>RDPX01000297.1:794246-824284 GCA_003991215.1 Morbakka virulenta | reverse complement strand
AAAAAAGGATTAAATCCTACTCTTTCATCAAAATTAGGTCAAATCTCAAAGACGTTCATCAATGTAAAGATCATAGTTTGGGGACACAAAATCATACATTTTTTTCAAAATCAGCCTCTTCCAGAAAAATAAAAACATGATGATATATACAGTATTTGCATAAAAAAACTTAACACAGATAGATAATAAATAAGCTATTTTGTTGTGGTTTACTCTAATGCCAACTTTAGCAATTTCTGTTTTATTTCTACCGATGATCTTGGTGTAAAAAGTCTACTAGTGTTGTTAAAAAGTATGTTTGAGAAAGTGATTCCATGCTTTCTTTCCACATTTAGTCCATACATATCAGACAATAAAATTAAAATGTTCGTAAATGATTTTCTACAAGTTTTGTTTTGAACTTCATGAAATACAACATACCCAAATAAACATAACTGACAATAATTATCTGGGGGTATTTTGAGACCACCACGATTAATTGAATTTGTAAAACCATCATCTCTAAACTGAACATCAGCAAGTAAACCTCTAACGTTTAAAATTTTCCACAGCTTAACAAATTTACTGATAAATTTTATGGTACCATCAGCTTCACAAATATTAAAATGATTTTTCAGCACGTGAACAGTTTCATCGCAAAATACCTTTAAACAAGTACTGCCTTTCTGTCGTTCTACTGGCTTAGGGTACACAGCAACTTCTGTTGGTTTCGACATCTTTACTATGTGATCTTTTTCTACCGAATGAAGTTTCTTTAAATCACTCCATTTTGCAACATATTGAACATCATCATCATCTGTAAAATACAATTCTTGTGTTTTTTCAGTCAACCAGTTATTTCTAATTGATTTCATGAAATAAACAAGGTGGAAAAGCAGGTATACATGATCAACTGTAAGCCATTGCTTAACACAAGAAAAGTTTTGGAAAAACGATTGATTAACCCGATTATTGTCACAAATAATTGCATGTACAGTTCCAGAAGAACTCTGAATAATCTCTAATAATGTTTTTGTCTGTTTGAATAAAAATCAATATGTAATTTGCTAACTGGAAGCATCTTGCATAAAAACTTTGGTCCACCAAATAGAGAGACAATCATGAATGAAAGTATAGTAGTGGCAAGTCTATCTGGATCATTTACAGATCTGCCAAATATGGAGCCAGCATGATAAGTTATCGAAGGCTTTACATATACTTCATCAATTAATATGATTTTTATGCCGTTCATCTTTCATGCTGGAAAATATCTTTTTCATGTAATCACTATCTGCGTAAGAATTACTAATTTTTGTTGTGATTTGAGATAACATAGTTAAGCTTGGTAACTCACAATCTTGACGAACTCGGCTACACTAAGACCTTGATATACTAAAATATTAGAATACCCGCACGATAGTTTCTGGTTTGTATTTCTTCTCACCAACAAAGGTGCAAGAAGCCATATAGTCCATCTGGTCCAGTATTATTTCTTGTTTATGGCTTAGAATTAAACATTGAAGATACTGTAGTGCTTCTTGAATTTGTGAATATCTTGTCATTTTAACGATATGGCTTGTTGAAAGGGTTGATACAGTGCATTTTACACCAGCATAGAATGCAGGAAAAGAAAAATCCTTCATTATTTTAAATAAAAAACATGGAGCTCCAGTCTTTTCTTGAAAGTCCTTTGATTGAATAATCCAGTAGTCCAAATCTTTACTAGTAAACGAAATACAGTCACCAAAATATTCCTCCCTATCTGATGCCTTGAAGCATAATTCTTCGAATGAGGAGATTATGTCACAAGAGGCAAACGAATCAACTTCGTCAGGCTTTTGATTACGTACCTTTGAACATACTTTGCTTGAGAAAGACTTTCTTTTTGAAGGAGCAGGTGTAGGAATCAATGAAGGTTTCACATATGTAAACACAGGAGGATCACAAGGTCTTTTTTTCCCAAAAACTGTTATACTGGGAAAGTTCTCAGGAAAATGTCTCTCACAGACAACTGTGTTACGATTATCTGGTAGATTTGATCGGGGGGTAGCTTTGATCCATCTTTCACGATCATCCTTCTCTCTCTGTAAAAAAAAAATTGACTTTGTTTTCTTCATCATAATTACCACTCCAATTAGTGACACAGCATTAATATGGCATCGTAAACAAGAATTTATCCAAGATTTCAATAAATACTATAATTTCAGTTTCTAGCCAGAACCACAACCAAATATCAAACTAATAAATATATAAATATATAAATATATAAATATATAAATATATAAATACCTTATCGGCCTTTAATCTGCTGGCCCTAATTAACGCCGGCCCTTTTTACGCCGGCCCTAATTCCGCCAGACCAGAAAATCGGCTTAACGCCACTTAGGGCTGCATTTTACGCCTCCCAGTGAAAAGGAAAACAAAAGAACTACAAAAAAGTACTCCTTAATTTTTATACATCATGTTCAATCAATAACAATAATACTAGCTTCTTTCTGGCTTTCGTCTTCCTCACCGTCTGATTCTACCCGAATCAGAAAGGGCAAAATATTATTATTATCCAGGCACGGGAGTTCTTCATCCCCTTCTTCTCCTTCCTCTCTTTCCTTGTCGTTTCCTTCTTCTACTTCTTCATTACAAAACGTTTTCTTCATTTTCTCAATTTGAGTTTGGACCACCATTTCCATTTTTGTAATGATGGCTTTTTTTAAATGCGCAAAGTGCATCATTATTGGCATCTCTAATCCACCTTCGGGAATAGGCGAAATCCTTGGCGTGGTACTAGAAACTGTTCCTGTCACCGAACCTCCTTCTTGAATGAAATAAAAAATGAATCTCGACAATTCTCTAGGAACATGCCCAACTGTCACAGGTCCAATTCGGTTGATTCTGTCAATGGTAATTCGACAACAATAAGGGTCGATGTCAATAGAAATATCGTTAACTTCTTTCAACACAATAACACCCTGGTGTAACCCTATGTTTCTCCAGGCAGTGTTCCGGTAAACATGGTAACCTCGACTTCCAACCTCTTCAGAGAACGAATACACTTTACCAAAGAGTTAAAATAACAAGACCAAAATTCCACATACGCAACACTATTGTGTTGTAATTTTTTTTATTTGAATTTTATTGTTATTATTTTCGCAACCCTTATGGAGTTCAACGGAGGCAGAATCAATGAATATTTCATATCTAATTTAAGATTAACTGCTTTTTGATAGAACTAGGAGTAAAACAAAAAAATCCCCACTAAATTCGACTAAAAGAAGAAAGATAAAAGTAAGAACTTCAACATCTGACCAGAAAATGAAAGTATCACCTAGGTTCTATAGGAATCTCAATTCTAGACTTAAACACCCTCAGTATAAGTTTCAATCAGCATATTTACAGAGGAAAACCTACCCATACAGTAGCACTGACCTTATTTTTACTATGGACCGTTAAGCCTTCACAGTACGGAGCACACTAAGACGATCAAGGTCTTCTTGTCCAGTCAAGTCCCCTTCGGCCCTAAAGCTTTATCACTGTTCATCTTGCTTCACACTACTTACCTCACTACCAAAACATCAAAACTTTCCTACTTGTGTGCTAAGCTTGCCTACCATGGTCCTTCAGGAAGGGCGATTGACATGATGTGAAAATCCTTATTCATTCACTTATTCTCTCTTGTAAGAAAACTATCTAATTAATCTATCTTTATTATTGTCAATACAGATTTTGAGATAAATGAATCCATTAAAACTGCCTTTCCTTCTTCAAATGTGCCGTGGCAGGTCATATATGTAAATCTCTAAGACGTTCACAATTATAATGCTAGTTGATACAAGTGTCACCATAATTCCAATGAAAACCAAAAAACAATATTTTGATATTTCAAGGTATAGAGACAAAGCAGATGGCATAGGAGGCTATTTGGAGACGTGCTTTAGGCCAAGGGTCCCTAAGCACCGGGCAGCGAACCAGCACCGGGCCGTAGAGAAATTTCTACCGGACCGTAGGATGACAGAATATTTTTTTGGTGTTTACATTTTAATAAATTTTAGTGCTTCTGGTTTTTTTTTTACTTTTATTGACGTATATATTTTGTAAGAACCTAAACTAGTTCAAATATAACGACTTAGAGGCCCGATGTTTAAGTTTTAATTTGTAAATCTGCCACTTATCCGTGCACCGGTCCTCAGGAAGTTCTGAAACTTTGAAACCGGTCCTTGGCACACAAAAGGTTGGGGACCACTGCTTTAGGCAACTGATTCCTCATAATGCCCAGTTTTCAAATATTGCAACTGAAGCCTATAAGCCTTACACACGCAATAGAAAGGTGAATAACTACATCTAACTAGCTATATGTTTAACGCTATGAGCTAATAAAACTGAATAGGAAAACAGGGCTACACCCCATAGGGTAACGAAAAGCTTTCGGCAAACTTAGTCTACAACAGCGCTTAAGATAGTACAGTCGACTTCAAAATAGGAAAATACTTGAGATAGAATGTAACGACAATGGGGGAAAATGTATGCATGATGTTTTTCCTCAATATATAAGTAAGTAAATTAATAAATAAATTAGTCTAAATTAATCCCTGTTAAATTTCGAAAACAAACATTTGAAGATGTATGGATCTGGCTTAACTCAGAGAAGGTTAAGTGTTAAGTAGAATAAAATGATTTTTAAAACAATTTGTATTGGATTGTTTGGTCTTGTATGCTTTACCAGAGTTGAATACAATAACATGCATGAAAATATTAGGTAGAAATGAATATTATGATAACCTCGAGAGCGTTATTTCCAAAGGTGACTCGGTTAGTTGAAGTGTTATCATTGTCATTAAAGGTTGCATATCGTTCGCGTCGCCTTTTGAAATACCTAAACAAAATGAATAAACGAATAAATAAGCCAACTAAATAAACGGGGAAAATAAATAATCAAGGTTAACAAATTGAGAGACTAATTCAGCTTTGAAAATCTGATATCTTCTGGATATCTTCTACACAACAGAGCCTCGACATACATTAAATAAACATCACGTGAAATTTTTATTCTCTTCGGTTCCAGGTGTTTCTTGGATGCATATTAATAGGGTTACCAAGGGCATATTAATACCTTGTGGTACTGCACACCATCAGTAATCTTTTGAAGAATTCTTTGCTTGAGACGTAGTCTGTATTCCTGTACATTTTTGTACATCACTTTAATTCACAATACTTCAAATAAGCAATTCTAAGCAATAAAGGGAGTGCAAAACAACATAAATTTCAAAACAGTGATTTTTGTTCTTTGAAATTACACGGCTGAGACTGCAGTTATGTTTAGTGAGGTAACAGTCTCTTCATAATGTACTTTAAAGGGAAAATGGAAGTTTGTTTCGTCAAATAGAGCCCAAAGAAAAAATCTACATTTTATTACTGACAATTTTTGACAAATAATTGTTCAGAAATCTAAAATTTTATTTTACTGTCGTATGAACTTCCTCAGAATATGCAATTGCGGTTGTACTTCTGTTCTATCTACGCGTGGAAAATCAGACGTCTAGATTCTATAGGTGTTTACCTTCTGTAGTATTTTACTGTCCGTATCATGGTGTTCGAGCCAGATCTCTTGAAACTTAGCTTAGAGCAAATTTTGAAAATTCAATTTAATTTATCTAGTCCTATTCTATTCCGACGTTTTGCATTTTAAGACTTAGTCAATCAGGTCATTCAGCAGGGCGTGACCTACCAAATCTTTTGAAAAGTGTCCTGTCCTAAGGTGTTACAAAAATGCTATGCCTCTAAATAAGATCTGGCTGTATCATTGGACAAAGGTTTTCTAAACACAGATTATTCCTCCTAGTTTCGATAAGGAATTACTGAATACAACTGTAATTCTATTCTTTTACTCATCCAAACATTGTCTCCTTGAGGTGTGCAGTAGACAGCTAAACAGATGTTAGCCTTCTTACTGTGTTCAAAATTCTATACAGATTTTACCAACTAAAATCTTAGAATAACTCTCCAAAGCAACGTAAATTTATTTATCCGGACTTGAGACTGAAAAAACATAGTCAACTTAATTAAAATTTCTTGAACACTGACTTGTACTGAGTCATGTTGTGAGAATGGTTTACCTAGTTGTTATGTGCATCAAGGGCAAATTTCACTCCAAAATTAAAAGCATCCAAAAGGAGGGGATAGGATGAACCCTACCATGTAAAGTGAGCCAGGCTTTAGCCTAAAAGCACATTAACTTCCTGGTGTCGGCACTCGTGACTTGGAATTAGCTGGTAAATAGCTATATCTTTGAGAATTTTCACCCTAATCCGAAGTTTGAAATAGACACCTTGGGCACATATAGTCTGCATGTGAGAAAAGTAGGCTTTACGATTTTCACTGTTAATGAAGGTTGAAAAAAATCTTCTACAAATCTTCGTTTTTAAACTACTTCTTCAATGAACGTACAGTGTTTTCTAGCTGAACAGAGCCTTTAGAAGCCTCTTATAAAAAACTGCTTTTTCAAAATCATTTTGTAAACTCAACTACCAGAACTTTAACCATCATGTGTCCATGACAGGTTAACTGTGAAGCTTCATCTCCTCTGGCATGCTAACTTAGTTGCTTTTAAAAGTTAATACTTAGGAGCAGTGGCTGACTACAGTGCTATATTAACTGCTGCCTTAGTTCTTAATTCTTGGTTCTTGCTTCAGCATTAATTAGCTTAAAAGTTATCGATACCGTGTCTTTTAAAATCTCTTATGAGTCTCATATTCTTATCATTTTTTGCTTCCAGTCTTTGCTTTAAGACCAATTTGGGTCCCTTGCCCTTCTTGTATGGGTATTGAGTTTTGGGCCCGTGTGCGCTTGATTGTTTTTTCTTTCCTGTTTTGACCCAAACTCTCGGGCAGCCAAGAGATAAAAGTTTCTTTTCGTAAAGGGGATGTAGGAAAGCGGCATGCAATGTATGAAGTCATATCCATGCTGTATTGCTCACTTTCTATTCATATTTATTGGCTTTTGTTCCTTTTGTGCATGTCATTAATAGATGGAATCCTGGAAAATCCAATATGACCCGCAATTGACCAGGAGTGCCATTAATGAAAAACCATATCCTGATAACTATTTTCAAGATTTCCAAGTTTAGGGATCTTGCCTACAGAGTACTGAGATAAACTTCCTAAATGGCTATTTCAGTGCCAAAAAACAAATAAAACAATAAAACAAACTGTTATTCTCAACTCTTTCTGTACTACCTGGCAATCAGTCAACAGCTGGATCATTCTTCGGATTTGTGGAGGCATCCAACATGAATTTTCCTCTCTATTCTGTATGCGCTCGTGTCTTTTGCTTATCTGTTCTTCTTTTTCCAAGATACATTTCCCTTAAAAATATTCATTCATACCTTCAGTTTGTACAATACAACCCATATAGATCAATTTTCTCCTGCCAATTTCAAAAGCAATTGTAACGGTCGTTCGTCTCTTTACTATACCACCCAGGAGGAAAACAGTAGAAGCCAGTCTCTATTTGATCTTCACCCCAAGACCTCTTTGGATATTATTAATGAATGAGAAATAAAATTCATATAATGTACAGGGTAGCCAAGTGAAAAATGAAATCAAACCATTAAAATGTGCTTAAATCTTTCCTTTCTTCAATCACACAGCGACATCGTCTATTAACGTCATCATGATTTTTTCTTAAATAACAACAGACCATAGTCTTCTCGTCTTTCGTTAGCACTGGCCATCATGTCGTCAAGTGGATATTTTTCATTATTTTTTCGTTAGAGACACAATAAATCATTTCTGAGAAGTACATTTTCTTTTCCCTACCATTTACTCCATGTTGTCCTAACGTATGCCCTCACAAAACATATTTTGTTAGCCAAATCACTCAACCATGTCTTTTAAATTTACACAGATTTCTTCTTCCTGTACCTCTTAGCAAAGATAACAGATTTTTCTGCAATTTGCTATTTGCCTAATTTTTTTCTTCATTCAATAGTCTCCATAGCTCTGGCATTCTGCAGGACTACTCCATATTATTCTGTGAGCAATATTAATCTTAAGGTCGATTACTATTAGCCTTTATTTCGTTGTGATTCTAATACTTACCTCTATTGGTTGATAGTCTGAGTTAACAGCTATTTCAGCAGTCAAAAGCCCCTTGTCATGCACCTGTGGAAAAACCGTACATCGTTTTATGTCTCTTTCCTTGAAACAACCTATTATGTGGTTTCATACATGCGTTTCTTCTAACTCTTGTTCCGTTATTAAGGCTGTACCTTATGGTATTAATAGACCCTTGAAAAAGAAAGTTACGTTTATGCCTTTGTTTCTTGATCCCATTACTAGTCAAGAAAGCTGATTACATCATTCCTATTAAACTGAGAGTCCAGGAGAGGCTCCTAAAACATCTCTCGGGTTTATTATCTTTCGCAGATTATTGACTTGCCAGCCAGGCTAACTGGTATTGATACTGGAAAACAATTTTCACCTGATCTCCTCCTTACGGGCTTCCTGTGAAGTTTCCTGGCAACTTCTTTACCTCCTTTTGCTTTATCGAATCATGTCGTAGAATGTATTTGTTGTATCTACTATTATTGCTGGCGCAGGCAATTCTTGTCATCATAAGACTACCAATTTAGCAATGACCAGCTGGAATGGTTTTCTTCCCTTCTTCCAAGAAATTCTGTGGGACCAAGATCTCTAAAAGCCAGAACTGAAACGAGAGGGTAGGATTAAATTGGTATTGAAAGTATACTTCCTGGGTGCAATTTTTGACTAAACCTTTATTCTCTGTCTTGGTGGTTCAAAACACAGCGTGCATTTCCAATTATCCATTGTAATCATTTCCAATTCTTTAAGTAGAATTGGACTGATATCCTTCATTTCTTTGTGGATTTTTAGGGGGATGGGGAAAGGCAGGCAATTCTAGTAAAAGGATATTGGTGGTGCCAGATCTTCATATCTACAAAGAGTTTGTCAATCCGTAGTCTAACAAAGATCCGTAAGTCGTAACTTTTAAGAAATCGTGTAATTCGTTTATCTATTATCAGTGGCTGACTGCGGTGTTTCAATATGTATTCTGACATAAAATTGGGACAGGAACGAAAGCAATAACTGAAAGGTCTACAAATATAAATAAAGAGACAGTACAAAAGTAACTGCACTGAAGTGGCTTCCTGCCTTGCTTCGGATGAAAGAGGCAAAAAATTCTAGCATATTGTTACCATTCCTTGGAAATCTGTTGTTCATGAACTTTTGTATAGTTTCACACGTTCTCTATCTTCTGAAGAAAAATATGACATCTTCTCGTCGGTTTCTTCCCTTTACCCTGGATATTTCGAGCCCATCTCCTTTGTAACATTAATCTGGTTTCTGCTTCCGTAGGCAAAATACAGAGTTAATTACTGACCTGACCTCTAGGCTTCATCGAACCCAAGGTCTGGCCATAACAATAGCCTGGAGTAGTCTTGAAGCAAAGTGCTCCTCCGATACCTTTTCTTAACAAATAATTCAATTCTTCCCTTGCCCAGTCTTTCTGGATATCTGACTAGAAGGAATGTAAACTTGTTTAATTTTTAACAGAGAAGAATTTTCTGGTTCGACCAGTTAAAGCCATATCTGACTTCTTTCGTCTGTTAGCAAGGCCTGAGAGCGTCTTATCAACAACAGGTTGGTTAAATGTCTTTAGAGCCTGTGTTTCTTTATTGATTTTCTGAACACATTTCTCAATTCTTGATTGCCACTAGTTTCCTGTCTGTTAACGCATATTGCACCCATCAGTTCATAAAAAGGATGATTGTGGTAGAGCTCTTGATATATTACCGGACATTGACAGAGTATGGCGCTGGCTTCCTCTTTAAGCTTTCTGATTGTGGTGTTGGTGAAACGATCTCTGTCAACATCAGGTTCTTCCTTTCTGTTCGTTATCCGCGCTTGACTTTGCAAAGTCTTACTTATTCCGTACATATAATTAGCACCGGTACTATTTAAAGCGCTAAATTTTTCCAACCCTCTTCTTTTATGTACATTCAGGCGTTATTTCTACATATAGTGCACCTACTGCCATAGCTAAAAAATATACAATCAAGCAAGTAAGGCTATGTTTTCGGTGTTATAGAAATCAAGAAAACTAAACTTGCCATTTGACAAAACATTTAAACTAATTTCATGTCATGGTAAAGCCGGTATAACTATACGTTTGTGAGGCGTGGGGTTTTAACATTAATTTGTTAATTGAACGCCTACAATAAAAACAGTTTATATAAATAATTCTTTCTTGATCACTCTACCATCTCACCCGACTTGCAATTCGCATAGTTTTACTACAGGAAGTCCTCTCCCGAACCTCAATTTTTATTTCTAGATCACTCTCTACCATCTCACCCGACTTGCAATTCGCATAGTTTTACTACAGGAAGTTCTCTCCAAGATCACTCTCTACCATTTCACCTGACTTGCAATTCGCATATTTACTTTCTCTCACTTCACAGCGTCCCTCCATTTGCATGGTTCCACACTTAAGCAATTTTTTTATCTGTCTAGTATTTTACCCAGGACTACAAGACTTTTAAACTCTCTTGACTGTCTTCAATTGTAATTGTTTTTATAGTTGTTGTAACACNATTTTTATTTCTAGATCACTCTCTACCATCTCACCCGACTTGCAATTCGCATAGTTTTACTACAGGAAGTTCTCTCCAAGATCACTCTCTACCATCTCACCTGACTTGCAATTCGCATATTTACTTTCTCTCACTTCACAGCGTCCCTCCATTTGCATGGTTCCACACTTAAGCAATTTTTTTATCTGTCTAGTATTTTACCCAGGACTACAAGACTTTTAAACTCTCTTGACTGTCTTCAATTGTAATTGTTTTTATAGTTGTTGTAACACACATTTCTTCAGATCTTGGGTCTGTCTAAGGCTCTTGCTCAAAATCTCTTTCGTAGCCTCAAATATCAAGTTGCCTAACGACCTGTTTACGATTTTCATTTCCTGGGCAAAATGTACCAAGTTTTTCCAACAAAAAAAAAACTGCATAAGAAATTTTAGTTCGACATGTAGTTCAGCATGAACGGAATATGAAAACATGGTTCCGTCATTTGTCCTACCAAAAACAAAACAAAACTAATGCGCAATGCTCCTGATCATGGACACGTTCACTCAATGTCAGGCCCCGATGCCTTAAACAAATAGCAATGAAAAGCGGCTTGATGCCCGAGACCAAAAGAAGCAAATATAACACTAAAAGGAAATAAATTGCCATGTAACAATAAAATATGTCAAACAAACAAAGTGCCTATTTCCAAACGTTGAAAAAATCCATAAAAGGACTCGTTCCGAAGAACTTAATAAAGCAGTTTTAAGTACCACGAAGACAAATAAGGCTAGCTTTGATGTGAATAGGGATTTCAGAGGGATGGAAAATACTTCTCAACGGATGACGGAATAAAAGCTAGATGGAAGAAACAATATGAAGATTGTCACATGAAATCAAATAATAGTAATAATAATGATAACAGTAATGATAATGATAATAATAATATTATAATGATGATAATAATAATAATGGCTTGTTGCTGGGTGCTGAATGTGGGGCTTTCACCCATCCACCACAAGATGGTGTGTAACCACTTGATAATAATAATTAACTCGCCCTGGGTATCCCATTAAAATGCATCAGCATGTGGAGTTTCGACGTGGGAGAATGGGGTTACCCTTTGCTACAATTATCTCCAGGTCACCTTTGGGCAGGGTGTGGTACCTGATAGCTCGCCCGGAGATACTGACGTCCTGGGTTGGTGCATGGCGGAGGATAGTCTGTCTCAAGGGTAGGGGGAGATTCTTTGGTCTACCTTGACACACCTAGAGATTGTGTCTCGATAAAAACTTTAGTGGTTCTGCAACCTTAAATTCACAAAACCTTGATGAAAAGATATTTCTGCATTTGTTTTTCCTGCTGCGATTATTTCTTTCAATTGTTCAGTAATCTGTTTCTGTTCCCAGTCAAACTCAACATCATTGGTTTCAGCTTCATTTATATCGTTTTGTTACATCAACATACTCTATCTGATTGCTATCATCTCCCTAGTCCTTTCTGACCTCAGTTTTCTCATTCGAAATTTCAGCTTGGTCCTCATTCTCCAGACTACCATTCTCGTTCTGTGTATTTCATCTTGAATTTTCTTTTAATCATTTCCACCTCAAGTTTTGATAACCATCCGTTCTTTCTGATGGCCCTCGCCAGGTCATAAGCACGCTGTTCCGTTGAGTCAAACATAACCCTTACTCTCCATACTCTATACATGCTTTGTCTGTAGCCTCTGAGGTCCTCACTTCTTTATTAAGCGGGATACTTCTGTAAAAGCATTTCACTACTACCTTGTTTTCTTCTTTATTTCATTTGATTCTGGCAGTAGTGAGATAATGACCTAGCCGCTGCTGCTCACCAGAGGAATATCTGCCGAACGGGGAGCTTTCAAATGAAGTTTTAGTCCCATTCACGTCGTTATTGGGTATACTATGATTTGACATTTGGTAAACACTTTCAGGAAATGGAAATGGTAAGTGTTGAAAATTTCAGAAACCCTGTCGCAAGATCTCGAATTGGAAAGCACCAAGAAAAGATGGTGTTCAAGATTATTGGATTATACAGCTCAATAATCTCCATATGAGAATCGCTTGCCAACTCAATATGATACTGGAAGTGCTATAGAGTTACGTGACCTCGTGCACGTGAAGAAAGATATAGTAACCCTAAATATACTATATATCAGGAAGGTGAAGACAAGTTAATTACAGGGATGACATATGGTCGTACAATACTGTGCTAAAAGGACCCTGGGAAAGGTAATGCAGTGGGAAAATACCCTATTACGTGCCTCCCTTTCATATGGATGCTCTTAACAGGAATGATATGAATACAAGATACCCCAGGATAATGTAGCAAAGGAAATTTGTTGGGAACTCTGTAAAAAAATCAAATAGGTCATAAGGGGAAATGGTATGAACTTAACCCAGATGAAGTGGAAGAGAAAAAAGATAAAAGATTGTTGTGGGATATAATTATTAAATGCGACAGTGTGATGGAAGCAAGGAGGCCAGACAATGTCATAATGGATAAGAAGGGGAAAAGCTCTATATTTATTGATACTGCAGTGCCCGCTGATGGAAGAGTACATGAAAAGGAAAGAGAAAAGGTGGAAAAATACCAGGACCTGCGGAGGTAAAATTGGAAGACTGTGCCAACTGAGCAAGGTGCAGGTTCTTCCTGTGCTTTTAGGAGCTCTTGGAAGGTTGACCATAGAATTTGACAGATGTATTGAACAATTGGGGTGCCGGTTAATGTTGGAGTTGTACAAAAAACCTGTCTTCTCAGGAGCTGCAGGGATCCTAAGGAGGGTGTTGGACTTACAGGAGAGCGGGAGAGAGTTTCTGTTAGCCCTTGATCATTTGCTATGACCCGCCTGACAGAGAAAATGACGGCAATTCCAACAGTCTAAACATAAGCCTGAAAAAATATAATAAATAATATGTATATAGATATATGTACATAATCGTTTTTCTAAACGTCATATATTTTCATTCCAATATTTCGCTACAATTCGCTCCGTATTCTATTAATTACAGGACAAGTGAATAAAATAACCTTTTATTTCTACAAAGGAAGCAGTTCTGGTGAAATCCAATCCTTTAGTCGTCGATTATAAATGTAATGGAAACATCTCATGTCTCTGTAATTTCTGTCATTCTTTCATAATCAAGATTTAAATTTTTTAAAAGATATAGGAAATTGTCCACGTCTTTTAAACAGAAACCAAGAGATGAAAGTTTTAAAAAATGAGTCTTAAAACTTTAGTTTTCTCTTTCACATAGTCATTCATGTATTGGTAAAGGGTAATTTTATACTGGTCCGATTTGATGAGGTTTAATCTGAAAGTACTGTCAGCTCAGTGGTGTACATTTTCAAAGGCGTCACCAACACTAAATCCGGTCACTTTATAGATGTGATAAGTGTCTCTGTGTTCACCTAGCCAGTGATATCTGCAGTTACATGGAAAGAGAGAGGATTGATAAAATATCGGACACGACTGTGTCACACGCCTGGATAAAATCAGAAACAAATATATCAGAGGTACAGCATATGTTAGGAGATTGAGGGAGAAACAAAGGGAGGCAAGACTCAGATGGTATGGGCGTGTCATCAGAAAGGAAGAGAACTATATCGGAAGGAGAATGACAGACATGAATCTACCAGAGAGGAGAAAGAGAGGAAGACCAAGGAGACGCTATATGGATGTAATAAAAGAGGACATGAAGGGCATGGGTGTGAGAAGGGAAAATGCTACTGACCGCAGCAAATGGAAATCGTATGATCCGCTGTGGCGACCCCGAACAGGCAGCAGCCGAAAGATAAAGAAGAAGAATTGAGTTCAGCACCGAGTATACGACTTTCCGGCTAATATTTTCGTGTTGTCTTATGCAAGTCAAATGGAAATATAGTACCTTAATACCCTTAGCAGTTACCATAGTAGCAATCGGAACTCGTAAAATATGACATACCTTCTTAACGAAATAAACAGGAGCAGTCCCAACCATGCAATTGTTATCAGCAAACCACCGAGTTCTCTGTCAAAACAAAAATAAATTCCAAAAAGCAGAATAGCAATCAAAAACATTATTACATGTACCAGGAAATTGTAAACAGTTGATGCTATTCTACACTGGAGGCCAGTTCTGGTTTTTATTAAATAACTTTTCGTGTAATGCTTAAATTGTGTCGAAACACATTAATTTTGTCCAGAGTCTTATTTACTATTAACAATTCCAAGAGGTTTTCGAAAGAACTACATTCCTAAATGGGATACCAAATGCAATGAACTTGCTTTTCAGCATGAAAAAGCTCAGTCTCTTGAGGAAAAGTTGTCTTCAGCTAACCGTCTTATCGATCATCTTAATTCTAAACGGAAAGAACAATGGGCTGCCACTGTCGAGGGCATCAATATGAAACGATCCAGTCGAAAAGCATGGTCAACTATTAACAAACTCACTGGCCGAAAAAACGTCACCCCAAATCCCAGTTTGATTAGTCCAAATGCAATTGCTTCATGTCTTCTAAGCAATGGGAAGTACAAAAACCCTAATCGCCAATTTACAAGAGAAGTAAATCGACAATTGAAAGTAGAATGGAATTCCCCATCAGTAGATCAAAACCTTTGTGTTGAGTTTTCAGATGATGAAATAATATCTGTCATTAAATCACTGAAAGCCGGTAAAGCCCCAGGCACAGACAACCTACACCCTGAGTTCTTTCTTCACATCCATGAGAACTGCATTCAATGGCTACGATCTTTCTTCAATGTCTGTCTGCGTACAAACAAAGTACCCAAAATATGGAAACTTGCAAAAGTGGTTGCTGTGCTTAAACCCAAGAAACCACCAAATGCTGCTAGTAGTTACAGACCAGTAAGTCTGCTTTGTGTTCCCTCTAAGCTTTACGAAAGATTACTTTACAATCGTATACAACCAATCACTGAAACGATCTTACCCAAGGAACAAGCAGGTTTCCGGCCAGGTCGATCTTCCCAGGATCAAGTTGTATTACTTACAGAGGATATTGAATATGCTTTTGACAAGAAACTTAAAGCAGGCGTTGTATTTGTTGACCTTTCTGCAGCCTATGACACTGTGTGGCACCGTGGGCTTACACTGAAACTGTTGAGAACAATACCATCCAAAGAAATGGTTCGTGTCATTATGACCATGATATCACAGCGGCGATTTCATGTACATGTGGGTGCAAAGAAATCACGCTGCCGAACCCTAACTAATGGTGTACCACAAGGTTCAGTCATTGCTCCACTTCTTTTCAACCTGTACACACATGATATACCCACAACTATCAGTAAAAAATACATATATGCTGACGATATAGCCCTTAAGACTTGTCATAAGACGTTTGATGTAATTGAAAGAACATTATCACGAGATATGGATATCATCAGCAAATACTTCAAAAATTGGAGACTCAAACTGAATATCACCAAAACTGTTTCCAGTGTGTTTCATCTTGTTAATCGAAGAGCTGATTATGAACTCAATGTCTCAATATCTGGCATGAGGTTACCTTTTGAGAAAACTCCCAAGTACCTTGGTGTCACACTAGACCGTACTCTCTCATACAAACATCATTTGATTGAAGTCTCTTCTAAAGTTACCAAGCGATGTAACCTACTAAGGCGTATTGCTGGCTGTCGGTGGGGTGCTGATTTCTCGACTTTGAAATCATCTGCTTTAGCCTTGTGTTACTCTGCTGCGGAATATTGTTCTCCTGTTTGGAGCCAAAGCCATCACTGCAATAAAGTTGATGTTGCACTTAATGAATGCTTGAGACTAGTGAGTGGTTGTATAAAATCGACTTCAACTGATGTTCTTCCTATTCTTTGTGGTATTGAGCCTGCCGACTTAAGAAGAGATAAAAATATATTGAATTTATATAATCGTGTGCTATCAGAGGAAAGGCACATTCTTGAAAAATTGGTTGAATATCCACTTACAAACAATAGGTTGAAGAGCAGAGTTCCACTTTCGAATCGCATGCACCTTTTAGCTTCCACCATAAACGATACAGCATCTGTCAAATCTTGGGCTGCTAATGTGTGGAAACAGCGATGGAGTAATACAGACAACCAGCTTTCCCAATTTATTCCTGAACCTACGGTGAAACCTCCAGGGCATGACCTGAAGCGTGAACAATGGGTGCTCTTAAATCGATTACGATCTGGATATGGACGATATGCCGATTTCATGCATAGAATTGGTCTAAGGGACAATCCATTTTGTCGTTGTGGTGAAATTCAATCCCATCAACACGTATTGATTTGCCAACTGATAGGTATTCGAGGTGATATCAAAACTGTTGATGAGGACTTCCGTTTGTGGCTCAATGACAATGTCTTAGATATTTAGCATTTTTTGTTGTTGATTATACGCATATATATATATATAACAACGCAAAGGCCTATAACGTACATTTACTCTTTCCATGCCTGTTTAAAACAAGTAACAGGGCGAGCGACCTGGGTACCAGGGCCCATGCTTCCGCTTTTTGCAAAGTAAAAAAATACTGTAATAACAAGCGGGGGAAAGCGGAAACCAGTGTATTTCGAATCTTTATAAACAACGTCGTTATCAACGTCATTTCTACAAATTAAATGTTCATATTTCTGCTCGTCTTATCATTTACTATTAACAACGCAAAGGCCTGTAACGTACAGTTACGCTTTCATTGTCTTTTTGAAACAAGTAGCAGGGAGAGTGAAACTAGGTAGTAAGGCCCATACTTCTACCTTTTGAAAACAAAAAAAATATGTATAACAAGCGCGAACTGTATGAAAGTGCAAACGGTCCACAGGCACTAGTTGCCTGGCTAAAATATTTAAAGGCTTTTATACCAAACTTTCTTATCCGCCTATATGCTAACCCACCCTTAAATAAATAAGGAGTGTTTACTGGTTAATTATTTGAACTTGTACCCACCTTCCTTCTTCAACAGCAAATATATTTGCTCCTTGGCTTTTAATGTTGTTGTAGCTGGAAATTATAAGATAGAGCAATCCAAAAGAACAACCAGCCAAATGCGCTACCAAAATAAGGTTCCAGAGCAGGCTTTCTGTAAAAACGGTAAAAAAAACCTTTTGTCTCATAGAAACGATAACTAAATGGATAAAGTAAGAAAAATTAAAAATATATCCATCAAATATATATCATATATATATATATATAATATATCCATGAAATATATCCATCAAAAGGAAAAGAAAAAGTAGCGATATATTCAATAAACCTGCTATCAATACAGTTCCCATCATTATGCTCCAAAAACCTTTTACATTGTCAAAATAGGTAGACCCTTATACCGAGATAATGTCTTCAGATATATCTATGCAACAATTTCTTTAACTGAAAGAACCCTTTACTGTACACCATAGTACTTACTCAATGTTGCTATTTTTTATATCAATTCTTCAATTTTTATGAACATTGATATTCATTTTCTTGATTGTAGACGGTAACACCATGGTATTTAGCAATAAAGGTGACGTAGAAGTAATAGTAAAAGCAGCAAATAGTAGTAGTGGTGGTATAAGTAGTTTTAGTACTTCTAGTAATAGCAGTAATAGTAGTATTGATAGTAATAGTAGTAATAGTAGTATTGATAGTAACAGTAGTAATTGTAGTATTGATAGTAATAGTAGTAAGTAGTACTAGTAGAAGCAGTACTAGTCTAATAGGTTAGTACTACTAGTACTAAACTATGAGACTATTACTACTTGTAGTAGTAATAGTAAATACGTGTGGATAATGAACTGAGACAATACGTCAAGATCAACAGAGGTGTAAGACAGGGCTGCGTGTTTTCTCCGGACCTATTTAACCTATATGGGGAATCTGCAGAGAACAGGACGTCTTCGATGGGATTAGTGTTGGTGGTCACAACCTGAATAACCTGAGATTTGCAGATGACTCTACGTTAGTTTCAAACTCTCAGCAAGGACTGCAGGACCTCTTTAACAAAGTAGTGGATAAAAGCAAGAAGAAAGGACTCGAAATAAATCGCAAAAAGACTGTGTGAATTGTAGTAAGCAAGAAGCAAAGTCTTAGATGCAGATTACTCATTGGGACTGACCAAATCCAGCAGGTGGGCAAGTTTAATTACTTGGGAAGCTACATCACTCATAATGGTAAATGTGACTTCGAAATAAAGCGGAGAATTAGATTAGCAAGGGATGTTTTCGACCGACTACGAAAAATTTTGAAAAACCAGAATGTCAATGTCCACAAAAATGAGAGTACTGCTGTGCTACGTAACATCTACCCTGCTGTATGGATGTGAATGCCTGACAATATCAGTAGGAATGGAAAAGAAGTTGGAAGCCGCTGATATATGGTTCTTGAGAAGGATGTTAAGAATATCGTGGACTGATCATGTAGCAAACGATGAAGTTTTACAAAGAGCAGGAACGAAAAAGAACCTGTTGAGGCCAGTTCGAAGAAGGCNCGCAAAAAGACCGTGTGTATGGTAGTAAGCAAGAAACACAGTCCAAGATGCAGATTACTCATTGGGACTGACAAAATCCAGCAGGTGGAAAAGTTTAATTACTTGGGAAGCTACATCACCCAGAATGGTAAATGTGACGTTGAAATAAAGCGGAGAATTGGATTAGCAAAGGATGCCTTCAATCGACTAGGAAAAATTTTAAAACACCAGAAAATGTCAATGTCCACAAGAATGAGAGTACTGCAGTGCTACGTAACATCTACCCTGCTGTATGGAAGTGAATGCTGGACAATATCAGTCGGAATGGAAAAGAAGTTGGAAGCCGCTGAAATGTGGTTCTTGAGGAGGATGTTGAGAATATCATGGACTGATCATGTAGCAAACGATGACGTTTTACAAAGAGCAGGAACAGAAAAGAACCTGTTGAGGCCAGTTCGAAGAAGGCAGATAGGATTCTTGGGACACGTCATGAGGATGGAGGGTCTGGAGAACTTTGTACTGACTGGACGTATAGAAGGAACCAGAGACAAAGGGCGGCAGCGAAGGACTTTTTTGGGAAATTTGAGGGAGCATGTGACGAACTGGAGGAATGGAATACAAACGAGTGAAATTTTACATCTGACAAGGAACAGGGTCAATTGGAACATCATGATAGGCAACGTATAAAAACAAGGGACGTAGAAGAAGAGTAGTAATAGTCTAATAGTAACAGTATTAATTACACTGGACAACAGTCAAAATGCGATTTTCATGCAGATGATATTTTCGAGGCATATTAAGGGCTCTGATTACGAATATGGCATTTAAAATCTGTGGATTGGATTTTTTTACAGTCATTTTGAATTGTTCCAATATTACGTATTCGACATTATTAGATGCTCATTATTGCGCAGTTGTCAACGCGTGCAATGCTATTGTCTGTTTGTTTGTTTGTTTTCCCTTCTTAATCCCATGAACTTTGTAGAGCATTGACTGCATAAATGTGGTACTGTGAACAGCGTGAAATATTTACACACCTTGGTCCAATGTTGCCGTTGGTGTTGAAGCTACATGTACCGTAATTATAGTAGTACACTATCGGGTACTGGTGATAGCCCATTACTTCCTTTGCCTGTGCTTTGAAAGTCATCTTAATTGCATTGAACTCTTTCTCGCTTAAAAATGCCAACTAAAACTCATCGTTCGTGTAAGAACTCACCATGTAACTTTTGCAACATTTGTGGAAATTATACTATTGTATCTCGACGTAGGAAGTTTTCCAATGTTATTATCAGTGCCTATGAAAAGTACTTCGACTGCAATCCAGACCAGGATAAGACATGGGCTCCTCGAAATTGTCGTGTCTCATGCTTTAGTGGACTGCATCACTGGGCGGAGGGAGACAAGAAGATGTCCTTCGCTGTACCTACGTTCTAGCGTGAGCCAACTGATCATGTATCAGATTGTTATTCTTGTTTGACTCAGTTTACCTATGGAATCGAGAAAGTGGGGAGAGTCATGAGCTATGCAGTGGTTAGGTCTGCCACTCGACCAGTACCGCATGATGATCACCTCCCGGTATCTAGCTCCTCACAAATGGAGGACACCCAACATTCAACCCCCGACTCCAGCTGGATCCAGCTGTGAAGACTCTGACAGCAAGGTACACCTCATATGCAACCCGAACTCAATGACCTCGCCCGTGATTTGATGCTTTCCAAGCAGCGCTCAAAAATACTTGCATCATGGCTCAATGACTGGTACATACTGGATCCATCAACGCGGATAACTGCGTTTTGCACACGCAACCAAGAATTAGCCAAGTTCTTTTAAATGACAAACTCTGTATGTCACTGTGTCGATGTTTTGGGACTGATGAGCACGATGGATATCGAGTATACTCCAGACGCCTAGCGATTGTTCATTGATTCTTTGGTCACCAGTTTGAAAGCTATGCTGCTCCACAACGGGAATGTAAGTCCAAGTGTTCCTATCGCACATTCTGTTGGCATGAAGGAAACGTACGACACGATGCAGATTGTCCTTGACCTTAGAAAGTACCAGGAGCACAAGTGGGCCATATGTGGCAATTTCAAGGAAATCGGACTACTGCTGGGCCTTCAGGGTGAATACACGAAGCACAGCTGTTTCCTTTGCCTTTGGGATAGTAGAGCTGACGACCAGCATTAAGAACTGGCCATGGCGAGAATTCTTCGTGCCTGGAAAGCAGAAGGTCAAAGCCAAGCCGCTCGTGGAACCAGAACGTATTCTGCTCCCTCCGTTACATATCAAACTGGGTTTGATGAAACAGTTTGTCAAAGCAATAGATAATGAGAGCAAAGGATTTAAGTACAGAGAAGAGAAGTTCCCTAAGATCAGTGAAGCGAAGTTGAAAGCAGGAAAATGTATTGGGCCTCAGATTAGAGACCTGATCGTGGACGAAAAATTCACAAAGCTCCAAGCTCCCAAGGAGGTAAGAGCCTTGATGTCCTTCAAGTCTGTGATTGCTAACTTCCTCGGCAATACGAAGTCAGAGAACTATGTGCAACTTACCAATAATCTTCTCCGAGACTACAAGAAAATGGGCTGCTGTATGTAATTGAAACTCCACTACTTGCACTCTCATCTAGACTTCTTCCCTGACAACCTTGGAGCAGTCAGTGACGAGGACTTTTACCAAACAATCTCGACAATCGAGCATCGCTGTCAAGGCCGCTGGGATCCTGCAATGTTGCGCGATTACTGCTGGCTCCTACAACGGGAAACTACTTGCATCCACAGTCGAACAGCAAGCCGTTTTTTTCGAACTTTGGATTCTGTTGAATTATGTCCTTGTACTGTACATGCTACAACTGGCTATCGATGTGTGATTAATGCCTATAATTACTGAAGTAGTTTGTATAATGATGTACTACTTTGTATCTTGATTTGAATTTATAAATGGTGGGTTGTTAAAGTCAAAGTTTGAATTCAATATATTTATGCATTTATTGGACACGTTAATGTACATGTTTCATCGAAACAGAAAAGTTTACACGACGGAAGTATATCAACGAACATCAAGTTTACGTACCGACCGCTAGATGTCGCTATTGTAAACGACATAAACATTGGATAGAACATTCCTAGACACTTTGAGCATCTCACAACCCCCAAGGCAATATGTCAACATATGTCCAAAATGTATCATTACGTAATTTCAACATTATTGCATAACATAACACGAAAACCACAACATAGATATAATTTTTTCTTCCAGATTCGGAATCAGCACCCCCAAATTGCCCAGAAAATCAATAACATATCAAAATCGCAGAAAACTTTTAAAATAATTATCGTATAGTAACAGTAGTAAGCACTGCTACTAGTAGTATCAGAAGCAGAAACAGGGGTAGCACTGGGGCCTCGAAATTCAACTGAAGATAACGAATATCGTTTACTACACAATTTACGAAGGCAACTAACATGAATAGGAGTCGGTGTCCATGCCTTTTATTACACTATTACGTGTAGTGTTTTACACGTTTACACGTAATCTTGTTATATCTTAGTAACATCAGCATTGAAAGCGTCGTGGGTTTTGCTGTTGTAATAGACATTATATTTGTAGCAGATGAAGTAGTGTTTTCAATGGTGTTGCCTATTATAGTACTAGAGAAAGACATTAGGTGTATCTGGCGAAAAAACAGGTAACAAATCAATTATCTGTGGATCACAGAAAGCAGTGAAAGACCAAAACGAGGGTGTTAAGATTTCTCTTTCTGAAGCACCCCTGATGAATAAAAATATTTCATGTCATCTGTCTATTGTTGTTTACTGATGCCATTTTCTGTGCAGCGCAATAACACTGCAAGACTTTACTGATGTGTGTGACTAAAGCGACAAAATTTATTTTAAAAACAAGAACTATAAAAAAGTAAAAAAATTCTAAATCTTCCAAGGCAAACTATAACTATTTAAGCAACCATTATTGGAAACTTCACACTGTTACAAGGTGCTCAGAATTTTTTCCTGCAGAATTAACACCGACAAAGCTAAATAAAAATTCTCTAAAGCCTAGTGTAGCTGTCATATAGACAAGGATAAGAGGTATAGTGGTTGCTATCAACTTGTTCCACAAGATGTGCCGCAACCATAATCATTCAATCAATCTTGGTGCCGTGCCAGAATTCTGGCGTAGGCGGCAGCCATAACATACTTCTCTTGGCGTTTCTTCAGACCTTGAGTGAGCATAGTGGGTCTCCAACCAGTTCCACTTTCTAACCATGCCAGTACGTAGCTCTTTGTCTTCCCTTTGATCTTTTTCCCTCTACCAGGCCAGTCAGCACAACCTCTTCAAGCCTTTCCTTCCTTATCACATGCCCTACAAACCGAATCTACCTGTTCGCTATCGTCTGTAATAAACATCTATTAGTCCCTGCTTTACGCAGAACGTCCACATTGGTTATCCTGTCTGTCCATGATACCCTCAACATTCTCCTTAGAAACCACATTTCCACTGCTCTAATCCTGTCTTCTAGACTTTTAGTAATAGTCCAACTCTCACAACCATATAGTAGCGTTGACCACACGTAGTATTTACGTAGCCTAATTCTAGTTTCGATTGTCACACTACTTGACCGTAGAACCTTCTCCAACTATAATCAAGGCCTTAAAATGGTACGGAGGAGTAAATGAGACTTTCGATACCATTAATCTGACTTAAATGGTTCACATTCTGTACATTCTTGATATGCTTATTCAGAGCAAAAAAAAGAGATGAGTCCCGTACCACATCCTGTTGTCGTCTTCTTTGCAGCAAATACTATCTGGCACTTTAGGTAAATTAGAAATAGAAGCCTACATTTAATTTACTATGGAAAATTCTGTGACGAGTCCAGGTCAAAGCTGTGTTGTTTTAATTTACATTACAAAAAAGTTCACTGTTACATCCTCAAAATGGTCCACGTTCTTACGCCTAATACAGTGTTTAAGCCTTGAAAATAACCAGCCCAAAACGCTAGCATTATTACTGCCTACTATAACTCAAGAATTAAAACGGTAAAGATATTCTTTTTCCTAGTAAGTACTGCAAGAGTAGTGTCTAGTAGTCTCTAGAGAGAGTGTCTTCTCAGCCCAAGGTAACAATGAAATGTCCAAGACTCTGTGCGTTACTTAAAGAAGCATGAAATTTTGATACGACCAAAGCAACAGACTCACAGCAGAAAACACATACCTTGAGACGTAGTTCTAAACATACAGCACTATCAGTGTTAAATCTGGATAAGCTACGCAAGGCTCAAACAGCAGTTAAAAATATGAGTATCCATATCTACAGCAGATTTATACGATCTACTGGTCAGACAGTATCCTGCGAGATTTGAAATATAGAAATTATGAACAATAAATTGAATAGTACCACTGAAAAATCCAAGCCATAATAGGCAGGGTATATTGTCTGTATCGAATGCGACCATACCAGGATGCCGTACAACAAACAGCTAAAAGAAGCACATCAAAGTCTGGTATGATCATGCCAACGGTAAAGGAAAACCTAAACAGCGGTAGGAGAAATACTGCAAACAACTATGTAATGAAAACCCCAGAGTATCCGAGAGAAGTGTCAAGAGTACATTTGATTCAGGCAAAGAAAAAGAGGAGATAAGAAAACTCTAACGTGCTACGTTTCGGAAATTGTAGTGCCTTCTGACGGTTTGTCTGAAGACTACCTCATACACAACAAGCCATACTAACAAAAAAACTTTCCACACTTATCTATCGAACAAATGACCATTAGCATTGTCAATATTATCATTGAAAGCAGGTGTCAAAAGTAACGAGTAAAAAAAATTAATAGCAGTTGTATTGATATCGATATTAGTTTCCGTACTAAATGTCGTGAAGTGGCAACAGCAGGATTAGCAGTAGTGTCTGTGATTACAGTGGATATGCTTGTATTAATCAAAGAGTAAACGTAAATAGTCATCATTATTATTACAGCATTCCAAATACACACATTTCAAATTAACTTAAACTCATTGCCAGAAAAATTAAAACTAAATTGTATTAATTTAGTATCTGTCTTGTAACTCATGAAGATACGCATTTAATTTGGACTTGTGGTAATAAATTCAAAATTGTGAAAAACCGCTGTTTTGTATAAGGCTTAGCCTTATATCGTGACAGGGGTGTGATGTCCAACGTAAGAGACCTGGGGGAGAAAGGAGCGTTAAGTGAAAGATTTAGTTGCAAAATGATCTGGTCAAGAAAAGCGCCGATAGCTCAGTTGATAGAGCATATGGTAATAAGAGCCATAGCCACTAATTCGAATCCAGTTCGGTGCACACATATTTTTCACGTTTCCAAAATTCAAATTTAAACATAATAATATAAACTCTTACCAATAATTTTTGGGTAGGTCACTATTCCAAGACATAGCAGACAAGGTACTATATATGCAATCTGAAAAATAAATCACGAAGTTATATAGTGATGAGATGGACATCAGTCTCCTAATGACAATTTGAAATTCACTACAATCAGATTTCATTTCAGGCTGACATACCCTTTAGTAACATGACACTTTCTTGATATCACAATATCAACAGTTCCTTATCATTAACTGCAACCATCATAAATGAAATTATCATGCACTAGTGTTGTCATGAGTTGATAGCATAAACGTTTTGATCATCATTTATATAGATACCCACCATTAACAAAGGTATACATGAAGAGTTATAATTACGAAAACTTTCTTGAGCTGAGGGGCAGTGTTGGGAATAATTTAACGTGAAGGGAAAAACGGCATATTTAAAAGATCATTTTCATTCACGAACAAATAGATGATTTAAAGGGACTACTCTTACTTAGGAAAAGGTTAGGGATCTTGTCAGTTAATACTATTGCACTATATTTGCTACAGAAAAACAAAGCAAAGAAAGACAAAAGAAGTGTTTAAAACATCTTCAAAATGTATTTTATGATACTCCTGTTGAATACTATAAAACCTCTAAAATATTTCTCATACTGGGTCTTTCATTGACGGTACCCCTGATAAACAGTGACCCCATTTTTGACTTTCACAGATTACCATCTGTTACAGACCCAAAATGAAGCAACAGATCAAGAAGAAAGGGGAACAGAAAGCACGCATGACAAGACAAACACACGGATCGCCCCTCCAGGACCTCTGTGGTAAGGCCATTCCTCTTAGAGTGGTCTACAGCCAGTGGTCAAGCATCTCGAGACCACCTTTCCTGTATGGTTGAAATCTATAGCCGAAGACCCGACCAAGAAGAGGCCAGAGCTCTACACGTAATCTTAGTCAAAAGGCGAGAATCAATATTCCTTATACTACATACTATGCATATTCAAAGAAATCCGACTCTTATTGCGCTAAATCTGAGGCGAGTTCATTTTCCTTGTGTGTTCTTTGTTAAAGTTCCCAGTGCTTTCAAAGATACAAAATTTTCAAAAGTATCAGGGAAACTAAAGAAGCACGACGAGTTTGGAAAACTGGTACCCTATGGTCTGATAGGAAAATGGCAAATTCAAATTTCGCTTTCATACCAGAAAATTATCCGACAAGATGATATATTTATAGAAGGCGGTAAATGGCTCAGATGCTGAAAAATTCAAGAGACCGGGAAAAGTGGAGGAGAATTGTTGGGCGTGCCACAGCAGATCATGATAATGATCCTTCCGTTTGATGATGACGATAATAAGTGGCCTCCAATGAGTAGGTAAAAGAGAACCATGTTTTAATAGAAAATGTTAGTTACAAATAACGGCCAGTCATTCTTTTATCAACAAAATTTCTACATTTTTAATGAAAGTAAAACCGTCATGAAGTAAAGCCGAGCAGACGTAATTTGGTTTTCCTTTAAACAAGTCAAACCTTTCTGAGAAATTCCTACTGTTCACCTTTGTCCGAGGCAGTGGCAAGAAATGTCACAAATATCACCTTACAATATAAAAAAGAATTGCAGTTTTGTATAAACTACGAAATCAGGATAAAGCAAACTGGGCAATCAAACAAAGGAATCGATTGAACACGGTGTAATGTTTTCTGTGTCGATTTTGCACTTATTGCGCAACGCAATTAGCGCCCATTAAAAATTATGAGATTTTGGCACCAGCTGACTTGTTTGAGTGGCATTTTCGCTGGCAGGTAGTTTAAATTCTTTTTAGAATCAAATGGGTGATCAATATTTCATTTACCGTCTAAAATAGATGTTTTTATGTCGATTCAGCGCCCACAGCGGGATGCAAGCAGAAAGCCTCCTCGTGGCGCACCCCGGGAAACGCTGAGAATCCAACCCTCAGTCGGCCAATTTCTATCAAACTCGTAACAATCGACAATCAACGCTATATCAACGCTACCCGCGACATACGATCAACATGCCTTCACACCAGAGTCAAAAACAGGGGGTTTTTTTCAGAACCGGCATTGGCTGTCGCCTCCTTTAATATTGAAGGATATACAGACGTGAAGGCTGACCTACTTGGACAGTCTATCAAGTACTATGACATGTGTGCCTCCAAGAGACACACCTCAAGAACACAAGCCGACGACAGGCCTACCCTGAAGATTGACGCAACCCAAACCTCAGTAAATGAGAACAACATCGAGCTCATCACAATCTCCCTCCAAGACATCTACGTCGTATCCATCTACAAGCCTTCTGCTAGTAAATTTCAGTGGACTGAACCCCCGACACACTGTGTGAGAAAACACCGTGTCATCATTGGTGATTTAAACTCTCACAGCACCCTTTGGGGCTACCCTGAAAATGACAGAGACGGGGATCTGGTCGAGGAATGGGCACAAACAGGCAACCTAGCTCTAATCCATGAGTCAAAGCTCCCCAAATCCTTTAACAGCGCCAGATGGAAGCGAGGTTACAACCCTGACCTCTGCTTTGCGAACAATGAGATCGCTAACCTTGCCAAGAAGTATGTGCTCTCACCTATCCCAAAATCACAGCACCAACCAATTTCCACCAAGATCCACGCAGCACTGAGGGCATCAGATGTGCCATTCAGACGGAGATTCAATCTACGAAAGGCCAACTGGACTGGTTTCAGTGAATCCTTGGACGCCTACACATCAGATCTCCAACCAATCACACAGAACTATTCTGCTTTCATAGAAAGAATAAAACAGTCGGCACTTGCGAACATTCCTCGAGGCTGCCGCCAACGGTATATACCCGGAATAACTAACGAGTCTCTGGATTTTCTTAACGAGTATGAGCTCAAGTTCAGATCTGATCCGTTTGATGAGACCAACCAACAATTTGGTGAACAGCTCCTCGAAATGGTAGGAACAGAGAGGAAGAAGGCCTTGCGGGATATGATCGTGAACACAAACATGGCAGTTAATAGTAAAAAGGCCTGGAAAACCATCAAAAAGCTAGGTGGGGACAACACCACCCCTCCGGCACAGTGCTCTGTTACACCAAATCAAGTGGCCAGCCAACTAATAGCCAATGGCCGCAGTAAGGAGAGGAGAAGAAAGACTGGAGTGTACCTCTCAACCAAACTTGCGTATCAAGATCAAAATCTGTCCTACCTAACACAACTTCTCAAAAGCAGAGCTCGACCAAGGCATCAAACAATTAAAGCCTAACAAAGCAGCAGGGACTGATGACATCCTGACAAAATTCCTCAAAAATCTTGGTCCAATTGCCTCTAACTGGATACTGCTCATGTTCAATGATTGCTTTAGCTCCCAACAAATTCCATTTATCTGGAGGAGAGCTAAGGTTGTAGCAATACTGAAGCAAGGAAAGAACGCCAATGAACCCAAGAGTTATCGACCTATCTCTCNCTAATAGCCAATGGCCGCAGTAAGGAGAGGAGAAGAAAGACTGGAGTGTACCTCTCAACCAAACTTGCGTATCAAGATCAAAATCTGTCCTACCTAACACAACCTTTCTCAAAAGCAGAGCTTGACCAAGGCATCAAACAATTAAAGCCTAACAAAGCAGCAGGGACTGATGACATCCTGACAAAATTCCTCAAAAATCTTGGTCCAATTGCCTCTAACTGGATACTGCTCATGTTCAATGATTGCTTTAGCTCCCAACAAATTCCATTTATCTGGAGGAGAGCTAAGGTTGTAGCAATACTGAAGCAAGGAAAGAACGCCAATGAACCCAAGAGTTATCGACCTATCTCTCTTCCCTGCAGCTACAAGCTGTTCGAGAGACTGCTGTTGACTCGAATCAGCTCACTAGTAGAACAGCATTTGACACCTGACCAAGCAAGCTTCCGACCAGGAAAGTCATGTGGCACCCAACTGCTAAAGCTCACTCAACAAATAGAAGACGGTTTCCAGAACAAGCTCGTAACCGGAGCCGCCTTTGTTGATCTAAGTGCTGCTTATGATACCGTCCAACACCCAATAATGATTGCCAAACTATACAATTTCACTCAAGATTCAAAATTTTGCGAGATCATCCGCATCCTTCTTTCAAACCGCCGTTTCTATGTTATACTGAATGGTAGGAGAAGCTGCTGGTTCAGTCTTTGAAATACGCTTTCTCAAGGAAGTGTACTGGCACCTACACTGTTTAATATGTACACAAATGATCAACCCATGCCAGCTTACTGTAGCAGGTTCATATACGCTGACGATTTGTGCATCACCACACAGAAGAAGCGTTTCTCTAAAGTCGAGAGCACCATTGAACAGGCTCTAACAGAAATGTCAATCTACTACGGAGAGAATCATCTGAAGCCCAACCCCACAAAGACCCAGGTATGCACCTTTCACCTCAAGAATAGAGAAGCCCACCGCAATCTCAAAGTGACATGGGAAGGAAATATTATCCAGAATAACCACAATCCTGTATACCACGGAGTGACATTGAACCGAACTCTATCCTTCAAGGAGCATATCACCAAGCTCAGAGACAAAGTGGCAAGTAAAAACAATCTGCCCCGAAAGCTTGTCAATAGCAAATGCGGTGCGGACCCCAAGACCATTCGAATCACTGCTCTCGGCCTATGTTTCTCAGCTGCGGAATATGCCAGCTCCACATGGTGC
>RDPX01000297.1:782725-794165 GCA_003991215.1 Morbakka virulenta | reverse complement strand
GAACAGTGGCCGGCTGCTTGAAACCAACACCCATGGCATGCGTCTATGCTCTGGCTGGAATCGCACCGCCTAGTATCCGCTGAGAGGCCATGAGCCACAATGAATGACTGAAGCAAGGCAACGACGAAAGACACCCTCTCTACCAGTACCAACCGACCAGAAAGTGTCTACCATCAAAAAACAGCTTTATGGATTCCACAGAGCCCCTTGCAGTCTCCGTGGATGCTGCCATTGAAGAGAAATGGCTAGAGTCCTGACACGAAAATAGCATGGCTCCTGTATTGCTCACCAGAGGCATTATACCAACACAGGAGCTTGCGTCAGGCAACCATCTCGACTGGCCAATCTGGCAGACGCTGAACCGCCTGAGAGCGGGTCAAGGTAGATGCAAGGTCTCTCTGAAGGCCTGGGGCATGTGCAACTCAAGCACATGCGACTGCGGAAGCGAACAGTCAATGAGCCACCTGCTGACTTGCGCCCTAGCACCCGGCTGTACAGAGGACGAGCTTGCTAAACCAACCGACGAGGCTATAGCGACCGCCAAGTTCTGGAGCGGCACTATATGATTGATGCGAGATACGACGTCGAAGAAGAAGCGCCGACAGCTTTGGTGATTAACTGACGGCCATAACGGTCTTATTCTTCTTACCAATTAACGATTGGAAGCTGCTTAATAAGTCTCTCTGTGGTTGTGTAGCAATGTAACGAAGACCGATTTCAATAAAGATGTCACAAAACCAGGATAAAAAGAAGACTTTCTGATACAACAACAGTTGCGAGCCACGACAACAAACTGTTATCTATTAACTAACAATAAACAACAACAGTAAAAACAAAAATAATATTTATTACCCAACTTTTAACAACTCATTGCAACTCAATAATTTTATATATATATATATATATATATATATATATATATATATATGTGACTTGTGCTCTCCATCCCACCGTCTCCCAATCATTAGATAGCTTGATTATTAGATTTTCTCAAATCTTCTCCTTTTCCTTCCTGCAGCATCATTGTTGCGGTTTGTACGCTGGCATGACATTGACCATGCCGACTGATGCAACTTCCTTTAATCTCACTATTAGACACTCACAAGGTGCCACGCAAACATATTGAACATTGGGGAATAATGCCAACATTTTTGCTTCATTCACATGTTAACGATGGCTTTACTTGACCCGACATTAAAACAGAACCATGCCTTGCTGGAGTAATAATAGACAAGGCCGTAGGATACTTAATCTTCATTAGTTTTTGACACTTACAAAAACTAATTTTTTATCTTACTTACCATCCAATATCCAGAGTCTGGATCATTGTGCTAAAAACAGAGACGAAAAGACTGTTCAGACAAACATAAGTATATAAATATATATATGAGAGTGCATTTCAACTTTGTAAAAACGCGTGGTTTATTTATCTCTATTTGAAGACTTTGAAATCATATTACAGCCTTTATTTGCTATAAGGTTCTTTTCCTGAATTCCTGGATTCAGAAGGTCCTCTTCTTTTGGTCTTTATTAGAGAAGAGAGGGATTTAGCAGTTGAATGCCCTTGCTGAACCCAACAAATGGTTTTTTCTCGCTCGCTAATCAAAACCAGATATTACGGACTACTTTATTCAAAAACTATTTGATAACTTTATGGCATGTCTAATAAATTAAATAAAAGTAATTAATTATTAAATTTAATTCAAATTAATCAAGAAAAAAACACGTCTCCGGTAAGATTTCAACTTTTTTCCGCACTGAGACCTGGGTTCTAGTCCACTGCTTTCCTTTACTTGGCCACCCATACATGGTAATCCTCAGAAAAAACACATTATATATATATATATATCTGTATATATGTATGAATATATATGTATATTTATATGTCTATATATGTATATATGTATATATATACGTTTATATATATGTATATATATGTAAATATATGTATATATATATAATACCCCATAATTCTGTCCCAACATATGGATCACTAAACGTGACTATAAAATACTGTTAAAAGTAATTTAAAAGGAAGGGTAACAAACAAATTTTGGAATCAAAAGAAATCCTCGAAATTTAATCGCACTAATAAGCTGATCGCCCTCTAAATAGTTGTTAGTATACCTGCAAATAAGCCGCACTTGCAAAAAGTATTGCCATAAATCCACATAGACATCTCCAGATAATCAGGATAACATTAGCCTTTCGAGACAGTTGATTGCCATGATCGCAACATAGTTTTGCTACTGTTAATTTTGACCTAAAAATGAAACGTGAAAAAAAGAATACAGAGCTGTTCCTCTGGAAACACATACACGAACATCAAAACAAAACGCAAAGTTATTTTCGCCCATGTTAAATAGAAAATAGCAGTCGTATTAGACAATGAAAACAACCAATAAATTTTCCATAATATACAAACGGTTTGGTGTCTCTATATTTTCTTAAAAATCAACAATACTAGACATTTTATTCTTTGTTCTAAATTTAATTTTGAATTTGAAATACTATGATATCTTCATATCTTCAATGATTAATATCCAAAAGTAAAAAGTTATCGAGCATTCAAGTTCGGAAAAATTTTGGGGATGGGAGATTTTCAGCACTCTTTAATAATCCTGATCTGGTACGGATCAAGAGAATTCATACTATAGCAGTCTTCGTACATTGTTCTTCTCGTCAAATGAACTTGGTCGTCAATGACCTAAGTGCACTTCGGGGATGAGGAATACGACTGGAAAAACTAAGTCAATTAAAAACTTTTCTGAGAAAGCTTACAGCGCAGGAGGTTCGCAGTCCCACTAAGAACACACTATTATTGTAGATGTAAGGACTTTATCATGTCATGAGTCGTAAGCTTTTTCCGTGACATGATAAAGCTCTTGCATTTATGGCTTCCTCTGAGTCCATAAAGTTCAGAATTTTCAACACACTATTATTGTGTTCGATGCGATGTACGGCGAAATATATACCTATTAGGAAGAAACATATCAGAATACTTGCTTGCTTGTACCAGTAGAACGACAATACTTCTAGTCATTATGAAAACTGTATCCACGTGTTCTGCCACTTTGGAGCTGGTTAACCAGACTTTCAAAGAGAATAATATGGAGATTATAGGAGTTTGTAATTAGGCAAGAAAATTTCCAATTGTCCACTGCCAAAATCGCAAAGAAACTGGAGGAATATTTTGGAAGAATCTTTTTTCCTCGACCGTACTTTAGCCAAAATCATTACAGGCAGGTGCAATTGTCTAAGCAGGGTTTGTCCGGAAATTGTTCTGGGGCATTGTCTAAAATATGACCCAAACATTTTCCCACTTATTTCTACATTTCTCATACGATCTTAATAGTTGATATTTACAATTAAAGACAGACATCCTTACTCAAAAGCTAGGAGCCAGTTTTCGAAAAAGATCAGACTATCTAGACTGCCAAGACATGAAATAAAACCAAACGGCAAACGACATGACGCCTTCTCCGAAATGTATAGTTTTCCCAAGATATCACAGTGAGGTGAAACGATGACTAGACCATTATTAAGTTTATTTCTTTGTACACATACCAGTGTGTCTCAAATCTAAAAAATGTTGTGTGTACAGCTTTCCTTATTTTGACTACTATTCACAGCAAAGGTCGAGCTTAGGTTTGGTGAAGCAGTCGAAAGCATTATTTGCAGGCACTAATGCGATTTAATTTGGCAACAGTTTACACTTATCCTTGACCATGTTATATGCCTCTTCAATCTACGTCAAGTGTTGCAGTGTATAATTCATACCTTCTCTTTCCATATCCAGTAATATCTCTGCTGTAGCCCACAATGACTCCATTCCATTCTTTCTTGACCTTGTCAAATACAGCAGTTTAAATGTAAATGACTTGTGGCACTTCAAAGTACACACAGACTTAGGCTCTCGTTCCAATAAAAGTATGATATCAACCTTAAAATAGCTTTTAGGTTACCTTTCTTCTTATCACATCAGAGGAATGTTCTATACATAGTGTCCAAGGGTGCAGTAAAATCAACAAAATGCCCCCTCACCATGAAATCCCTCTGAAAGCTAAAATACGCAGTGCATTCAAGAAACGTCGCCTACACGAATATCATCTCTTGAAAGTTTGTATTCAGTGCGCGAATCTTGAAAAGGAGGTAAAAGCAGTGAAGTATGGACCAATGTCACTCATCCTCCTTAGGTTAGTTCTTCTTGGTAGTCATTGTAGCTTGATCGACATAAATGTTGATGAACTGAAGAAATTTACCAGAAGAAGCATACATCTAAAGAGAGGAAAAGTATTGAACAAAGAATAGAACTTTGAGGAACGCCAGTATTAATGAAATTCTAAAAAGATGCAATTTCACCCAGTATGACGCAGATTTCACAGTCTAAGAGAACGTACTGAAAAATACCAAAGAGCCTTTCAAAAATCACATAACCAGAAAGCTTACGAAGCAAGACAGTACCCCATACCTTATCAAATGGCTTCGAAATATACAGAGCAATAGCACGTCCTCCATCAGACGTATTCATAATCCTATCGGTAAGCTCCCTGATTACAGTCAAAAAGTCACCAGTAGGGCAAGATCCTCTGAATTCGTACTAGAGATCTAGGGGCCTGCAAGACGTCAACCAAGGCATCACTAATAAAAAAAGAGGTCTCATGGGCCGCTATTTTCCAGGATCGGAAGGATTACTTGCATATTTCAAGACAGGAACAACATTAAAAACCTTCAAGGAAGACGGAAACAAAATTCTGAAATGCAAATATTAAAAAGTTTGGACAGCAATGGTGACTGCTCAGAAGCACACTTTTTCAGTACAACTACCAAAGTAGTATCTAGACCAGTCGCTCTAGATTGATTAGGCTCATGAATAACCTTCGGAATCAACCTTGGATTTATGATGATAGAGCCCAAAATCTCATCAGGAACCTGCCCAGAGCCAGTACATGCTCCCATTCTGTGAATTCATTTGCAATAAAGGAAGCCGAGTTGCTATAGACTGAATCCCAAAGAATATTATAAAGATATCGTCCCTCCCAATTGGCCTGAGCTAAAGTTAAAAGCCTTACAATGATATGGCTTATCAACAAGATTTGAAACATTTCCCTTAACTTCTATAGTGACAACAAGGAGGTAAATATGAAACTTTACAATGCTCAGGAAAGAAGTCAAAAATACATTTAAAAAAGGTTCTCCGGGATTTAAATAAGAAAATCGTGTGTTAAATTCAACAATCTGAGCAAGATCGTGAACAAGATCAATGGCGCAAATAACTTTTCTTCTTGAGAGAAATTTGAAGTCTGACCTTCGGGCTGGGTGAGAATGAGAGAGGAAGTAGTCTATTTCTTTCAACGCAGCAAAAACGCGACTCGTGTCGTTTACTGGTAACTCGAATCCTAATCTCCCTCCAATATTGATAACCTTGTCCTCTTAAGAAATACTCATCAATCACAATGGTTAGTTTGTCATTTATCCTAGACCTTAAAAATAGTTGGTTATGTGAACTGTGCACAGAGCCCCACCAAAATACAAATTGCTGTAGAGAGAAAACAAGTCCAGGGTGAGGCAAAGAAACAAAGTTATTGAAAACAACTTAATGTGCCAGTGTGAAAAGCGAAAAACGATACTTCTGACAAAAAAGCCCAAAAGCTTGAAGTAGACTGGACGGTGAACAACCTACAAGACCTATTGAAAAGAAGGAAAGAACTAAAAGGAAAACATGTCATTGAAAAAAAGAAACAGAAGGAACACAAACAAAAAAAGATCAGCTTCAAATCTGGGGAAAACATATTATTTTAGACTTTCATTCGACGGAAGAGTTAGATACAGATTGAAACTCATGCAAAATCAGTCATCTCGTTTTGCAAAAGCATGCAGTATCAAGAACAAAATGAGGATAACCTGTGAATTTTCCAGTGGCAATTCTTACATGATAAACATGTTTGTGTTGCAAATGTAATAAAGATTTTATCAAGCTTCCAAAAGATGGGGGTAAGGGAAAAAAATTAAAACGGAAAAATAAAGAACAACGAAACTTTAGATGGTGTTGTCAACTTCAGTAAAAATAAAATTGATAACCCAGAGCTCAGATTTTATTGTTTTTCCGCCGATTTAAAGAAACAAGTAAGTTACAAATCATGTTCCTTTGATATTTTGCAGATATAAGTCATATATATATATATATATATATATATATACATCGCAAATAAATGTTTGGATGATCATCAAATTATCAAACACTATTTTTTCTCTTATCCTCTTAATTCTGAATTTTATGAAACCAAAAAGAGCCATAGATGTAAGAGCTTTATCATGTCATGAGTCGTAAGCTTTTTTTAAGCTACGTTTCGACAGATATTTCTCCCATTGTCAGGCTGCTGGAGTGACTAGATACGAATGTTTTATACTTTGGCAATGCGGACCGAAATGTAGACTGTGATCGAGNCACACATATATATATATATATATATATATATATATATATATATATATATATATATATATATATATATATATACATCGCAAATAAATGTTTGGATGATCATCAAATTATCAAACACTATTTTTTCTCTTATCCTCTTAATTCTGAATTTTATGAATCCAAAAAGAGCCATAGATGTAAGAGCTTTATCATGTCATGAGTCGTAAGCTTTTTTTAAGCTACGTTTCGACAGATATTTCTCCCATTGTCAGGCTGCTGGTGTGACTAGATACGAATGTTTTATACTTTGGCAATGCGGACCGAAATGTAGACTGTGATCGAGTTGTATACATATATTGCATTTGTTGTGTTTCTTTCTTTAGTGCTGGAAGCCATATTTCAGGAAGGGTGTAGGATGTGATTGCTGTGCTGTAGGGAATGGATTGCTTCTTTTAATTTTTTTTGCTGTTGTGTTGAGTACCTTGTCTGTAATCCTTTTATTTTCCCTGTCAAATGTGTGATTTTGTGCCCAGCAGTGTTTCGGCTATTTCATGATTCTTGGTGTCACCTTTTTGAACAGCTCTTTAGTGTTCTTTTTGCTTTGACTCAAGAAACGCTTTGATTCCCCAGTGTAGAAGGAAGGACAGTCCTTACATTGTAGCCTGTAAACTACGTTGATCCTCTCTTCAATTGGGAATGGGTCATTTGGTTTTGACAGAATCTTACTTAAGGTGGATGTAGTGAAGAAGGATCGTTGAATATTGTACTGTTGGAGAGTTCGTCTTAGGTGTTCACTGGTGTTCTTCATGTAAGGCAGATTTAAACGTTTCAGAGGTTTCTTATCTTTTTCACGATAAGGTCCAGTAGTTCTGTGCAAGGCTCTCTGAGGATCCTCAGCACAGTATTCATCGAATAACACAACCTTCTAAAGGTGCCTTTCTTCTTTTCTAAGGTCATATGATCATATCAGCTGACAAAGGGCGTGTGGTTGTCATCCTTGGCAAACCTGACTACATCCAATAGTGCCAGGAACACCTTAACAATGGATCAAATACAACAGTTGAGTGCAACTCAATAACCTCAGTCAAGACCAGAGTCAGCAAAACACTAATTGCTTTACCGAAAAACCATCTCCTTGATAATTGCCTCCCCAAAGTAGGAAACAGCCGTACCTAGTCACTTCAGTAGCCTGACGATGGGAGAAGTATCTCTCGAAACGTAGCTTGGAAAGAGCTTACGACTCATGACATCATGAAGCTCTTCAGTCTATGACTTTGGTTTCACTTGGTTACCATGTTACATGAGAATAAATGTATATCAAACCCGGAAGTTATAGTTCTGCGCAGGAAGCTTACCACTCATGACATAATAAAGCTTCCATATTTATGGCTTTCACTGAGTCTATAAAGTTAGGACTTTTGAAAAACATGCCAGTTGGCCAGCAAGAAGAGAAAAATCATTTACAAACATAAAATGATAACGCTACCACAATCAATTCTGTTTATCCTTATACTATGTTTGTACCAAAATCTCTAATGACGAAAATACTACAAGCTCCATCCCAGAATCTCAAGTAAAAAATTGACTTTATCAAAAAATATTTGGCTCCACCTGGAGGGTAATAATAGCTCTAAAACTAAAAGTTTCACCAGGAAATGTTATAGCAAGTACTTAAAGAATGAGGGGTTCCAATGCATTTCGTTCTAGGTACCGTAAGACCTTTAGAAAAGTGCTTCCTGAACAAGATACTTTTGTGCTATGGGCAAATATGCTTTTTACACCCATTTGTAGAATATAGACCTTACAGTAACAATTTTAAAGCAATAGATAATATTCAACACTGGGTAAAGTTTTTAACACGATAAACTCGAGAGGATAAAAATTGGTATATTTCTCATTGAAACTGTTGTTTTGTTCTAGCCAAAGTGGAAAATTGTAGTTGTAATATTTTAAGTAAAACAAAAAATGCAAAAAGGATTTCATGTCTCCATAATGTTTGATCCTGTAGAAAATACCAAAATCGACAGCAGTTCCAAACAAGCTTGTCAATATTGTTGAAAAGATGCATGAATATACAAAATAGCCTGGCTGTGAACGTTTGTGAAAGTTTTATAAAGTTCTGGTTTGTATTACACAGAACTGTAAAATCTCACGCCCACTTTCGAGCCTATTTCCTGATTTCCTGAGAGAATTAAGATCCTTGAAAAAATGGCAAAATGTCCTTTAGGGTAGACTTTGCAGCATGGACAGTCGCAGAGTTAAGTGACGGGTAAAGTGTGGGGTGTGGGGGGTTGTGGGTGTGCCAGAACAGTGTTCTGTTCTGAGTAAAAGAAGGCAAATGATACTGTTACGAAATAATTAATGTGAAGTATTTCCACTGTTGTTATTAGTGCAACGGGACAGAACAGTCGCCAGTTATTCCAGAGGAAAAGAAAACGGGCAAAATTTGGGTCATTCTGGTTTATCTGTTTCTCGATTACCACAGGCAAAATTTATATCAACTTAAAGTAACTAAGTTTGGATCCCCGTACTAAAAATGGTGAGAATGAACCTAAATATCGGCACAAAAATATTCTGCTTGCGGTGTTAATCAAACAACCAAATAAAATAACTTTTGAAAGTAAAATAACAGAAAGGCAAATTCATACACGTAGTAGGTTTCAGTTTTAGTAACACATGAGAACATTTAAATTCACCATTGAGTGGATAATAAAAGATGGTACTGTACAGTATGACATTAAAATATGAACCGACAGCTTATAATAACTTATAATAATCATGTAGATAACGTACTGACAAAGTTATATCCAGTATGAATTGCAATTGAAGCTAAAAATTTGTTTCGATAACAAAAAAAAAAGTTATTACAGCGTTTCTAACTGCCACACTTATGTAATTTCAGCCCCAAATTTCATTTTACCCAAGCGTTCATGCTTATCATATTGAGTAATACGAGTAGTCTAAATGGTCTGATTTCTCGTTATTTGTAAATCAAAGAAGTGTACTGCTAAATCGATTGTCTGTTTTGGTACAAAAGAATTCCTTGTCACGCCAGTCTGAACTGTTTCTTAGAAAGTGTAAAGACTAGGTAACAGCGACTGAGTGGTAGTTCATTACCATACAAAGGGGTCCAGGTTCGAGCTGTTGTATGTCCCCCAATATACTACCCTTCGTCTATTTCTCAGACCATTGAGTTTGTACATGATTTCAAAACGCTTTTATTCAACCTCCTAAGAGGCTGCCAATGGCTATTTAAAAGCTAGCTCTTTCTTCGGAACACAAATCAATGATGCATTGATTAACATTTTTTTTACTGCTCTGTTTCAAAGGATCAGTAATTACTTTCTCTGAGTTCGTCACCCGCTTTAAAAAAACATAATGAGTTGGTCTAATACAAAGAGCCATTGAAACAATATGCCGCCATTGTCTGAACTTTATAATATGCACTTCAGAAGAAAAAACCCTGAGAAGCCTGTGGGCTCAGTCCTCCGCTCCAAGGTTTTTCCTTATCAGGAAGCCAGTGCACACGATTCTTTGCTATGAAAAAATGTTTACAAAAATGTGTAGTTGGACCGTTTTTAATGTTCTTAACAAACAAAGGATAAACGGTACTTCAAAGGACGGCTGCAGCTATTCTGCTTGGGAAACCAAGGGCTGTGGAGTCCCAATACTTCAACCTAAGAGTAACAATATATTCTTGTGGCAAATTTTATTTACCTTTAAATTAGATTTCTGTTGTACTGTCCTCTTCTACTTATACTGCCTTTATACCGCATAAAGGCCTTGATTGCTAGTACAACCCAAATCATCAACAGTAATTGGAAATATTACATTCAAATAAAACCCCAGCTTAGAAAAACAAGCATAACCCAAGAAAAGAAATGGCCCCCAATGAGATCTCACTGGGGGTGATTTCTTTCTTCTGCTTGTACTTCTTGACTCTGGTATTTCAAAAACAATTTTTAAAATGTTTGTTTACGGTAACACATCATTTGAGTTAAATGTCAGTCCCTGGCTTGCTAGCTGTTCTTCCTTGTAACCAAGTAGCAGTGGGGAAAAATGACCTTCCATAAACACGCTGTCAGACAACAGTAATTACTAAATGCATTAAGAGGTTCATTGACTAGTCATAAAATAAAGTAGAAATACTTACATGTCAATTGTGGAAGTCATTAACTGTTTACCCTAGAATTGATGGTAAAGTTAAATTTAAAACGTTAAACAGGCCAGCTTTCTTTTTCAGTGACCACATAAAGCTAGTAATAAGAGTTTAGCTTTTCTTAAAAAACACACAGCACTCGACCAAGCGTGAAAACCTCAATGATGACAAATCAACATCCCTCTGTGTCACCCAGCTGAGCAAAGAGGGATAGATTGCACAAGCAGCTGTATTGAGACATCCATACTTATCCCCAAGCTAAAACAAAGAGGCAGCGTTAAAGCAAGCATATCAAAATCGATGATTGAAAATTGGTAATCATGCAGACAAGCATGTCACAACTTAGAAATTGCGATGAAAGTGAAAAATAGTTAAAAACGAGACACATATGAGTTACCGGGCTCTCGCTTTAAATAATATGTCGTAGAAAAATGAAGAGAAAACGGAGCAAAACAAACGCTAATGAGGACGTGAGAAGGATCCGGTGACAATCAGGACCAAGATAGTGTTTGGTGGTGGGTGGGGGGGGGCGTCACATTTACCTTTACAAAATTCACAGCTTTCAGCTCTGATTTTGGCTATTTTGTGAGGAAATATTACATAAATTGTCTCTGAAATTTGTTGTTTCAGCACAGCATACATTAATGGGTTCAAGGGAAAATGCAGATTTAAAAACAATATGATTCCTAAGGATATCACACCTCAATCAGCCGAAAATGTAAAAATAAACTAAGGATGTAATTCTGGGTCAACAATTGCAAATTGGGTTGGTAAAGCACAGCTTTAAATCTTGGTTAGGCCTACTTTTCTTGATGAATTGATTAAGGGGTGCTCACACCTGTTCATTGAGCTCTTTG
>RDPX01000297.1:755396-782256 GCA_003991215.1 Morbakka virulenta | reverse complement strand
GATAAACAGATAGTATCTAATAACTGAATAAAAACCCTTGTGTTTCAATACAGGTTTATATGGTAACACCTTATTTTCTGAACATAAAGTATCCTTTCTATATTGAAAAGAAAAAATAAAGGTACAACTATTGAATGCAAAGAAAGAAAATTCTGTCAAACGAATTATGTGAAATCTTTGACGTTACAACGGATAAAACTAAACCTGTAAGGAGAAGCAGTGGTTTAATGGTTATTGCAGCAGCACCGTAACCAAGAAAAAGAACCTATAACTCTACAAAAGAAAAAGCCATTGGTTCCGTCAGGAAGGGCATCTGGCTAAGAAATTCCTCTTTGCCAAAACAAAGTCCTTCTGAATGACACCGTCTGAGCTTCACTGGAGGGAAATGAAGTTAAAACTGGGGGGGGAGCAGAAAACCCCATTAAAAAACAACGGATAAAATTATGGAGGACGAAAGAATAGGTTTAAATAAAATCAGTGGGATTTCTAAACAGGAGAGGATTGGCTGCATGTGTTTAGCTCTTAAGCTACTAATTTGCAAGGACTTCAGGGTCATGGTTACAAAAGAGAGATTTGTATTGGTAACAGTAAAGTAAAGACCAATGACTTCAGCGTTTCCCCTTAGCTGGTAGAAGGGAGAAGAGACTTTTGCAACTGCTTTGCTTTAGTGTTTTAAGTTGTGGGAAGCCTAGAAAGGTAACTTTTGGGAAAATTCACTAGCACTCTCTACCGCACATCGCGTTGTTATAGGCTCTATGGTTTGTCATGAATTGAATTCCAAACGAACTTTAAAACGTCAAAAGGAGGGTGGCTATTCATTTGTCCATACAAAAACACCCCAGTATTGTCCTGAAAACAGAGAAAGTGAAATTCAACAAAAATCCGTAAAAATCGTTGGAGGGAATGGCCTTGGTCTCAAACCTGATGACAGCATGATACTTCACATTTATACTTAATAATCAATGCTTTTCCAATGACGGACTTGACATGTAAAAGTAAAGAAATTGAAGCAAAAATGTCAGGGAAAAAACAAAACATAAGCTATTAATAAAATTGTTGTTATATCAGTATCTGTTAAATGTCTGAAGCGTAAACTATCATCTTGTAGTGACATCATTCATAAACTGTTGACATCCCAAATCTCTCTTCTGAGAAGCAAACGCCCAGTGGCTTAGGGGAAAAGTACCTGACCAGTAATCAGAAGGTTGCGGGTTCGGGTTAATTTTGCTTCACAAAAATTTCCAACGTTTAATATCGCTACAATCTCCCCTGATCACTGTAACGGCCTGTCACAAAATGTATTTCCTCCATCCCGAAATATCCGAAAATTATCACCCAAGTGGTACATGCGTCTTGTCGTGGCCAGGTAGCTTGTGTGGTCTTGTGTCTCATAAGCTATGGCAGCATGAGCTTTGTTGTTGGTAGGTTCCACCAAGCTGGATAGATCGACGGGGAAATACCAGACTAACGATGGCACCCTGATTCTCCAGTTTTGTGGTTGGAGTCCGGACTAATCGCCCCTTCTCTATATAAAAAAGCATACACCTCTTCTATAATTCTATAACAAGGTTACACACACACACACACACACACACATATATACATATATATATATATATATATATATTATAACAACATTGTTATAATTTACCTTCCCTCAGGCTTTCAACCCCAGCTTTCATATGTGCATTATTCCATCTTAGGCGATCCTCTCAGATCAACGTTTAAATTTGAAACGTAAATTAAATTCCATGGTTTCTGAATTGTCCAGGATATAAGTAAGAGATTCATAAAAGTATTCAGATAATAAAGGTATCATTTTCAATATTTGTCATCCTTAGTGCTGTGTAGCAATTGGTACAACGGCATTAAATTCATTTTGATCAACTCCCCTTTTGGAACTCATGGGGCCTGCTTCATAAGGCTTCATATGGGTGGAGTTTACCCTTTTTGACACAGCTTTTATTTCACAGTTGTGAAATTCAATCTGCTTGGCTTTAAGAGCTCAGCTTTGTCCACATCCGAGAGGAATAAACTTTGCGTAAACTGATGACTTTATTCGTCAAACCATTGTTTGTAAAAGGTTAAAGCTTGTTATAGGTCCTGTCATTCGCCACTTTGTGTTTTGATGTTCTTCCATAGGAGCTATTTACATAGGGTCTCAAGAGCTCACATGGTTAAGCAAAGTAACTTCCAACTACTTCGTGTGTTTGAAGAAATAAAACATTTTACCAACGAAATTTTCAAGAATTCTTCGAGTTCATATGTGTATTCTTTAAAGGAGCAAGAAAGCAGAAGTAGGGAATATTGCCAATAGTTTTTTATAGGTCTTGAATCCCTTTCAACATTTAATTGTATTGATAAAGAGCATCGTCGTGGTATTTATCTGGAGGTCATGCTTTTTAGACTAACCGAACATCATTTGAATACTCGACCCGAGGATGACTTGCGGCTCCTGGTTTTAAGAGTCTCATCTTGTTTCAGCTCTTATATTCCTTGATCGCCTTTTGCCTCAATAGGTTGTAATGGCTTTGACACGATCTTTTTTCTACGTCACCAAGTAGCTAAAAGTTTGTCAGGATCTTGTTTAAAGTTTAGGTTGCCGTTGGTACAAAACGTAAGGATTCAATGAGGGCTAAGTGTTCAAATCGTGCTTTCGGTATGTTTCCGTTTTCTGTAAGACTCTTTAGGCCGATCTGTATTAGTAGATTCGTGCAGCTAACCTTACCGTCAGCTAAAAGATCTATTACTGTCCAGGTTATTTTTTATAAGGTATGATCACTACCCAATTAACGTCTCTCTAGCCACACAGCAGCTTTTTCGTCTGCCTTATTGACTTGTACCAGACATGCGACAGTTTGCAAACCACCAAAAACAAAATTTGGTGTCGTAACCGGTCCCACATTTCAGCGCCACGTCGGACTTCATTAACCCTGAAGCAATTTAACGACCACCATTGTCATCTATTTGAAGGGGTACTACGGTAGTGGGCTCATGTACGAGCTCTTAGTTTAAAAAATGTTCAGTTCCCCCTCATTTCGCCACAATATTATTGTCAAGTCCTGTTCATCAATGCAAATAAGGTGGACTCTTTGAAGACGAGCGATGCCCTGGTGACCAACGGTAGATCAACTCAACTAGCAAACCAAGCCGCATCTTTCCAGGAGCGGATCATGTACTAAAGATACTTCATCAAACTCATAAGGGTTTAATAGCAGCCAAGAGACTGCCAATACGGCAATAATGTACAGAGAACAACCTAGATATTTTCCTTGAACTACTGTGGTGATGAATATGACATAACGAAAGAAGAATAAAGGGAAGCAAAGTGACTGCGTGATGGAGTATTGGAGTACTTCTTTGGCATGTGTTACACATACGTTTCCATCAGCATCTTATGGTATTCTTCTTCCAACATGAGGTCGCTGGCCATGAAACCAGCACATCGCTGGAGGTAGTCACCTGTTTCTGTCTCATTGTGACACCGACAGCAGAAGGGTGAATCTGTTTGTCCTATCTTGTGTAGGGTCTCCCGAAATTTCCAAGCTCCAATACGGAAACGGTTGGGCCTGCAAAGCATTGATTGGAGTACTGATTGTGCAGTTACTGTTACACGCACTTGTATAAACAAATACTGTTTTGTTTTCGTTGTTGTAAGAACTAGTAAACAAGTTGGAGGAAGATTCCTAATAATCGCATGGTCTTTTTAATGGTAAGCCAACTTTAATTCACTTCATTTTCTTTTGAATTAAGTCATGACAAACCAAATTAATTTGTACAGATATTTTTGCTCCAATTTTCTACTTTCATAAAAAGTTGATATTGTAATTCATCTCTTTTGCTCTTTTAAAGCTTTTTTTACTATGACTGATGATAAATTGTGGGTGGCAGTGTGGGACTGGTTATCTAACCACAGTCCACAAACAGGGGATGTGAGGCGCCCCTTCCCTCTGCTAGCCTTGAGGCCACACCTTGGGCAAGTGTGACGTGCCTCTTAGCCTCCCTGCCAGGGTCACGGTGAAGCCATCGGCAGCAGGGTGGTGGATGCAGCTGAAGGCGGGTGATGACAGACTTTCATTCCGGCGGAAGCAGCACGGCGCTTGGCGACACTTCGTTCAACTTAGCTACCGGCAAGGGTCAACCAGTCATGTGATGACACTGCGCTTGTAGAAAGACCCGGGGCCCTACTACAAGTCTATTGCTCCAGAGAAAATACTCATGACTAGTCACGACACTGATCTCGATATGTCACTGGATGGTGGGACCCCCGGGCCTGAAGGTGTCAATACAACTACTGGGGTTGAGTCGCCTCCTATTTCGAGTACGACTGAGCATAATGATGTCAGTGGAGTAAAGCCTGACGGACCTTCAGTGACTGATAATATCAGACCCGAAAAAGATAGGTTGCGACTATTCAAATCTACTATCAAAATCGGCACATGGAATACAAGAACTCTTAATAACTATACACTAGAGGTAGTTCTAACGGAGCTTGGTCGATATGGAATAGATGTAACAGGAATTGCAGAAACTAGATGGACAGGTAAAGGACATTTTACGACCAATGATGGACATGTTGCTTATTTTTCAGGTCACGAGACTAATAGAATTAATGGTGTAGGCATACTAGTGACTAAAGAAACAGCAAAATGTGTTCTGGGTTACAATCCTGTGAGTGACAGAATAATGACAATTCGCCTACAAGGAAAGCCAGTCAACATCTCGATAATTCAGGTATACGCTCCGACATCAACTGCAGACGATGATGTGATAGAGACGTTCTACAACGAATTGCAACAAGTTCTCGATAAGATACCAAACCGTGATGTTGTGTTCGTAATGGGCGATCTTAATGCGAAAATAGGTCGAGACAATCAGGTCGCCGGTGTAACAGGATGCCATGGACTCGGTGTGCAAAATGAACCTGGTGAACGACTGATTGACTTTTGTATCCACAATGAGTTAGTTGTGACGAACACGCTGTTTGAACAACATCCACGCCGTCTCTATACTTGGACCTCACCCGATGGAAAAACGAAAAATCAGATCGATTACATCATGGTAAAGAAAAGGTGGAAGTCTAGCGTACAGTTGACTAAAACATGCCCTGGTGCTGACTGTGGCTCCGATCATGAACTCTTAGTGTCACGAATTAAACTCAAGCTGAAGTCGGTTAAAAAATGTACAAAACCAAAGAGATTCGATCTACAGAATATCTCGGAGAGCTATTGCGTGGAAGTAAAAAATCGTTTTCATAAGCTTTTCACACAGGAGGATGAAAAGATGACACCTGATGAGCTATGGACTGAAACCAAAAACATAGTGTTGGAAGAGGCCAATGATAAACTTGCTAAACGTCGGACAAATAAGTCTGGTGATCATATGAGCATGGAAACGCTTGACCTTGTATATGAACGTCAACAACTGAAAGCGCGTGGCTTAAAATGTGAGGAAGACAGAAAACGATACAGGAAACTCCATGGAATCATTCAGAAAAGATGCAGAAAGGACAAAGATGAGTTTATACAAATGAAATGTCAACAGCTAGAACAGGCAAGTGTAAACAATAAATCCAAAGAACTGTATGACACTGTTAAGTGTATCACGAAAAAACGCGTCCCTCGTCTGAATGTTATAAAGAATGAGAGAGGCGAGGTTCTAACAGGGAGTGACGAAATCAAAACAAGATGGAAAGAGTACTGTGAGCAGTTGTATAAGAGCACAGATGACGCTGAGGATTGTACATTGGAGAAGGACTATGAGGATGAACCAGACATTTTATTGTCAGAGGTTGAGTGGGCAATGAATAAGATCAAGGATGGAAAGTCACCTGGGGCTGATGATATTCCCATTGAGCTGTTAAAAGCAACACATGAGGAAGGTATACTGTTAATGCACAAACTATGCAATATGATCTGGAAAACAAAGAAATGGCCAGAAGATTGGACGAAAGCAGTTTTCATCAAGTTACCGAAAAAAGGCGACATCCGAGAATGTAAAAACAACCGCACTATATCATTAATTATACACGCGAGTAAAATTATTTTGTATATAATACTCAATAGAATGCAGACGACTGTGAATCGTGAAATCCCCCGTGAACAAGCTGGTTTCGTGGTAGGACGTGGCACGCGTGATCATATAGCCAATGTACGATGGATCATAGAGAAGGCTAAAGAAATGGGAGTAACACTATATCTCTGTTTTATAGACTATGCTAAGGCATTTGACTGTGTCCAACATAGCACATTATGGTCGGTTCTACATGAATTCGGGGTGCCCATGCACATCATTGAGCTTATCAGAAACCTATACAAGACACAAACTTCAACTGTACGAACAGAAAGTGGTGATAGTGAGCCGTTCAGTATAGAGAGGGGCGTTCGTCAGGGATGCATTCTGTCTCCTCAGTTATACAACCTGTACGCGGAGCAGATTATGCGTCAAGCGCTTGGCGATTGTGATAGTGGCGTAAAAATTGGAGGAGAAAAAATTAACAACCTTCGCTATGCAGACGACACTACATTGATAACATTGAGCTCTGAGAGCATGCAAGAACTATTGGAAAAGGTCAGGGTTGCAAGCGAACGGAGAGGTCTTTACCTAAATGTGGATAAAACCAAAGTGATGGTAGTTGGCGATGCAATAAATTCGAATATAATATGCAATGGGATACAAATACATGTTGTGGAAGAATTTAATTTTCTTGGATCAATGATAAGTAACCAAGGAGGAAATAGTAAAGAGATAAGAAGGAGACTCGCTATGGCAAGATCAACAGTTACAACGCTGACCAAGATCTGGAAAGACCGCGGTATATCTACAGTGACAAAAACTCGTTTGATGAAATCGTTGGTGTTTTCTATAGCCTTATATGGATGTGAGAGCTGGTCGCTAAAAGTGTCTGACATTCAAAAAATTAATGCATTTGAGTTATGGTGCTGGCGGCGTCTCCTTAGAATACCATGGACAGCGAAAAAGACAAATGAATTTGTTTTGAACTCAATAGGAAATCCAGATAGTCTTACAAATGAAGTTCAACGACGGAAATTATGTTATTTTGGTCATATATCTAGAAGAGATGGTTCCAACTTGGAGAAATTAATCATGCAAGGAAAGGTTGAAGGGAGTAGGAGACGAGGAAGACCACCGAGAAGATGGATAGATGGGGTGAAGTCAATAATGAATATGAACTGGCAAGAACTTAACAACGCATGTCAGGATCGCGAAAAGTGGCGAAAAGTGGCGAAAAGTGGCGAAAACTGGTCAGAAAGGTCACTAAAGGTCGATAACGATCTACAGACTACTACGACGACGATGATAAATTCGACAGTATAAAGAAAACTAACATTGTACATGATATCTGACCAACTTTTAAAAAATTGTAATATTAACTTTCAAGGAACACCCTGTAACAAAAAATGAGGATCAAGAAACTTGAACAGTTCTTAGGGATATTAGAACAGATGGTGCATGTTTCCCTCAGAATAACAGAAATCCAAAGACAGAATGATTGAAGGAATATTAGGTACGGAGGAATTGTTACTAGACATAACTGAATGACCCTGAATCGCATTTAACAAGCAATTACTTTTAATCTTAAACCTGGCCAGGGGCGCAGCAACGGACAAAATTGTAGTATATTGTTGCATAACAGGAGAAGGAAGCAAGAACTTAACGGCTAAACCCACATCTATATGGTTAAAAATGTCTTTGGCTACGTTTCACTAGGGAAAACAATTAAACATCCTAAAACTTAGCTAAATATCTGAAGCATTCGTCAAAAGCAGTAAAAATGACATAGAACTTTTAGCCAACTATCATCACTAAACGGAAAAGGTGAAGCATAGGAGTGGCTTAATGCAGTGCTGCCGCGACACATTCCTGCTCTTTACCTGTTTATCACTGATCTTGACTCCGAGGCAAGCTCTTAATGAAAAAAGGTCTTGGGTTATCAACATCGACGACATGAAACTGCTCACAGAAAATTTTAACATTTTTTTATCGTTAAATTTCCGAAACAACTTTTTCTATTTGACAGTTTAGTCCATACTTCTTTGTGACTTTGAAGAGGTGACTTCGAGAAAATACTCTGATAAATGGACAGAAGACTATTGTACTGGACTTTAAGACTTGTCCTTGATTTACTCTGGGAAAACAGAACTAAACACCAAGACCTCTATTGCACCATGCTGAAATTAATAAATATGAGACAGTGTAAGCTAGCTGGACATTGTTTAAGACACACGAAAGAAGCTCCCTCTTCTGATGTGTCACAGTCTTTGCGCCATTGGAACTTTAGCATAAGAAGTCTGGAACTGACACTATTCACGTTTGATTAAAAATCTAAGATTAATGACATATTTGTTAGGTAGTTAGCTAAACATGGTAGTCTTTTTTTTCGGAGAGATAAAGATAATTTATGCGTGCAACGGTTATAATACGATAATACAATATGATTATATTTATGCCTAAATATAATCGTATTGTGCAGGATGCGCTTATTGGAAGAAGGGTATTTGTTCGAAACTGTACAGCATAGTTTAAACAAACAAAAAATAGTAGATTTAAAATTAAGGTACCCACAGCATTAATGTTATGCTTTGAATAACCCTCGCATAAACCAGCAAGTGCCAACTGGTGTTAATACAATGTCCGACTATTTCACTTTCCAAAACTGACCATCAAAAGTTCTACCAAGAAATACCCATTACAAAAATCGTACCTCGAAAATTACAAAGTAAACCTTAACGTGCATAAACAAACAAACCCTTAGTCAACTGAAATTTTAGTCGTAAAACAATGACGCAGTCCCTCATAATAGAGTAAAAAACTTTCAATCCACTGTTTTCATGTAACAGTGGCCTAGTTTATGATTTACAGTACCAATAAGTAATTGTCCTTTGTAATGCGCTGCAGCACTACTGAAACGAACAAAGTTTATCCCTGAATTGTACAAAACCTCGCTTACTTCGTACCTGCTCCAATCAGTAGAGAACGGACGAATGCGGACAACCTGTGCTGGTACTGCATTAGGGCCATCATAGCTTGGCATCAGTACATACCAGTTGTTACAGACACCTCCAATGTACAAATCACCTTGTTCATCAACAATGACGTTGTCACCAAAGGTATTCAAAGGTATCTTTACACTCCCGTGGCTTGCTATCTTGTTACTCGAGATGTTCCTCTTGAAGATATTTAAAGCTGGATCGATAGTTAAAACGTATAAGAACTCTCCATCACGAGACAGATGAAGTCCATTTGCTAATTTCAGTCCACTAATAACTTCGGACCCAGTATTTCCATCAAAGTATACCACACCTGTAATTCCATACAATAAGTTGACAAAAAATTCAAACGTGAGTGTCGATTTTGAAAGCGAACAAAATCTGAGAAATCTTGTTGCATAAAAACTCCGAGGCCCGGTAGGCGTCACATCATTCAAACACTGCAAACGTTCATCCCTCACATCATCAACATGTACTAGTTCTCCAGGTCTATTCTTAGTATACTCAAATATTCTGACAACATCTGTTGTTTCAGAATGATCTACAACAAACAAGCGAATAGCTCCGCTTGTGACATTTTCGAATAAACCTAGCCCATGAGGTTCGAATGTGTTAAAATTTATTGTGCTACTGACGATGGATAGCCTGCTAACATTAGCTTCCGGGTTGCTAAAATTAAAGAGATAAATATTTCCAGTAATATCTGATAGCCGGCAGAGATGCATTATTCTTATTCCATTTGAAATAAATGCAAGCCCATCTTTTGTAACTGCAAAATCCTCTGACCCACATTCAACTCCGGGTACGACACGGCATGGTCCTGGTGAGTGGTCTATTCTTGGAACAAACCATCCGAATCTGGCCCAATATTTGTACCAGAAGGGAAAGAAAATTGCGATTCCCAACCACAAGGCAGCTGTTACAAACCACCGCATCTGCAAATGAAACATAAAAAATGTTTATCACTTTGCAAACTAGACAGAAAAAAGTCCATAAATCAATATAATGAGTCAAGGTGTAAATGGTGGTAATGGGCAAAGGGGGATTGGCTTTGCCGAAGTTTACATTACGTAATAAGCAAAGATGTAAGTCGAAAAAATCTGACCACTATTCTGCAGCTTACAATTATTTGTCTTACTTTCAAATCTGATTATAGTTAACAGGTCAAGCAACTGCGGAAACTATAGAAATTCTGTAGATGTAAAAATATTAGCTGGAAGCAAAGTTAAGGTTGGCTGGCATTCATATTCGCCACCAGCAGGCAAATTATTAGCCAGTCAGTCACAAACATAAACTTGCCTGATTTTCATTGATGTATGGGGCTCAGCCTGATTATAATTTTTTATGTAAATGACACNCATTTGAAATAAATGCAAGCCCATCTTTTGTAACTGCAAAATCCTCTGACCCACATTCAACTCCGGGTACGACACGGCATGGTCCTGGTGAGTGGTCTATTCTTGGAACAAACCATCCGAATCTGGCCCAATATTTGTACCAGAAGGGAAAGAAAATTGCGATTCCCAACCACAAGGCAGCTGTTACAAACCACCGCATCTGCAAATGAAACATAAAAAATGTTTATCACTTTGCAAACTAGACAGAAAAAAGTCCATAAATCAATATAATGAGTCAAGGTGTAAATGGTGGTAATGGGCAAAGGGGGATTGGCTTTGCCGAGGTTTACATTACGTAATAAGCAAAGATGTAAGTCGAAAAAATCTGACCACTATTCTGCAGCTTACAATTATTTGTCTTACTTTCAAATCTGATTATAGTTAACAGGTCAAGCAACTGTGGAAACTATAGAAATTCTGTAGATGTAAAAATATTAGCTGGAAGCAAAATTTGCGATTGGGAAGCATTCATATTCGCCACCAGCAGGCAAATTATTAGCCAGTCAGTCACAAACATAAACTTGCCTGATTTTCATTGATGTATGGGGCTCAGCCTGATTATAATTTTTTATGTAAATGACACAGTGTTTCCCCGAATTTGCGTAAAAGGCACATGTACATGTAAACAAAGGCATTGGAGAAATGAATGACATTTTTACACAACCACAGTACTAGATTTTAGGTACAATCAGCTGTAAATTACTAGTAAATGTTTTCATCTGACATTGATTTACTCTCTTTTAAGAATTCCTTTAATGCCACATTTTCCCTAGCCCAGGTCAATGATCTCTCGCCTGGGCTTCAACTGGTCTATTGCATGAAGCATCCAGGATGTATGGGCAGGTTTGAGCTCTGCCAGTCGCAAACCTATCCTAGCTGCTGCATTCTCACCCTCAACCATCTTCTCTGTTACCATGTCAGCATACCATTTGGTGAACTGAGGACTGTCTAAAGGTGGCATTTCCAGAAATAACCAGGGGTTGCATCATGCCAGTCATGCCTCCTGGAACAAAGAATGGGTAGATGTCGGCTTCCTTCAGCTTGTCCAGAAAAGCAGCAGTCCTGTGGGCAGCACAAATGTCAAGGATCACACAGACTGGTTGGTCTATATACAGATGGAGCCTCTGGTGGGTGTCAGATACATAGGGTACAAGGATGTGCTCCACATCTTCCAGCATTGTTTCGGTGTTTCTCCAATGGTGAGGACTGAGGGTAAAGTTCCAGGTATCTGGGAAGGTGAATTTGGCATGGCACTGTACTGTCTTCTCCTGGTAGATATGAGGTGGCAGCAGCACACTAGACAGGGTGATACCCATCACAACGGTGACCTTCCTCTTGTCATCTATGCCGGTGATGGGAACTTGGGTGGCTCCTCTTTTATCCATTGTTCATTCAGACACTGGAATCAGATTCACTCTAGTCTGGTCTAAATTGATGACAAGATCATCTGAGATTCCATGCTCCATAACCATACGAGCCACTTTTTCTAAAAAATTCAGTGTGAGTTCATCGCGGTTGGTTGGGATGTTACGGGTCTCTTTGGTTTTATTCCTCATCACATTCCCCATACGATGGAGGATGCTCCGTGCCCAGGTCGCCCCAATGTTTAGTGCACCACCATGTTCTGCCAGAAGTGACTTGTCGTGGTAGGATACTACACCCAGATCAATGGCCACCATAACTGGTCTACAGATTACTCCTCCCTCTCCTCGAATAGCCTTGGGCTGCTTGATAACCCTCTCATCCAGTTCATCTCCCAGTATTAGATGACGGCCCCTTTTCTGAAGTGTAAGTTTTGTGATGTCATCTGAGTTCTTGATTTTCCGAAGCTAGTCTAGGTACTCCTTGTAACCCCTCACTGCTGACTCATTCATAGTGGTGGACACGTCCCAACGCTCACCAAAGCTCACCCAGAAATGGGTTAAAAATCCATCGCTGCCTTGCGAGTAGGTAGTGTCTACCAAAGGCTAGGTGCACCGCTTACAACAGTGCTGCCGTCAGGCTTTCCCAGCCGGGTTAAAGAACTGGCAAAATGTTTCTAAAATGAATCTCGGCACTAATCAGAATTCGAACAGAGCTAGGGCGTCCCCCACAAGCAACACGCAGTGTTTGCCCCCGAATGCTGTGAGAAGAGGACAATGGGTATCGCAAAAGTCTCGATTGCGACTAAGGAAGCAGGGAAACAATGCAAGATCTGAATAGGAAGCTGGGAGGTAGGGAGCATGGCAGGGAAAGGTAGGGAGATTGCAGATATAATGAAAAGGAGAATTGACATACTGTGCGTTCAAGAAACGAAGTGGAAGAGAGACAGAGCAAGGGAGATAGGAGAAGGTTTCAAGTTGATATACTACGGGAAAGAAACGAGAAGGAATGGAGTTGGCATCAATCTGAGTTCAGAGATGAAGGAGAATGTTATAGAGGTCAAAAGAGTGAGCGGGCGTGTCATGTGTGAAATAAATGCTGGAAGAGCTAATGGTGAATATCATTAGCGCTTATGGATTCCAGACTGGCTCCAGTGAAGAAGAGAAAGGGCAGGACAGAGAATAGCGGAAGCAGCTAAGGTAGGACAGAGAATAGCGGAAGCAGCTGAGGGAGGACAGAGAATAACAGAAGCAGCTGAGTCTTTGGATTTGATGATCGCTAACACCTGGTTTGAGAAGAGACGAGAACAACTGGTGACATACTGCAGTGGAAGGAACAGTCAAATCGATTACTTTCTGACAAGAAGAGTGAACTTGCGACTGGTTCAGGAGTGTAAAGTAATACCCGGCGAACCAAGTCACCAAACATCGGCTACTGGTTGTGGATATGTTCATGACGAAGAAACGGAAGAAGCAAACAAGGAGGAAGAGGAAGACCAAGGTATGGAAGCTTGAGGATGCAAATATACGTTGCGATTTCAGAGAACGTGTTATCGAAAAGAAAGGGGAGGCGGAAGCAGCTGGCAATGCAGAAGGCTCGTGGGATGCCATGAAAACCATTTTACTGTAAGAATCTCTAAGAGCATGCAGTAGAAAGAAGCCATTGAAACCAACAGAAAGAGACACTTGGCAGTGGTCTGAAGATGTTCTTGCTGCTGTAAAGAAAAAGAAAAAAGCATTTAAGCGAATGAAAGCAGATAGAAGAATTGAAGCTGTTCAGGAATACAAGAAATATAAGCGAGAAGCAAAGAGAGCAGTTGCTGCAACGAAAGCACGTAGCAGTGAACAGTGGTACAAAGAGCTAGACACAAAGAAGGGCCAGGAAAAGATCTTCATAATTGCCAAGGCAAGAGACAAATCAAAGAATGATACGCGAGACATTGCAGTCATCAAGAATGAAGAAGGAAAGGTATTGACAGAGGGAAGTGAGACAAGAAACAGATGGTCTGAATATTTCAAACAGCTTTTGAATACCGAGAATCATAGGGAAGAATTGGAAGAAGTGGAAGACGTTGAAGGACAAGAACTTGACATCAGCGAGGAAGAGGTGAAAGAGGCTTTGAGTAAAATGAAGAGGGAAAGCTGCAGGATCATCAAAGATAACAGCCGAGATGTTTCTAGCACTCGAACAGGAGGGCATTGAGTGGCTCACAGAACTATTTAACAGGCTATGGACAGAGGAAGTTTTCCCAAACGACTGGAAAAAGAGCACCATTATTCCAATTTATAAAAGGAAAGGGAAGCGTAATGGAGTGTGGTAATTATAGAGGGACCAAGCTGCTGGACCATGGGGTAAAGGTCTATGCGCGAGTGTTGGACAAAAGACTGGGGAAGATTGTTGACATTAATGAAACGCAGTTGGGATTCATGCCAAGGAAGAAAACGGCGGATACCATCTTTGTGCTGCGGCAAAGACAAGAGAAGATGCTGGAAGGAAACAGCGTACTTTACACTGATTTCATCGACCTGGAGAAAGCATACGATCGAGTCCCCAGGAATCTGGTATATTAGTGCTTAAGGAAGAAAGGAATGACGGAGAAGACGGTTCGGGTGGTTCAGAGCCTGTACGAGGGAGGACAAACCACTGTCTAGTGTAGCACAGGAGAGTCGGCGCCTTTCCCCATCAAGATTGGCCTTCACAAGGGCTCTGCCCTTAGCCCATTCTTGTTTGCAGTAGCCATGGATACCATCACCAGCTCAGCAAGGCAAGGAGTGCCAGATGAGCTGCTCTACGCTGATGATATCGCCATATCAGCATCTTCGGAAGAGGAATTGCAAGGGAAGATACGGAGATGGCAGGAGGAACTGGAAAGCAAGGGCTTGAAAGTAAACAGCAGGAAAACGGAAGCACTGGCATCAGCGAAAGCAGAAGGGGTCAGAGTGCAGGTGAAAGATCAGCATGACCAGCAAAATCAAGCAAGTCGAAACGTTTGGTTACCTATGATCGGTGATCAGCTCACGTGGAGGTAGTAGTGAAGAGGTACAAAGAAAGCAGGGTGAAAAAGGCATAGGCGAAATGGAGAGAAGTCAGTGGGGTCGTCTGTGGCAAAATAATGTCAGTTAGACTTAAGGTCAAGATCTACAGGAGTGTTATTCGGCCAGTGATGCTGTACGGAATAGAGTCGTTGGCACACAGAAGGGCAGTAGAGAGGTTGCTTGAGACCACAGAGATGCGAATGTTGAGATGGCCTTGCGGTATCTACTTGCAGGAACATCGGACGAATGAAGATGTGAGAAGGTTTACAAAAGTAGTCAACATCAAAGAAAAAGCAAGAGAAGCTAGACAAAGATGGATGGGGGCATGTGATGCCCAGAGAAGACGTCATGAAGCGAGTATTCCAGGCAAAGGTGCAGGGACGAAGACGTAGAGGGCGGCAGAAGAGGGGTTGGGGGGATAACGTGGAAAGAGATATGAAGGACGTGGGACTACGAGCTGGAATGTGGGAAGACCACGGAGAGTGGAGGAGTTGCCGAGCGGCTGACCCGTCGTGGAGTTGGACAAGGCCAGAAGAAGAAGTTAAAAAGTTATGGGTTCAAATTTGACGTTAAAATAGAGTATATTTCGGATAAACGCAATTTTCGGTTAATTGCAATCTTCCCTGTGAAACGGATTTTTCACTATATATTTCATCCTGATAATCGGAATTTTTTGCAAGTGTGATTTCGTAAATTTCGGTTTCGGTTCGGTTAATCGCAATGCCCTGCTGGCGAACTCGGGTCAAAATTTCAGGTAAATATTGTGCAAAAGCCACAAATCCTTTGGAATTTCAAAGTCTTGAGCGCTAATATCTTCCTAGGCATTTCTGATGCGGCCCTCTTTGAACATACAACGTGTCTGCTGTTCTAGTTAGGTCATGAAAGCCTTTGATTGAGGTGTTCCCATTGTTCAACTGAGCTGAATCGGATGCATTATGCAATATGAACACCTGTCAAACGTAGGCGCACTCCCAAGAAGTGAGCGGTAACCACTTGTCTTAGGATTAGGATTTAATCCCTTGCCTTTTGTTGCATAATCACGACACCGAGGTCCCACCAGGAACACAGCCGAACCAAGGCTGAATAGAAAGCAGTCCAAGCACAAAAGAAATCTTCGAGTGAATGAAAGACAGCGGCTTTATTGAGCGTATTAAAAATAAATTGAAAAAAAAAAATGTTTGCCTATTTAGAGGAAAATCAATCATAGAATTTTACAACACATAACTTTCCTTGAACAGTCATGGCAACATCATTGAAACTCAAAGATCTTAATCTCGAAGACAAGCTCGCTGTAATTCAGAAACTAAAAGACACACCTGGACTCACACAGGCTTCTCTTGCAAAAGAGTACGGCGTATCAGCTGTTCAAACCTGTCGCATAGTAAAGAATGAACAGAAGATCCGTGGGCAAGCCCAAACCGCTGGTACGCCCTAAAGGAAACGGCATCGCCAGGGCAAACAGGAAGAGGTCGGTGATGCTTTGCTGATCTGGATGCAGGACAAGCTTCATCAAGGAGGGCGACTTTCAGGTGACCAGTTGAAGCTGAAGGCGACAGAGATTGCTGCAGCCAAACAAGAAGAATTTGAGCCAAGCAGCGGTTGGCTTTCGCGCTGAAAGAACAGAAAAGGCGTAGTCTACAAGCAAGGGTATGGCGAGAAGGAGTCTGCTGATACCGCTTCTGCAAAGGCGTGGCAGGAACGAGAACTTTGCACTCTACTCTCTTCGTACGATCCTGAAGACATCTACAATGCGGATGAAACTGGACTGTTCTTCCGTGGCTTCCTTGATCGTGGCCACTGCATGAAGAGCGACATTCTGGCAAGTGGCAATAAGGCAAGGGTGAGAATTACGGCTCTTCTCTGTGCAAACATGACTGGTACGGATAAGCTTCCGCTCCTTATCATCGGCAAGAGCAAGTCACTTCGCTGCTTCCCCCGCGACCACAATCTGCTTCCTGTCACCTACACAAACTCGAAGAATGCGTGGATGACTGCAATGATGTTCCGTGATTGAATGCAGTCGTGGGACAAGAAGCTACGTCTCGCTGGGCGTCATGTCTTGCTGCTCGTAGACAACTGCTCTGCTCACTCGAAGGTCACTCCGTTGACGAACATTTGCCTGAGTTTCCTCCCGCCGAACAGTACAAGTCTGGTTCAACCGATGGATCAAGGTGTGATCAGGAACTGGAAGGGTCACTATCGAAACATCTTCAACAAACGTATCATCGCGAGTTTGGACGCAGACATCAATGCCACAGCCTTGGCAGTGGCTAGCAAGTTCACGCTTCTCGATGCACTACATGTTGCCCATCGTGCTTGGGAACTGGTGACTGCAACCACAATCAAGAACTGCTACGCGAAGGGTGGCTTCATCCCAGAGTCAACCGTAGACGACGCCGAAATCGACCCCCTCCATGACATCCCTGCTCCTGAGAACTTTGACAGTTCTGAATTCGAGGAATTCGTGGATGTCGATTAAGAGTTGAAGTTGCTGGTGACCTGAACAATGAAGAGCTACTGGCTGCGGCACGAGCTTCTCCTGACGATGACGAGGAGGATGAGGAGATTCCAGCGCAGTTAACAAATGCCCAGCAGCTCCAGATAATACAGCATCTCCGACAGTTTGTGCAGATGAACGCTGTTGCAGACACACTAGGTTTTGTGTAAAAAGTGGAGGACATTGTGCACCAGAACCTAGCAAAGTCCAGAAAGCAAACTGTGCTCACATCCTTTTTCAAGTCGAATTAAACTATAATACATGTGGTACATTGCAACCCCCCGCCCCGAAAAAAAACAATTAAAAACGATAAAAGGACAAAAAACAAATGCTTTTCAATGAGGCCATAGTGCAATTAGCATTATGACGGTCCCCAGCCCGTTCAAACTCAGAGGAAAAGAGCAATTTCGGTTAATTGCAATTTTTTCCGTGCAACCGAGGCATTGCGATTATCCGAAATATACTGTAGTACAAGACCTTATTTGGAGTATTGTTTAATCATTCTCTAACGATGCTGTTTTCAATGACACAATATGAATTACAATTGAAACTGATACCTTGCACCGGTTAACACTAATCTAATGTCTAGAACACTGATTCGAGCAGAGTTCACACTTTTGAATACTTAGCCTCAACGACTTTCACCACTATATCCTATTTGTGATAAATGGTATCAACTGTACTCGTTTTCTAATACCAAACTTGGACAAGCACTTAACACCAAAAGCTTGTTGGATTGGCATAAAAATTCTGACGTTTCAGTACAAAAAGTTCCTTAATTGGCTTCTTATTTTCGGGACTAAAAATTGCTTCATTGTTTTGAAGCTAAGCAAGTTTGGATATAAGCCCAGATCGTCACAAAAAAAACACATCCAGATTAAAGCGGAAAGTTGCAATCTTTTCCAAACAACAAATAAGAATTTTACAGTTTCTTATTCACCAGCTTCTCATGAAAAATCCAAGTATTATCGCAGATATGACACGGTTTTTTTCTATGAGATGTACTATTTATAGGAAAAAGGTTCACATTGCAATGTCCAAAAACGGAGATGTCTTGTTTTCACCAATAAGCTCCAAATTATTGATACTACGTAGATCTGAAAAAACCCCTGCCCTTTACTTGCTCTCAACTCCGAGCTTTAACTTTGTGAACTTAATCGGGGAAAAATTAGTAAAAATCTGTACCCGTTATATTTGTCTTTTCTGCATGATTCAAACAAACCATGTATATCCCCTTAGCCAAACCAGCGTAAGGTTAGGGGAAAAAAGCAGAGTCTGAATAAACAACTAGCACAAAGCAACGACCTGTACAAAATCAATATGGATGAGCTAATTCTTTTCCTATTTAGCGCCAAGTTTCAAGTAAACGTTGTCTAATAATAACGTGGATTCAAAGTCACTATTTTTTACATATACTTGCATGTAGAGGTAAAACAAGAAACCCTTTTTGCCCACCACACATCAAGTAATACGTCAATACCTAATTTTATAAAAAAAGGGTATAAAGGAGCTGTTGTTTCCGGTTCTAAAGCTTAACCCAACATAAATATACATGAAAACCAGCCAGAAATGTGCACAAAAGGTTTCTTGTCACAGTTGAAACAAATTGCCTTTCAACAGTTCATTTAATAAACACTGCTCCGAGAAATGTAGGCGGGGAGAAGTTATATAGCTCTGAGATGCCCAATAACATGTTTTTTGTATTACTGAAGAAATAATTACCAGCTGATTTCTTTTATCCATTGCGATGTCTACCTAATCAACACCCCACTCATCGCCCTCTAACTTTTACCCAGCTTTATCCCTTATTCCAAAACCAACTTTATCCGATACTCGTGAGTATTTTTTATATGTTCGAGTGGCGCCATGGCACTCAGTACGGAATGGTACTCCTGTTATTCATTTTCATATACGTTACACGCAATAAAAAATTCCAAAACAATTTCTTGAATTTATTATACCTGAATTTATTATATCTATTGAAATATGCCTTTTACGTATATAATATCCTGTTGTATATGAATGTTAAAATCTGATCTTGTTTATGAGTTTAATGTCTTTCAGGCCAACTCATATCTTGCCGTAACCTTTTCTCTTTTCTTTTTTCTTTCAAATTGAGACCAAAAAAATAATCAAGCACCTCGTGTGCTCTACTCAGTTCTGTTTCGAGTCTAGATTATCAATATCTTCTATTCATAAAACACGAGCTTTAAACAAAGACAGCACTACAAAAAAAATAAAACAAAAGTTCTCTACATACTCTCCCCGTTGACATGTCAGAATGTCAACGTTCAAATACTAACATAAAGATGGTTATAGACTTAGTCTCTTAGAATACTTTTCACGAAGTCTACGAATGTTCTCTTCCTAGACGGCTGCTTTTCGATTCGACCTTGAATTAATCGTGAGGGTCTCATCGGCTCGTTCTTTCAGTATGGTTTCGTTTTCTAAAAGGTTAGAAGAATCATTCGGAATTTCCAGCGGAATAAGTTCCTTAACCGTTCTAGTAGTTGAAGAATGCAGTCCATTCGAAGTAACGACCCCTAACTTCGCACCTCGGATGAAGTTATCATTTCCACGTATCAGTTCAGTGATTCTACCCATCGGCCATCTGCTCCGGGGTAAGGGATTGGCATATTTTACAATTGCAACGTCTCCAACCCTTAATTCAACAGCTGGTTCACCGTCCTTACGATACAAGTAATTTGAGCTACAAAATTTAGAAATATGTTCACTCTGTAAACACAAAAAGCAACCCCCTTCTCTTTGGAGGATATTTGATTTGGTTTGAATGTTTGTAACATTTGAACACTGGGATGGAGGGTGAGATTCATGACAAAATACACATCTTCCTTTATTCGAGTTGAAGAAAGTGTCCATTGTGATAAGTCTCCTTCGCTGTTGAATTCCATGATTGTTGTTATTTGAGATACTCATTGTCTTTCCACTAAACATCTTCCTTTTGCTTTCACTTCATTGTTTATAAACCCTGACATTTTCTCCACTGTCCATTTTTGACTCCCAAAATTTCTGGTAACGAACATTTTTAACTCGTGCGGTATTCTGTCATTTAAGATGGGCATAATCAGACCATGTCTATCACTATCATAATTCAAACGTTTCAAGTTGCGTACACAGTTTCTACGTCGTTGTAAAGTTTTCTCAATAAATGAATATCTCGCATGGATCTAACACCTTCAATTCTCAGTAATGTTTCCATGTGAACGTCTATTAAAACGAGTAAATTACCGTAACGATCAATCACCAATTTTACTGCCTCGTTGTAATTAGTGTTTGTCTCATTCTAAACCTGCAATTGTCGATAGCGCAGTATCCGTAAGATAACCTCGCAAATAAATGAATTTATCAATCTCGCTTAGAGTGTCATTTACATAAATGGCCGAATTAAATTGCTCCTAAAATGACTGCCAACGACGGGGATCACCCTTAAATTTTATCAGTACAATCTTTGGGAGCTTAACTAGGGATTTCTCTACTGTCCGGGTCGATACGGAAGCTGGTGACCGATCGACTTGTGATATTATAGCTGTAGATAATGAGATCAAGACTCTCAGATAAATGTCTCCAGTTTCGGTTACATCTGCTTCGATATCTTTTGGAGCTAAAGCTGCGCATATTTGATCATCTAATTCTTTCACTTTTTCGATTGTATCCGTGAGGGTAGTTTTAAAAGTTAAGAGTTCAATATGTTTCTCCTCAGGTAATTCTTTGATAATAATTATCTATTACCGTGCATAGTGTAATCGTTGTTGTTCGTACCTCCTTCCACATCTCGATATTTCTCTTCAATGCAGTATCCATTTCTCAAAACACGAAAAACCCTCAACACACTCAATAAATGAAACCTCGAAAATATGTCAAAAAAAATATGTGCAAATCAACTAATCTATGTATCAGGATAAATGAAAACAATTTCTATCCCAAAATGAAAATGATTTCCAGCCAATCCAAAATTCAATCATACGATAAAATGCAATGGTTTTCACATTCAGAACACGAAGAAACGACTTCAGAATAACTACAATAAGTAAAGTCTCTCAAATATCAATTCAAAGTTTCTCAAAAATTATCCAATCAAGTAAAATATATCCAATTCTGTCGTAAAATGTTCTTCAACAGACTACCATAGCGGGTGCCAATATCAAAATTGTTAATTGAGACAAATAAAATAATCAAGCACCTCATGTGCTCTACTCAGTTTTGTTTCCAGTCTAGATTATCAATGATATCTTCTATTTATAAAACACGACCTTCAGAGTAAGACAGGGAAAAGCCCCGCTGCTGAAAAAATAAAACAATAGTTCTTTTCATAAATGGTGAGCTCAAAATGCAATACGAATACAACACTTCTAAATGTACAAAGTGTTTAAGAAACGGTAGCAAATGCGATCCTCTAGTTAAACAGAAGTCAACCTCAAAAAAATGATATTTGATATTAAAACAAACTTCTACTTTGGTATTTAACAAAAATAAAAAAACAAAATACTCTCTGTGCAATACCGTAAACGACTGAAGTAGCGCCCTGGGCACTATTTAAAAGTGACACTTATTCAAAAAACTATTAAGGAAAAGTTGTTAAAAAAATTCAAAACTTTGGGGAGCAGGGTGAACTGCATACATCCTTAAAAACAAAATTTATCAATCACGTCGCGTCTTTTTTAAAACTTCGTCGTCTCATTCATATCGTCTCTACCGGGTCCAACACCGACAGAATTGGGTTCTGCGACCTGAACATCATAATTCCACTTCGGGAACGCTGACGTTCTCCTAAACACATGCAATTTGAAGTGTCCAGATTACCACTTATTGTTTTTAAAAAACTATAAAAAAACTGCATCGCATTGGTGTTTACAGTTAAGCAAAAAATGGAGAGTCCGATTATATGTTCCTGCTAGCATTTAAAAGAAGGAACATGAACCATTCTGATTTGGCGGTGAAAGACAATAATGACAGTTTTCCTTTTAGTTGAGTTTTTGCGCTTGTAAATAAAATATCTTTATACTTTAATTAACATTCAATATTACTTTACAAGCTTGCAGTCAAGGGCTCCAGCCAACAGGGTAAAGTGTTGGGATTTTCCCGTGGACGAGGAAGGGGCACCACCGTAAAAGTTGAACTCTAATGTGGTACCCTCGAACATGGGCACAAAATCTAACATTTACTGTAGATAAGATACCCAAGTGGTAAACAACTTACCTTTGAATACGTTAGTGTTTACGCAAAACTGATGTTGGTTCCGTCTCTGGCAAATCTTGTATTACTTTGATGTGTACAGCCGAAACTGTTCTTGAATAAGTTTGCGGCTCTAAATCCTATGATAGGAGAACGAAATGGCTCTATTCATTCCACTTTATACTAATAACCAGGCACGATTAGTTTTCCATAAAGAGTGGCACTATTTCTTCTCAACTCCAGCGAGCATTGTTTTTACTCTTTAATCTTTTTGCTTTGAAACGTTAAAAGTTATCTTTTTGTTTTAGTTTGGGTACCAGCTCTAGTTTTATCTCGAATTCACAGATTTAATAGCCATTTTTGGTGTAGGTGCCCCTATTTTGCTTCATATCTTGTCGATACCGGAATGATATGTTTAGTTTTTATGTCCCATCAGTTTGTGAATTTCTTTTAAAATGCACTGTCTATGACGAAATTGTTAGTAAATGCAAACTCTGCCAATCTCCCTCCACTGTCGTTCTTCCTATCGTCACTGCGATAGGAGTCGACAACATGTTGACCCCAAAGTTGTCATTTTTAATGTTGGCATCAAATTCTTTTTACAATAATGCTATGGTATGCTGAGGGATTCCCGCTAATATGCTTTATAAAGCATCATTGAAATTTTCTTTAGCCTTTTCACCTGTTTCTTCTCAAAACAGTACAACACTGAAAGCTGTATGTGCTCAGTTAAAAACTGAAGCGTAGCATTTTGTCATTTAATAACGTTCATTTGAGAGACGCTCTTTGACATGCCTTGATTATTACTTACTTACGTCGTGTAATGTTTTGTCTTTTTCTGTGATGATATGTGTTTCTTTCAGTGGAATACAAAATACTAAGAAACATCTTTGATACCTGAGATCATGGAATGGCTTCATCCCTGGCTACCACTAACACCAGCAAACGATCGAAGTCTGCGACATAATACAATAGTACATTTATAATTTTAACGTGATTCTTGTAAACGGGACCAAAGGATACGTAGAACAGGTTTAACTAGATTTCCTGTAGTGGCCTGCATAAACAAAAATGACAAAACTAGAAACACTGCTGATAACACCAACAGGTAGACCACCATTCACTACAACAATTGTTCAACAATAGCTATGCCCATTTGGTTAATGAAAACAGATAGTGAGAAAAACCCCATTGCCACCCAGCTTGCACTGGTTTTGTCATCTCTGCTAAAGTAAATCTAAATCAAATACCAAGCGAAATCCTAAACGTGACAGAGAAAACCTTCACAGTCAACTTTCAACTATTAAAAATTGTACAACTTTTAATTGCCATATTCATTGTGTCCATCAGAGAAATCCTTTACAATCCTTTACATTACTTAAAAACTCTTCCCAAACTACTTTCCTTACGCTATTTTTTTATAATAGTAACACCCTGATAACTTGTCGTGTTGTAAGTAAGCAACTGTACGAATGCAGAGGAAGACAAAAACTTAAGTCTAAGAAACTTGTTGAAAACAACATTGTCGTGACGGACAGCCCCTTTTTAGCTGTCCGTCATGACTGTGAAAGAGCACAAAACAGCAACACGCATGAAAGCAATTGATATCAGGGTTAGTACCTCCTCCAGCTTCCACTAACGTGTTGGAGATCACTTACTCACAGTGTATGGAAGAATCAAGGAGTTGGATTAAAAGTACCAAAGACAATATCAACGATGAAGACATGAACCACCGATTAAACTGGTCATCATTTCATGCCAGTCAATGTGTCCTATATTGTGTTGTTAAGTTTACTTCTGTGATGTTGCTGTTGCTTCAAAATGAAATTGCATCCTATGCAATGATACGTCACACACGGACATCATCGACAAAATAAACAGCCACCTGCAACCTAATCAACCACTAAGAATAACCGCAGACTAACCTGTCTATGCTCTATAGAAGCAAGCTCAATAGATATATCTTAAAAAAATAAGGAGAAAATAGCTTATTAACGATAATGGGTCCACTTTATTTAGAAATGGTGTTTATAAATAAGATAGAAGATTGGTTTGAAAGCAGTGGCTGGGTTTAAATTTTGATAAAAGGAGATATCAGTACACCTGTCAAAGGAAGCTCATCTCTGAATAAAAGTCACCAAAGGCGTTCATAACATGCTCATCAAATTACTGGCACACAATTTTAAAGAAAGAGGCATACCGAAAAGCCAATCATGGTGGTGATTTAAACATTTGAATCGTCAAAGGAACGGAAAAGTCAGTACAATTCCGCTACTGGAGCACTGTCTGATCTGGAAACTGTGCTTCTTGCCTTTGCAAAAATCATTCGTATCAGTGACTTACAAAACATTTTACAATTGTCTAGAGCTTATTATGCCATGGATGTTTGCAATCTATCATGTGCACTGTGCTTATTGGTCAGCAGTTTTCATTAATGACCTCGAACTTTTACAGATTAAATATCCAAACGTCCAAGAGGGATGTCTACGTGGAAATTGTACAGTTAGGAAAATTGGAAAGCCATTTCAAAATATTGGAATCGACCAGGCACAGGAGGAAAATAATAAATTGGTCAAAGTACAGTAGTGAAGTTGACATTTTATTACGTGATAATAGAGCTCTGGTGAAGTGGATGGAGGCTGGTCCTGAAATAGCAGAAATGGCAAAGGCTTTCAGAAGATACATGACAAAAGATTGAGCACTAAAGCACAACAAGGTCACCAACGCTTTTATAAAACAGTTTAGAAAGATGTAACGGTATTACGCGATGTTTATTTGGAGCTCGAAAATTTGACTTATGATACAGCTGACTACTTGGTTCACTTAGTAAGCAAGGTGATCATTAATGAAGAAGCAAATGTTTCCGTGAAGAAGTCAAAATATCTTGGTGGATGACAGTTGTCAGTACGTTGAAAAATGATAGATCAAGTATTAACTCCCAATTCAGGATTACATAGAAAAAAGAAAGATGGTGCTGTTTTGTGAAAAGAACAAAAGTTTATTCTTTAAAGGGAAAGATAAAAGCAGTCTCACTTAAGGAACAAAAAACATCTAAATACCGTATTCTTTGTGGCATGTCAGTTGCAGGATTGTAACCTGACGGAATTCGTCGAGCATGAAAACCAAAACTAATCACCTTTTATTTCACAGTACGGAAAATAAAAAAGACAGAAAAAAGACTTATTGTCTGGCCTTGACGAATATCCTTTATCGTCATTTGGACGTTTAGCTGGTTTAGGGGCTGCTTTTAGACAGCCCAAACCATTTAACTGAGTTAGTGCTGTGATACCACAGAAATGGAAGGGTGGTTCGAGGCATTGCTTCAATAAGACTGTCGTGTACAATACTTTGTTGGGACTTTTTCTAGTCAGCCCCAAACATTAAGCTGAACTTTGACCCAGCTTTTTTCACAGACATAAGGGTGATTCCCAACATTGATTCAATTAAACTGGTGCATACGACACTTGGTTGGAGTAAGTTTCAGTAAGCACGAATCATCGAACTGAAAGGTTATTGATGAATTTTCAACGTGATTTCATTATCATAAGCATCATCATCATCATCGTTCGCCTTCCCCTCCCTCAGGCGATTGAACATCAACAAGTAATTATTGCCTCCATAAATTTTGGTTTTTGGCAGCAGTATTCATCGGCATCAGGTTTCGTTTATTCCAGTAGCTGATGTTGTCTCGCCGGTTGTGTTCTTCTTTCTTCTATAAATCCTTCCAGGCAGGTTTTGCTCATACTTTGAGTAGAGCGTTTGGTGTGACCTTAGCGCATGAAGACTTTGGACTTAATTGTCAATGCTATTACAGTGAGCGTTGTTCGAAGGTCTTCAATTCGCGTATGAACAGACAGTCTTTTGTTTGACATCAGTCTCATCATATGACTTCACCCTGTCACAGATACAGTAGGGTGATCCCGCCATTGAATGAAATGAACAATTATGTTGCAAAGAATTTCCTTGATTCCATTAATAGTCAATGAAACGCTTTAGAACATTAGGTTTGACCTTGTAAATACTTTTTGATTTCGTTAGTTGTTAAAACTTTTGGTAGTCACAGTTTTGTACTGAACAGTCTATCAACAGGGTTTCGTGATGTGATCAAATGTTGTTAACATTGACTGAATTATGCATAAATTTCACGTAGGGAAAGTTAAAACCTAAATTCTGTTTGTTATATGCAAAACTGTGACAACATCATGTATCCTGAGGATTCTCAGCAAATATGGGCCAAAAGAGACCAAGTCTATGTAAACGTTCAAGTTAGATTCATTTCATACTATCAAAGAATAATAAATCTCTTGGGGACACTGATCCCATAAGTTGTGTGTAAAAACTTGGGCGTATCAGAGTAAGCTCCGG
>RDPX01000297.1:712039-723236 GCA_003991215.1 Morbakka virulenta | reverse complement strand
TCCAGACCTGCACGATAATAAAAAAGAACCGATTGTATGTATGTATGTATGTATGTATGTATGTATGTATGTATGTGTGTAAAGAAGTACCTGAGGAGAAACGTATTGAACTCTTAGCTTTTAAAACTACCCTCACGGATACAATCGAAAAAGTGAAAGAATTAGATGATCAAATATGCGCAGCTTTAGCTCCAAAAGATATCGAAGCAGATGTAACCGAAACTGGAGACATATCTGAGAGTCTTGATCTCATTATCTACAGCTATAATATCACAAGTCGATCCGTCACCAGCTTCCGTATCGACCCGGACAGTAGAGAAATCCCTAGTTAAGCTCCCAGAGATTGTACTGATAAAATTTAGGGGTGATCCCCGTCGTTGGCAGTCATTTTAGGAGCAATTTAATTCGGCCATTTATGTAAATGACACTCTAAGCGAGATTGATAAATTCATATATTAAAGAGGTTATCTTACGGATACTGCGCTATCGACAATTGCAGGTTTAGAATGAGACAAACACTAATTACAACGAGGCAGTAAAATTGGTGATTGATCGTTACGGTAATTTACTCGTTTTAATAGACGTTCACATGGAAACATTAATGAGAATTGAAGGTGTTAGATCCATGCGAGATATTCATTTATTGAGAAAACTTTACAACGACGTAGAAACTGTGTACGCAACTTGAAACGTTTGAATTATGATAGTGATTACCTTGGTCTGATTATGCCCATCTTAAATGACAGAATACCGCACGAGTTAAAAATGTTCGTTTCCAGAAATTTTGGGAGTCAAAAATGGACAGTGGAGAAAATGTCAGGGTTTATAAACAATGAAGTGAAAGCAAAAGGAAGATGTTTAGTGGAAAGACAATGAGTATCTCAAATAACAACAATCATGGAATTCAACAGCGAAGGAGACTTATCACAATGGACACTTTCTTCAACTCGAATAAAGGAAGATTTGTATTTTGTCATGAATCTCACCCTCCATCCCAGTGTTCAAATGTTACAAACATTCAAACCAAATCAAATATCCTCCAAAGAGAAGGGGGTTGCTTTTTGTGTTTACAGAGTGAACATATTTCTAAATTTTGTAGCTCAAATTACGTGTATCGTAAGGACGGTGAACCAGCTGTTGAATTAAGGGTTGGAGACGTTGCAATTGTAAAATATGCCAATACCTAACCCCGGAGCAGATGGCCGATGGGTAGAATCACTGAGCTGATACGTGGAAATGATAACTTCATTCGAGGTGCGAAGTTAGGGGTCGTTACGTCGAATGGATTGCGTTCTTCATTTACTAGGCCGGTTCAGAGACTTATTCCGCTGGAAATTCCGAATGATTCTTCTAACCTTTTAGAAAACGAAACCATACTGAAATAACGCGCCGATGAGACCCTCGCGATTAATTCAAGGCCGAATCGAAAAGCCGCCGTCTAGGAAGAGACGGAGACTTAGTGAAAAGTATTCTTAGAGACTAAGTCTATAACCATCTTTATGTTAGTATTTGAACGTTGACATTCTGACATGTCAACGGGGAGAGTATGTAGAGAACTATTATTTTATTTTTTTTGTAGTGCTGTCTTTGTTTAAAGCTCTTGTTTTATGAATAGAAGATATTGATAATCTAGACTCGAAACAGAACTGAGTAGAGCACACGAGGTGCTTCATTATTTTATTTGTCTCAATTTGAAAATGTTAATAATTTTTTAGTCTTGCCTGGGTTTCGGAATAATTATGCAATGAATTTTTGCTGTGGTCGAGGTAAATGGCAAAAACCTCACTCACCTTAACTCACCTCATGCATACAAAGGCCACAATTTCTTGCTGACTGTGCCAGTTTTATTCTGTGGTCACCGTGTGCTGTATCTTTAACGTTCTGTCTGAGAGGTATCCCCTCGATCGAGATTGTTCACGTACCTATAAGTACTGCATCTAAGTTGTTTATCAGTTGAAAATAGAAGAGTATTGAGTTTTTCTATGTAGAGTTAAGTGGGATGGAACAACATTGCTGACAGATCGCAACAAGGAATGCAGTGACCCAGATGCATCAGAGACCGATTCTGTCAATGATAGTATAATGAAGCTGCGTCCAGAGTATATTGGGACTCCTGTTGCTACAAAAACAAGAGGACCATGTAGAAAGTTCACTGCTTGACAATAAGCGGAGATGGTAAAATATGCCTGTTCCCGTGGCAATTCTGCTTCAATTAACCACTTCTCCAAGAAGCTCAATACCACTCTGAATGAGTCAGCAGTGAGGGGTAACAAGAAGTACCTGGACTAGCTTCGTAAAATCAAGAACTCAGATGACATCACAGAACTTCCACTTCAGAAAGGAGGCCGTCATATAATGCTGGGAGATGAACTGGATGGGAGGGTTATCAAGCAGGCTAAGGCTATTCAAGCAGAGGGAGGAGGAATCAATAGACCAGTTATGGTGGCCATTGGTCTGGGTGTAGTATCCTACCACGACAAGTCACTTCTCGCAGAACATAGTGGTGCACTGTACATTGGGGAAGCTGGGCACGAGGCATCCTCCATCGTATGGGCAATGTGATGAGGAATGGAACCAAAGAGACCCGTAACATCCCAACCAACCGCGATGAACTCACACAGAATTTCTTAGAAAAAGTGGCTAGTATGTTATGGAGCATGGTATCCCAGATGAGCTTGTCATCAACTTAGACCAGACTGGAGTCAATCTCATTTCAGTGTCTGAATGGACAATGGATAAAAGAGGAGCCACCCAAGTTCCCATCACTGGCATAGATGACAAGAGACAGGTCACCGTTGTGATGGAAATCACCCTGTCTAATGTGCTGCTGCCACCTCAGATCATCTACCAGGAGAAGACAGGACAGTGCCATGCGAAACCCACCTTCCCAGATACCTGGAACATTACCCTCAGTCCTAAACCATTGGAGCAACACCGAAACAATGCTGGAATATGTAGATCATGACTGGCATGATCCAACCCCTGGCTATTTCTGGAAATGCCACCTTTGAGACAGCCCTCAGTTCACCAAATGGTATGCTGACATGGTAACAGAGAAGATGGATGAGGGTGAGAATGCAGCAGCTAGGATAGGTTTGCGACTGGCAGAGCTCAAACCTGCCCATACAGCCTGGATGCTTTATGCAATAGACCAGTTGAAACCCAGGCGAGAGATCATTGACCTGGGCTAGGGAAAATGTGGCATTAAAGGAATTCTTAAAAGAGAGTAAATCAATGTCAGATGAAAACATTTACTGGTAATTTATAGCTGATTGTACCTAAAATCTAGTACTGTGGTTGTGTAAAAATGTCATTCATTTCTCCAATGCCTTTGTTTACATGTACATGTGCCTTTTACGCAAATTCGGGGAAACAGTGTCATTTACATAAAAAATTATAATCAGGCTGAGCCCCATACATCAATGAAAATCAGGCAAGTTTATGTTTGTGACTGACTGGCTAATAATTTGCCTGCTGGTGGCGAATATGAATGCCAGCCAACCTTAACTTTGCTTCCAGCTAATATTTTTACATCTACAGAATTTCTATAGTTTCCGCAGTTGCTTGACCTGTTAACTATAATCAGATTTGAAAGTAAGACAAATAATTGTAAGCTGCAGAATAGTGGTCAGATTTTTTCGACTTACATCTTTGCTTATTACGTAATGTAAACTTCGGCAAAGCCAATCCCCCTTTGCCCATTACCACCATTTACACCTTGACTCATTATATTGATTTATGGACTTTTTTCTGTCTAGTTTGCAAAGTGATAAACATTTTTTATGTTTCATTTGCAGATGCGGTGGTTTGTAACAGCTGCCTTGTGGTTGGGAATCGCAATTTTCTTTCCCTTCTGGTACAAATATTGGGCCAGATTCGGATGGTTTGTTCCAAGAATAGACCACTCACCAGGACCATGCCGTGTCGTACCCGGAGTTGNCCAAATCAGAATGGTTCATGTTCCTTCTTTTAAATGCTAGCAGGAACATATAATCGGACTCTCCATTTTTTGCTTAACTGTAAACACCAATGCGATGCAGTTTTTTTATAGTTTTTTAAAAACAATAAGTGGTAATCTGGACACTTCAAATTGCATGTGTTTAGGAGAACGTCAGCGTTCCCGAAGTGGAATTATGATGTTCAGGTCGCAGAACCCAATTCTGTCGGTGTTGGACCCGGTAGAGACGATATGAATGAGACGACGAAGTTTTAAAAAAGACGCGACGTGATTGATAAATTTTGTTTTTAAGGATGTATGCAGTTCACCCTGCTCCCCAAAGTTTTGAATTTTTTTAACAACTTTTCCTTAATAGTTTTTTGAATAAGTGTCACTTTTAAATAGTGCCCAGGGCGCTACTTCAGTCGTTTACGGTATTGCACAGAGAGTATTTTGTTTTTTTATTTTTGTTAAATACCACAGTAGAAGTTTGTTTTAACATCAAATATCATTTTTTTGAGGTTGACTTCTGTTTAACTAGAGTACATTTAGAAGTGTTGTATTCGCATTGCATTTTGAGCCCACCATTTATGAAAAGAACTATTGTTTTATTTTTTCAGCAGCGGGGCTTTTCCCTGTCTTACTCTGAAGGTCGTGTTTTATAAATAGAAGATATCATTGATAATCTAGACTGGAAACAAAACTGAGTAGAGCACATGAGGTGCTTGATTATTTTATTTGTCTCAATTAACAATTTTGATATTGGCACCCGCTATGGTAGTCTGTTGAAGAACATTTTACGACAGAATTGGATATATTTTACTTGATTGGATAATTTTTGAGAAACTTTGAATTGATATTTGAGAGACTTTACTTATTGTAGTTATTCTGAAGTCGTTTCTTCGTGTTCTGAATGTGAAAATCATTGCATTTTATCGTATGATTGAATTTTGGATTGGCTGGAAATCATTTTCATTTTGGGATAGAAATTGTTTTCATTTATCCTGATACATAGATTAGTTGATTTGCACATATGTTATTTCACGTATTTTCGAGGTTTCATTTACTGAGTTTGTTGAGGTTTTTTCGTGTTTTGAGAAATGGATACTGCATTGAAGAGAAATATCGAGATGTGGAAGGAGGTACGAACAACAACGATTACACTATGCACGGTAATAGATAATTATTATCAAAGAATTACCTGAGGAGAAACATATTGAACTCTTAACTTTTAAAACTACCCTCACGGATACAATCGAAAAAGTGAAAGAATTAGATGATCAAATATGCGCAGCTTTAGCTCCAAAAGATATCGAAGCAGATGTAACCGGAACTGGAGACATTTATCTGAGAGTCTTGATCTCATTATCTACAGCTATAATATCACAAGTCGATCCGTCACCAGCTTCCGTATCGACCCGGACAGTAGAGAAATCCCTAGTTAAGCTCCCAAAGATTGTACTGATAAAATTTAAGGGTGATCCCCGTCGTTGGCAGTCATTTTAGGAGCAATTTAATTCGGCCATTTATGTAAATGACACTCTAAGCGAGATTGATAAATTCATTTATTTGCGAGGTTATCTTACGGATACTGCGCTATCGACAATTGCAGGTTTAGAATGAGACAAACACTAATTACAACGAGGCAGTAAAATTGGTGATTGATCGTTACGGTAATTTACTCGTTTTAATAGACGTTCACATGGAAACATTACTGAGAATTGAAGGTGTTAGATCCATGCGAGATATTCATTTATTGAGAAAACTTTACAACGACGTAGAAACTGTGTACGCAACTTGAAACGTTTGAATTATGATAGTGATAGACATGGTCTGATTATGCCCATCTTAAATGACAGAATACCGCACGAGTTAAAAATGTTCGTTTCCAGAAATTTTGGGAGTCAAAAATGGACAGTGGAGAAAATGTCAGGGTTTATAAACAATGAAGTGAAAGCAAAAGGAAGATGTTTAGTGGAAAGACAATGAGTATCTCAAATAACAACAATCATGGAATTCAACAGCGAAGGAGACTTATCACAATGGACACTTTCTTCAACTCGAATAAAGGAAGATTTGTATTTTGTCATGAATCTCACCCTCCATCCCAGTGTTCAAATGTTACAAACATTCAAACCAAATCAAATATCCTCCAAAGAGAAGGGGGTTGCTTTTTGTGTTTACAGAGTGAACATATTTCTAAATTTTGTAGCTCAAATTACGTGTATCGTAAGGACGGTGAACCAGCTGTTGAATTAAGGGTTGGAGACGTTGCAATTATAAAATATGCCAATACCTAACCCCGGAGCAGATGGCCGATGGGTAGAATCACTGAGCTGATACGTGGAAATGATAACTTCGTCCGAGGTGCGAAGTTAGGGGTCGTTACGTCGAATGGATTGCGTTCTTCATTTACTAGGCCGGTTCAGAGACTTATTCCGCTGGAAATTCCGAATGATTCTTCTAACCTTTTAGAAAACGAAACCATACTGAAATAACGCGCCGATGAGACCCTCGCGATTAATTCAAGGCCGAATCGAAAAGCCGCCGTCTAGGAAGAGACGTAGACTTAGTGAAAAGTATTCTTAGAGACTAAGTCTATAACCATCTTTATGTTAGTATTTGAACGTTGACATTCTGACATGTCAACGAGGGAGTATGTAGAGAACTTTTGTTTTATTTTTTTTGGTAGCGCTGTCTTTGTTTAAAGCTCTTGTTTTATGAATAGAAGATATTGATAATCTAGACTCGAAACAGAACTGAGTAGAGCACACGAGGTGCTTCATTATTTTATTTGTCTCAATTTGAAAATGTTAATAATTTTTTAGTCTTGCCTGGGTTTCAGAATAATTATGCAATGAATTTTTGCTGTGGTTTAGTGTGGGTTTAGCCGTTAAGTTCTTTCTTCCTTCTCCTGTTATGCAACAATATACTAAAATTTTGTCCGTTGCTGCGCCCCTGGCCAGGTTTAAGATTAAAAGTAATTGCTTGTTAAATGCGATTCAGGGTCATTCAGTTATGTCTAGTAACAATTCCTCCGTACCTAATATTCCTTCAATCATTCTGTCTTTGGATTTCTGTTATTCTGAGGGAAACATGCACCATCTATTCTGATATCCCTGAGAACTGTCTAAGTTTCTTGATCCTCGTTTTTTGTTACAGGGTGTTAACTGAAAGTTGTTAATATTACAATTTTTAAAACGTTGGTCAGATATCATGTACAATGTTAGTTTTCTTTATACTGTCGAATTTATCATCAGTCATATTAAAATTGAGAGATGAATTACAATGAGTATCAACTTTTTATGACAGTAGAAAATTGGTGCAAAAATATCTGTACAAATTAATTTGGTTTGTCATGAATTAATTCAAAAGAAAATGGAAGTAAATTAAAGTCGGCTTCCCATTAAAAAGACCGTGCAATTATTAGTAATCTTCCACCAACCTTTTTTACCAGTTTTTACAACAACGAAAACAAAACAGTATTTGTTTATACAAGGTAACAGTAACTGCACAATCAGTACTCCACTCAATGCTTTGCAGGCCCAACCGTTTCCGTAGTGGAGCTGGGAATTTTAGGGAGACCCTACACCAGATAGGACATGAGCCTAATGCCGTAGTACCCCGTTCAAACCACAATAGATGACAATGGTGGTCGTTAAATTGCTTCAGGGTTAATGAAATCTGACGTAGCGCTGAAATGTGCGAGCGGTTACGACATCCAAGTTTTGTTTTTTGTGGTTTACAGACTGGCGCATGTCTGGTACAAGAAAACGGGGCAGACGAAAAAGCTGCCGGGTGGCAAGAGAGACGTTAATTGGCCAGAGATCATACCTTATAAAAAGGAACCTGAACAGTGATACATCTTTTAGCTGACGGTAAGGTTAGCTGTACAAATCTACTAATACAGATCAGCCTAAAGAGTCTTGCAGAAAACGGAAGCATCGTACCGAAAGCACGATTTGAACACTTAGCTCTCATTGAATCCTTACGTTTTGTACCAACGGCAACCTAAACTTTGAATAAGATCCTGACAAACCTTTAGCTACTTGGTGTCGCAGAAGAGATCGTGTCAGAGCCATTGCAACCTTTGAGGCCAAAGGCGATCAAGGAATATAAGACCTGGAACAAGATGAGACTCTTAAAACCAAGAGCCGCAAATCATCCTCGGGTCGAATATTCAAATGATGTTCGGTTAGTCTAAAAAGCATGACCTCCAAATAAATACCACGACGATGTTCTTTATCAATACATTTAAATGTTGAAAGGGATTCAAGACCTATAAAAAACTATTGGCAATATTCCCTACTTCTGCTTTCTTGCGCCTTTAAAGAATACACAAGACGCAGTTTCATATGAACTCGAAGAATTCTTGAAAATTTCTTTGGTAAAATGTTTGATTTCTTCAAACACACGAAGTAGTTGGAAGTTACTTTGCTTAACCATGTGAGCTCTTGAGACCCTATGTAAATAGCTCTCATGGAAGAACATCAAAACACAAAGTGGCGAATGACAGGACCTATAACAAGCTTTAACCTTTTACAAACAATGGTTTGACAAATAAAGTCATCAGTTTACGCAAAGTTTATTCCTCTCGGATGTGGACAAAGCTGAGCTCTTAAAGCCAAGCAGATTGAATTTCACAACTGTGAAATAAAAGCTGTGTCAAAAAGGTAAACTCCACCCATATGAAGCCTTGGGAAGCAGGCCCCATGAGTTCCAAAAGGGGAGTTGATCAAAATGAATTTAATGCCGTTGTACCAATTGCTACACAGCACCAAGGATGACAAATATTGAAAATGATACCTTTATGAATCTCTTACTTATATTCTGGAATATTCAGAAACCATGGAATCTAATTTACGTTTCAAATTTAAACGTAGATCGCTAACATGCCAACACTTTTTTTATAACAAGGTTACTTATATATTATATATATATATTATATATATATATATATGGGGGGTTGTGTTTTAACAACCTTTTATAATTTACCTTCCCTCGGGCTTTCAACCCTAGCTTTCATATGTGCATCGTTGCCTCTTAGGTCATCCTCTTCAGTTTTTCACATGACATTTTTGTGTTTTTTTGTAATAAATGCTTTTCGTTTAAGACAAGGGACGATTAGCCCGGAGTCCAACCACAAAACTCGAGAATCAGGGTGTTATTCTTAGTCTGGCATTTCCCCGTCGATCTATCCAGCTTGGTGGAACCTACCAAAAATAAAGCTCATGCTGCCATAGCTCATGAGACAAGCTCAAGACCACACAAGCTACCTGGCCACGACAAGGCGCATGTACCACTTGGGTCATAATTTCCGGATATTTCGGGATGAAGGAAATACATTTTGTGACAGGCCGTTACAGTGATCAGGGGAGATTGTAGCGATATTAAACGTTGGAAATTTTTGAGAAGCAAAATTAACCCGAACCCGCAACCTTCTGGTTACTGGTCAGGTACTCTTCCCCTAAGCCACTGGGCGTTTGCTTCTCAGAAGAGAGATTTGGGATGTCAACAGTTTATGAATGATGTCACTACAAGATGATAGATTACGCTTCAAACATTTAACAGATACTGATATAACAACAATTTTATTAATAGCTTACGTTTTGTTTTTTCCCTGACATTTTTGCTTCAATTTCTTTACTTTTACATGTCAAGTCCGTCATTGGAAAAGCATTGATTATTAAGTATAAATGTGAAGTATCATGCTGTCATCAGGTTTGGGACCAAAACCATTCCCTCACACGATTTTTACGGATTTTTGTTGAATTTTGCTTTCTCTGTTTACAGGACCATATTAAGGGTGTTATTGTGTGGACAAATGAATAGCCACCCTCCTTTTGACGTTTTTAAGTTCGTTTGGAATTCAATTCATGACAAACCATAGAGCCTATAACAACGCGATGTGCGGTAGAGAGTGCTAGTGAATTTTCCCAAAAGTTATCTTTCTAAGCTTCCCACAACTTAAAACACTAAAGCAAAGCAGTTGCAAAAGTCTCTTTGCCCTTCTACCAGCTAAGAGGAAACGCTGAAGTCATTGGTCTTTACTTTACTGTTACCAATACAAATCTCTCTTTTGTAACCATGACCCTAAAGTCCTTGCAAATTAGTAGCTTAAGAGCTAAACACATGCAGCCAATCCTCTCCTGTTTAGAAATCCCACTGATTTTATTTAAACCTATTCTTTCGTCCTCCATAATTTTATCCGTTGTTTTTTAATGGGGTTTTCTGCTCCCCCCCCCCCAGTTTTAACTTCATTTCCCTCCAGTGAAGCTCAGACGGTGTCATTCAGAAGGACTTTGTTTTGGCAAAGAGGAATTTCTTAGCCAGATGCCCTTCCTGACGGAACCAATGGCTTTTTCTTGGTTATGGTGCAACTGCACTAACCATTAAACCACGGCTTCTCCTCATAGTTTTAGCTTTATCCGTTGTAACGTCAAAGATTCCATATAATTCATTTGACAGAATTTTCTTTCTTTGCATTCAATAGTTGTATCTTTATTTTTTCTTTTCAATATAGAGAGGATAAATTATGTTCAGAAAATAAGGTGTTACCATATAAACCTCTATTGAAACACAAGGGTTTTTATTCAGTTATTAGATACTATCTGTTTATCTCCCCCTCCCCCTCCCCCTCCCCCCTTCATGTCATCTCACGTTCGGTAATGCTTGACCAAAGAATAAAAGACAACGTCCCACTTAAATTTTGGTGATGTCTTCCCCTCAAGTGAAGTTCTTTGAGCTCAATATAGTACTAGGAGACTAGGCGACTACTTAACATTTCCACCCCTGGAGTTTTTGTGGTCTGTGTGGCCTCAAATACCTCCTGACTTTACCCCACAAAGAAATTTTAATGTCTGGAAGTTTGCCAAAAAAATTTCAACTAGTGGTGCTGCCTCAAGTCCTATATCTGAAGAGACTTTATGGCATCATGACTGTTCTCTCTCAAGGAAGGTCATGGCTGCCTCGGGCTAGAAACGTTTTACTTAAAGTTGCATTTCCATCACCATTGGGCTCTGGACTCATTTCCTAGCATCCGTCTGGCCTCTTCCACCGCAGCTTCCACTCAACGGCAGGTGCGGTAGAAAATATGTAATTGAGTATTACAGAGTTGCCACCAAATGAAAGGATTAACAACTTGGAGTTTTTAGTAGCCACTCTGTCAACAAGACTGGACTTAATGCACCATTGATACTTCAGAGGATGAAACTTTTTTTGCGTGCAAACAAAATTCACTAATTACTCATTAATTAAGAT
>RDPX01000297.1:695472-711388 GCA_003991215.1 Morbakka virulenta | reverse complement strand
GCTTCCCACAACTTAAAACACTAAAGCAAAGCAGTTGCAAAAGTCTCTTTGCCCTTCTACCAGCTAAGAGGAAACGCTGAAGTCATTGGTCTTTACTTTACTGTTACCAATACAAATCTCTCTTTTGTAACCATGACCCTGAAGTCCTTGCAAATTAGTAGCTTAAGAGCTAAACACATGCAGCCAATCCTCTCCTGTTTAGAAATCCCACTGATTTTATTTAAACCTATTCTTTCGTCCTCCATAATTTTATCCGTTGTTTTTTAATGGGGTTTTCTGCTCCCCCCCCCCCAGTTTTAACTTCATTTCCCTCCAGTGAAGCTCAGACGGTGTCATTCAGAAGGACTTTGTTGTGGCAAAGAGGAATTTCTTAGCCAGATGCCCTTCCTGACGGAACCAATGGCTTTTTCTTGGTTATGGTGCAACTGCACTAACCATTAAACCACGGCTTCTCCTCATAGTTTTAGCTTTATCCGTTGTAACGTCAAAGATTCCATATAATTCATTTGACAGAATTTTCTTTCTTTGCATTCAATAGTTGTATCTTTATTTTTTCTTTTCAATATAGAGAGGATAAATTATGTTCAGAAAATAAGGTGTTACCATATAAACCTCTATTGAAACACAAGGGTTTTTATTCAGTTATTAGATACTATCTGTTTATCTCCCCCTCCCCCTCCCCCTCCCCCCTTCATGTCATCTCACGTTCGGTAATGCTTGACCAAAGAATAAAAGACAACGTCCCACTTAAATTTTGGTGATGTCTTCCCCTCAAGTGAAGTTCTTTGAGCTCAATATAGTACTAGGAAACTAGGCGACTACTTAACATTTCCACCCCTGGAGTTTTTGTGGTCTGTGTGGCCTCAAATACCTCCTGACTTTACCCCACAAAGAAATTTTAATGTCTGGAAGTTTGCCAAAAAAATTTCAACTAGTGGTGCTGCCTCAAGTCCTATATCTGAAGAGACTTTATGGCATCATGACTGTTCTCTCTCAAGGAAGGTCATGGCTGCCTCGGGCTAGAAACGTTTTACTTAAAGTTGCATTTCCATCACCATTGGGCTCTGGACTCATTTCCTAGCATCCGTCTGGCCTCTTCCACCGCAGCTTCCACTCAACGGCAGGTGCGGTAGAAAATATGTAATTGAGTATTACAGAGTTGCCACCAAATGAAAGGATTAACAACTTGGAGTTTTTAGTAGCCACTCTGTCAACAAGACTGGACTTAATGCACCATTGATACTTCAGAGGATGAAACTTTTTTTGCGTGCAAACAAAATTCACTAATTACTCATTAATTAAGATAGATGAAGCTCACATTCATTTATTGCATTTCTGCATCGCATGATGCTTGAGCCCCGTAAAAAAATTCAGCTTTATCTGGCCAATGGGAGTTTGCACTTTTTTGAGGCTCTTCTTTGTCAAGTCCCTCTCAGGTCAAACTTCAACAAGCCCGAATCACCCTCGTGTCTGTGGAAAAAGCAGAGTCAAAGTTCTGTTTAATGTCTGGGGCTGACTAGACAAAGTCCCAACAAAGTATTGTGTACGACAGTCTGATTGAATCAATGCCCCTGGTCACCCTTGTATTTCTGTGATATCACAGCAGCAACTCAGCCACATTGAATCAAAACAAATAGCCCATTTAAACAAATACAAGTTGGATTGTTAAATGAAATCGTAACAAGGGGTTTAAAATTTTCAACCCCAGACAAGGAATTATCTGACTGAAGAACAATGCTTAATATCAATTCGGACTATTGTTGTGCGCTCTATGAGCGGGATACTAGCAAATCACGAAAAATCCCATTTTACTATGGTCTTTCTGAATTGCCACAGGACGTTCTTCGTTAGGTTTTTTTCTTGAAATAAGAGGTTACATTTAAATAAATTATATCCCATAAATTTTTGTTGAGGCTAAGCCCCACAAGCCCCAATATACGTGATGTCACTATTACTCGTTTTGCAAAGTGTCTATCTGTTGTTGTCTTCTCAGTAAATAAATTGAAGCATTCGGCCTTGTCTGAGTCTTCTTTTGAGTACTTTGTTCAATTTTTCACTGTGTTTTCTCTGTCATGAATATTCACTATCTACTACCTCTGCGTTCTAGGGTTTCATCTTGTAAACTTATAGGAAACCGTCCGTCAAAAACGTCATCAACAAGTGCAGTTAATGTTTAAGTGAGAGTCTTGAGCACTGAATTTTGGAATCCGTTGTTCGTATATTTTCCAAATATTTTGGAACCAATTGGTCTCGATCATTGTATACCTGTCGCACTAGTGACCTCCAGAATCCACTCACAATTATCTGAGCATACTAGAGGCACAAAAATAGGTCTTCGATTTCTTCAAAAGTTCTTCCGAGAAGGTATGGAAAAGTCTTTCAAAAGAAATATAGATCAAGTGGGTCTAATCGTTTTTTAATACTTTTTATTCTTTAAAAGCTTCTTTTTCACTCTTGGCAAGGTCGCAAGCGACCACTGAACATAGGAGTAAATGCTCCATTAATGTGTTAAAGACGTGTAGAATAACTTCACGAGAAAGACATGAACTTCAACAATAGAAAAAAACTTTCCCAATGCCTGCACACTTGTCCATCACTTCGATTTAATGATTCCAGGCAAGGTCCTTAAAAGTGTAAGTCTGAAAAGTTTGGAGTAAAGAGTGATATCATATGTAAAAGTCGAAATGTTACTTTTCCANATTTCTTCAAAAGTTCTTCCGAGAAGGTATGGAAAAGTCTTTCAAAAGAAATATAGATCAAGTGGGTCTAATCGTTTTTTAATACTTTTTATTCTTTAAAAGCTTCTTTTTCACTCTTGGCAAGGTCGCAAGCGACCACTGAACATAGGAGTAAATGCTCCATTAATGTGTTAAATACGTGTAGAATAACTTCACGAGAAAGACATGAACTTCAACAATAGAAAAAAACTTTCCCAATGCCTGCACACTTGTCCATCACTTCGATTTAATGATTCCAGGCAAGGTCCTTAAAAGTGTAAGTCTGAAACGTTTGGAGTAAAGAGTGATATTGGAAAGGCCATTTATGAAAAAAATATGCAGATTCCAAGAAGAAGTCCGGAAAACATCACAATTTACAAAAAAGACATTAAAATTAGCCAAAAATAACAGCTTTGATCATGAGCTAGGTCATGAAAGATACTATGATATTCAAGATTTTTTCAAAAATGTCACACGATTTCAGAAAGACAGAAAGCAAAATCTTATCAACCTTGCTGGAACTTCCAAGGGTAACACCCCTTGCTTCGCCAAGGCAATTGAGAATACAATCGAATTACTCAGTGCTAACGGTAAAGAGAACTACAGTGAATTACCATTTACGGAGACCATATCGCTTATTGGAGGAGAAATGGTTGTACTTCAGAAGTAAGGCAGCCTGATGCTTTATTAGTTATTTGAATAGCTTACTACAGATTAAAAGCAAATTGCTTGGGTGAGACTGGCGGTCTCCAATTTTTTTCAAAACGGAGAAACTATAAATGGACCTTTCCTGCAAAAAGAAAACCAATATTAACAAATACAATTATTTAAAACCTTTGAAACGATTGTAAAATGCACAGAAGGCCATTTCCAAAGTGCAATTACAAATATGCTATAAATGCCAGATGCTGTGGATTAAGAAATGACTGTGCCAACAGAAAAATTGGTCTAGATAGCTCATTAATATAAATAAGGTAGTGGTGTGAAAAGCTCTAAAGAACCAAATCAGAGTCATCAGGAGAAAAATTGGTATCAAATGATTGACCCAGGGGTTCTTTCTGTTTCATCTTTTGAAAAATTCATCTCTTGGATGCCATGAAAAAAGGAATAATGGATATATCTTTGCTGGAAACATTTGTGGTAAATTCTGTAGAACTCTTTACAGCCCATTTTTTGGTGAAAAAATACAAGCTTTGGTAGTTTCAAGATATCGAGATTCAGATTCAGCTCAGCCTCATTTACAATAATTACTAGCATCAGTAAACAACTATTTGTTAAGAGGAATATCATTACGTTGATACTAGTAAAAAATTGATTGCGAGGTAATAACTGCAGCACGTACATAAAAAACAGAGGAGAAGTTGAATTTTTCCCGACGTTAACGCACAAAAGCATCTCTATCAATCTAAATTCAGGACATGACTTCAGAAGCACATTCCTCGTGAGAAGGTGAATAGAACCACTGTCAAGGGATAATAGTCAGGAGATAACAAAATGACTCGCAACCACCCTGGATTTAGTCGTAAGAAGCACTACGAGACGGAGATTTTCATGAAGAAGCTGTCTGATGTGAGATGAATAACAGAGGACACTATATGGTCAGAATTACCAAAAGAAGTTCTCCTACTGAAAACTTAATGCTTATCTTCATTTGCTGTTAAGGTTTGTTATTCATTATTAGTTATACCTGAACGTACTTCCGTATTCTGGGCCCATTTAGGGTTCCTGCTTGTAAATATTATGGCCTTATATAAATAGTAAAAGCAGTATGTCGTTAATTATTACTGGACATTGGTCGTCTTTTAATATGCTATTTTATCCTCCAAAGTCGCAATATTTTTAGTCCAGATCAAGGAAATGAATTGCTTTAATGTTTCAGGAGACCTTTGGATAATCTTTTTAACAGTAATTGGTGCTAAGGGCCTGTGGTTGAACTGGCATCTAAAACCATGTTAAGTAACTCTTAAGGATGGTTACCTCCATATTGCCATATTTCTTATTTGTGATAGGACACTTTACTTTCAAAGTGACTTCAATTTATTATCACTTGTGTGTATGAACGTTATGGCAGACTTGGAGTATCTCAGAAAGGATCATACGTCAGCTTGAGGTTAAATGATACGAATAGTCAAAGATATTGGTGTACTTTTGGTCATACTGTCTGAGCTAGGAATGCTTGAACTAGAAGAGAAAATGGCCAATTTTGAGGCTTGGTTTGTTACTGTAAAGAATGCTTAAGGTGGCTGAACGTATTATCTGATAAGCTGATACAACAGAGTTCCTAATTTGCCAGATAACGGTAAAAAAGTTCGTTTTGACGCAACAAAGCTGTGTTTGAAACCACTACCACCAGACCCAGTTCCTGTACCACCAATCCTTTCGTCTGTGACTGTTTTGTCTATTAAGGCTACGGGTATTGTTATAATAAAATTGACAACAGTAGAATGGCCCAAAAATTCCGGCAATAAGCTGGAATTGCATACCTTTTGGGCGAACGTTTCGGTGACATTAACGAAACTGACAAACTGGTGATCTATCTGTAGTGTTTGTTAACGTGTGAAGGCAATGCCAAAGAGGCTCTATAGCTAACAAATGGTCATTACCTGAAAGCCTGTGAACTCTTTCTAAGCTGTTGATATGGATGGACTGTTGAAACCACAGAACCAGCTCTTGCGTAGTGTGTGAAGCTTGGGGACTTAAGATGTAAAAGGCGACGAATATCGGCTGATACCTTCAAAAGTCATTTTATTTAAGGAAAGATCCGTATGTAACGGCGTTGGAAACAATATATTAAAATGCAGGAAGAGAGTGACCTAAAAAATTCTTTTAGACTCTTTAGCGGAGGAGTCTAAATTATTACTAACCAACGAAAAGACTGTTTTGCCTGTTTTAGGACTGAGCCAGGACTATTTCGCCTGTCGCTACAGCTTAACCCTTACAGGTTCCACCTATTAAGACTGGTTATCTTTTCCTCTTTTCCACTTACATGAATATTTGGTCATTTTTCATTCTTAATACAGTATCTTGAGTTTATCGTATAATTTCTGTGATGGAGAGCTTTATACTTCAAGTAATATATATATATATATATATATATATATATATATATATCTCACATCACGTATTGTGATTCTGGACTTCTCACAGGTTGGTAATATCATAAATGTGAGAAAAAAGACTAAAAAGCAAGACAGATTTCCCTCCATGTAGATTCGTCACTTCCACAACAAGTAATAGCTACTCGAATTCATTGTACACTTATTTGTGGTATTTCCGTGGCTTAACTACGAAAAGCTGTTTTAGTGGAAATATTTTGAGGGAATCAAAAGAAACTAGCTGATACTGTTGCCATTTATGATTCGGCATGTCTTGATTTTCAGCACCATTTTGAAATTGTAATCCTCGTATTCAGGAAGAGATTAGTATCATTTCAAGATCTTTCTTTCCCTCTCTGTGCTTTGACCTTTTAGACAAATTTCTATGATATTTGGTAGGTTTTGAAAATCTATTTCTATACCCTTAATTAACTAAATAGTTTTGTTATAAAATAGATAAATGATTTAGGTAATATTCAGGCTCTGCGCAGAATACAATATTTTGTTAAGTTTGAAAACTGGTTTACTGTAGAACGTCTGCCAATTGTCACCAAACAAGTTGCAAAGCTGTTGTTCATCTGATGCAACAATAGAGGGAAAGTGTCATTGATTGTGTTGCATCTTCTAGATGTTATGTGTAAATTAATAGGAAAACATTTGTAAAAAGATGCACACTGTTGTGTACATCTCAAGAGAAAGAGTGGTAGCCTTCTATTCGGCGCTGCTAGTTTGTTTTGTGACTGCAACTCTACTTGTACTTACAGAAATTATAGTTGAGAGTGCTTTTTAAAGGTGATGAAACGATTTTCAAAATTCGAACCAGTGGTTTAGCTTTCAGGGTGCAGCAATAGCACGTTTTCAGTGGACTTATTTATTGGAGAGATTTGTAGTTTTATTCAGAGTACGGCTGTTGTGTAATGTTACATCTTGTGAGATAAAAGAGTTGCCTGTGAAGCGTTTTGAGCGAAAACGATCGACTTGTAACACACTGTTCACCTTGGTATGACGAGATAAAAATATTTTTGGCACATCCTTTAAAAGGTAGCCTACATTGTTTATGCCGTTGCAAGATCTGTTTATATTACTATTTTTAAGTGTCATTAAGATCATAAACTTGGCGGTGGACAAAATTATTGCACTGAGAGCAGCAATATGACATCGGAGGCATTGAACAGCATGACTGAAATAAGGGCTGAGTTTTAAGCCAGTATTCTCTCCATACTTAAAAATGTTATTTGAAAAATCTTTGTTTTATAAATAGTCTTGCATCAATTTATTGCAAGTATTAGTTTGTTGTACAGTTGGTACTTTCCGTATTGTTTGTTTCATTTGTTTCTCATATTACATATATATAGTATATGTTGTTGTAATAAGAAAACGTTCAATGTGGAATGCAATTTTTCCGTTTTATTGAGTAATTTTATGGAAATGGGCATTATGAACTTTAACCATATATATGTATATGGTACAGTCCTTTGACAATTGAAGCAGAGGCTGTTCTTGGGGAAATTCTTTCAGAATTCCACACAGTATTATAATTCTAAATCAAGGAATTACATGATTATTGTTGAGTTGACCAGATTTTCTATTTGTTGCTGCAGCATTTTATTTTCATGCTCTATCATTTTTTTTTTGTTTTTTTGCCCTTTGCAGTTGTCAAAAAACAGCAATCAGAATGGTATGTAACATTTGCAGAGCTTTTTTTTGTTCATGTGCCTTGTTTAATCGCCAGACTCATAAGCTTGAAGTTTATCCAAAGCTAGTTTATTTGTTTTGAGAACAATTGTTTGATTAGTTTAATTTTTTTTATTTAAAGTAATTTGTTTAAAAAGAAAAAGTTGTAATAAAATGTGCATCACTTGTCATTTCATAAAAAAATAATTACCAGATGAAAATAACTGTCAGGTTTATACAATTTTTGTCTTTTACTGTGGCATAGCTGTTAAGGCCAAAGGTACTTTGCAAAGTCCAAAAATTAAAGAGTAATGCATGCAGACTCTTAAGAGGTCTTGAAACTCTCAAACTCTCAAATTGTTGGCCTAAAGTATGGAGGAATTTGCATTGTCAAACCATTAAAGCCCCAGATTTCTAGACATTTTACCATTACTGGGGCAAACCTACCTTGTTAGCTAATACCTTTAGTCAAGCATTGATTTCCAGTTAATTTAGTAATAGACAAAGTAATGCTTTTCTTTGTGGCAAGAGAAAAACATTATATTAGTAAAAGAAAGAACAACTGGTTCTCTGTCATAAATTTTTAAAAATATTTCCTGAATTTTATGTAAATGATATTTTTTTAGTAATTTCTTATAACAAAAGGCTTTGTCTAACCCTCTCTTAACTTTTGTATTTAGCCAAAGCAAATTCATGAAATCAAGGACTTCCTTGTTACTGCAAGAAGAAAAGATGCAAAATGTAAGACATTTAAATATATCAGTTCTTAAGATAATATATATATTTGGTGGTCCAATCTCTTTTACCTCATCACTTATTGATCTAGATAATTACAGCATAAAATCTAAACTGTATGGGTAGAGATGGATATTTTATTTGTTGGAAATTACCATTAAATTTTACAAAAGCCATGTTCTAGTTTTCTTTTGTTTTTTACAAAGAAAAAAGCTTTAAATGTATCCATTTTGATGTGTAAAGCATTAATTCCCACAAAAGACAAATATATATGTTTGAAATATATATGTCTGTATATTTGTAGTTGACCCATTTATTTCTTAAATGGTAAGGTCATGTCTGATGGCAACCATTTTAAAATTGATGTAAATGCCAATATATTTGAAATTTTCAATTTGAGAAGAAAAAGTTGTGAGTATATTGGTTTGTTTTCTGGTGATGTGTTTACATTTTGGTTTACTTTCATTAAGGTAAATTCATTACTTAGGATGGTATTTTTGACTTTATAATAATGTGGTGCAGTGATGAAAAAATCATGTCAGAGGAAACAATTAGCTGTGTTTTAGCTGAGTTTTATTTTTTCCTGTGATCTAATTTTTCTCCTGAACCAAGAAACCTTTCTTGGGTAAATTTTGGGGTGCTGATTCCAAAAATGATCTCCATTGTCTCCCACTCTGTGGGCTGTATAAGAAACCATTTCTGAAAAAACAATCACTATTTTGAACCAAAAATGCCAATATGTTTTCATATTCCTAAATACTATTCTTTGTTCTTTAAGCCATAACAATGCAAATTGGCATCAAGCAAACACTATAAAATTATTAAGCTGTTTGCTCATTTAACTAAGAAAAAAATTTAAAATGATGCCTTTTTCTCAGATAAACCTGACAACCCAAGCTGCTCCATTGTTATGATAATAAAAGCTGTATGATCAGAAATTATTGGATGGTATTACCAACAGGTAATCTAGTAAAAAGAAAATACCCTTCCATTTCCTAAAATATTTGCCCTGTACCACATTTTGGCAATTTTCCAGTGCCAGTTTCCAAAGGATTTTCTGATATTCTAGTTCCTGATGTAACCATGACCTGCACAAGAATCAGAGTACAAGGAGGTAACTGAGAGTGATTCTAACCCTGATTTTGATGATGGCAAGCTGACATTGATTTTGACTCATTTGAATCAGTAAGTGAACCGGAACTGTTAAATTGAAATGAACTGAGTGGCTTATGCAAGACCTGAATTCTATCAAAAGTGTCAGCAGTTATTAGTGCCATACTACCACAAGAAACTGAACAGTTATTTCTTAGATTGGGCATTGACACATATGCTTATTCTTGGAAGTTATTTATCAACAGTTGACCCAATGATGAAGGAACTGTTGCATTGGACAGAGCCTGGATCACTTTCATATCTTTTTATCTATGTAATGATCTTTCTATCCATCCTCTCCTTGTATCTTAATCATTGGATACCTACTAGCTCTTCAGGAGATGATACATAATGTACAAGATGTATTAAGATATAAAAGAGGAATTTGTTGTTTGGAACAGCTTCTCACACAATAAAAATTAATATAAGAAAAATCCCTTTACAGAAGTGGCAAGTGTATGCACAATGTTTGCTTCTTTGCAATAGGGGATGAATCGTACATTAAATAACTCCCAAGAAGTACCAAAAAGTTTTTGTTTCATGTTTACAAAATTTTATTTTGAATAAACCATTGATTTTCACTTCATGCCCATAGAAAAGGTGGTGCCTATTACAATGAGATTTAAAAGTATATCTTTAGCACAGATAACATGGTTTATATAAAAAAGATTTTTTTATAACATATAAAGACCCTTATATTAACATTGAATAATGTTAAAGACCATTTGAAACACTGTTTGCATTGATTAACAATACCAACAATATCCAAACAATAATCATAAGATGGTAGAAACTAGCCAATTTTTTTAATGGCTGAAAATGCCAGTGACAGAAGCAGAAAAAGTAGACACAATCAGTAAAAATTGTTATGATTTTTGGAATCAGCATCCTCGATATGATAAAACTATACCCAAGAAGAAAACAAAAGGATTTTTTTTGTGGACCAGTGTTGTCAGGGGTTAGGTTTAGAGATCAGTTGTGGTGAAATGTAACGTTTTATTTCTTGATTTCAAAAATTATTTCAATCTTTTTTGTAGCATTTTAGAGATGCATGGTAAAGTTCAACCCCTACTTTTTGATAATTTCAGTGTTGGAAAGCTGTTCAATATAATTTTTTATTGAAATGTACCATTGAAATTTCTGTACTGTAATGAAGTTTTAAAATCATTTTCCCTGCTGTAGCTGTAAGGATAATGAAAAGTAAAAAAACTGATGCTGTAAAGTTCAAAGTGAGATGTAGTCGCTACCTGTATACCTTAGTTGTTCAGGATAAAGAAAAGGCTGATAAATTAAAACAGTCCCTTCCACCAGGTGAGTAAATCCTTCATGTTATTTAACATTGTCTAACCAAAAGCAAGAACACAAAAAGTGGTCAGTAACCATTCAGTCATTGCCCAGGCTGTTTATGTTATTGATTGAGCCAAACATGGGAAAGATGTTACTAAAGAAAGAAGCCAACTTATTAAAAGTATTAGCATTCGACTTGAACAAATGTAGACAGTGTGAAATGTCTTTTCCCAAGCCATAACTGCCACATAGTTATTTATTGTTTTATAAAAAAGTTTATGGACTTGAACCCAGAACGTCTAAATGCTGGGCATTATGCCTTTGAATCACTGATGCCCAGTGCCCCAAAGTACAGCTGTATAGGTTTTCATTGATTAGATTATAATATACCACAACACATTTTCAAATAATATTTATCAAATTGAGGCATTTCTGTTGTAATGGAAGTCATTGTTATAAGATAAAGTGTCTTATGGAAGCTTGTCTGGTACCAAGAATCTTCTGCAGTATGGGCGAACAAAAGTTTTTAATGAACAAGCTTCAAGATAAGGTAATGAAACTTTATACAACAGACTTCTGGACCAATACAGGTTCACAGTTGCCTACTCTAACTTGTTTTTGCATTAGATAGTTGGAATCCAATATGCCCAGGATTGCTAAGGATTGCTAGCAGCACAAATGTAGCCAGGTGTTGCAAGCAGGTAAAACAATTGTTTGATCCATTTGACAGCTGTTAAGACCAGAATCTTGCCACATGCCAAGGCTTAGTCTGTTTAGTTTGGAAAGTTTTTGATAATCCAGCATCTTTCAACAAGAAGTAGAAGTGTACTCTTGGTCATCATTTTAGACCCTACCTAAAGGTGCATCTTGCCATGGAATACAATCCAGAGAAAACTGATACATCAGTTATATCACTGAAGGCTTTTTTATGCTGGGTTTTATGTGTTTATGACCTTTTGGACATTTGGATTCTGTAGTTAACACCAATTGGTAGTTTAAGTCATCATTTCTATTTGACATCTAAATTCCATATTTGATTTACTTGTATGCCTGCTTTAACACCTTCAAAGTAAAATCCAATAAAATGCAGTTATGAGTGAAGCAAACAACACAAATGATTAAACATTGTCTAACATATTTCAGTCAATATGGGAGGCTGAATTTTTCATCTGGTTATTAGTAGCCAAAGATAGGATTCTTTTTTAATTGTTCATTTATTTATTTATTTATTTATTTTATTTATTTATTTATAGTGGGAAGAACATAATGTTTACTGGCTGAAACTTTCATGATTTACTCATATTTTATGATTTGATCAGATATTTAGAAACAATTAAAGAAAGGTCTCTATTCTGTTAAATATTTGTATTTTGTGACATGATTATACCCTGTCATAGTATTGATTGAAATATTTTCCAGTCAGAATGAAGAGGTGTTATTTATTTTTAAACAAGACCTCATTTATTTTTCTCCCTGCTTTTTTTAGGCTTGCAAGTGAAAGAACTAAAGTAAACTGCTTTGTTGCATTATGATGTACAGGAAATAAATGTGAACATAGTGAAAAATTATGACTTGTTTTGTGGCTCTAACCATATTTTTATCTTCATTTGCACTTAATATACTAGTCACCAGTTGTTTTTGTTTCAGAACAGTTGAGCTCCCTGTCCATTTCGCCACATTACGTACAAGCTATTCAATATATTTCATGCATTTTTTTAACTTTACATTTTAAGCGATGTTTACCATCAATTATGCAGACTTTACGTTGACATTGTGCAGTATTTGGTCCACTACTGTTTGTTTTATGACTGAGTCATACCGTCGACAGTTCGTATGACTAAGTTTGCAATAGCACACTTTGCACGAGGAGTTAAATAATAAGTACATCCGTACAATAATAAAGTTTATTCTGTCTGAGCTGTTTAATAGAGAGAACGTCAAACTGTTGGTTACTTCCAAATGTGCTCAGTTCTTGAGACAATAACAGTTTTACGGATCCAATAATGGTGATCCTTGCACTCTTTTTGGCCCTCTTTTTGTTTTCCATGTCACATTGTTGCTGCCAACATGTTTGCTCTTTACCTCCAAATAAGGGAACTGAAATGGGCGTGTAAAAAAATACGAGAAATATAGTTGGGGATTGTTTACAAATGACGCCAACCACTTTTTATCATTTTTTAACCCTCCTCTCCCCCTCTTGTCAACTTTTGGATTTCTGAACCCCCTCCCCCCTGAAGTTAACGTCAATATTGTGCACTTTTTCCCTGAACTTTTTCTGCAAACGGTAAAATATTGACACTTTATTCTTAATTTATAGGTTTCTAACTGTAAGGGGGTCAAAAGTTTGAAGCAGGGGGTTGATAAAAGTACCTCGTAGTAAAATGTGAAACTTGAGAGAAAAAACAATTGCTTGAATTAACCTTTCAACTGAACCTCTGTTTTTTACACTGAAAAAACTTTCAATGGCGTCAAAAATATTCCCGTCAAATTCTACTCGTGAGATAAAATCATCATCATCTCTGCTCTGTTCATCCTCTGCTTCACTCACATCATTTTCACTCCTTAATTCCCGAACAGATGCCCGTCACTGCCTCGGCCAGATCTGTTGTCTAATGGACACAGCAGGCAGCAACTGAAGGGAGGGTACTGGCAGTGAAATGGTTGTTTATAAACTCCCGAGTGAGTTAAAAGGTTTAAGCTTTTAACATCATTGAATTTTTTAAAAGAATGTTAACTTTCACCCCTCTACCCAAAATATTGTCAACGTTGTCAATATTTAGGTGCTCCCTACCCCCTCTAAGTGGCTGACGTCATTTGTGAACGATCCCTTGAAGCTTGAACAATGTCAAAATGAGCATAAAGTTATTCAAATTTTATTCAAATTTTATTTTCTCGCCTTGCAAAATGTCCAATGACAATTTCCTTCAACAATGCAAGAAATCGTCCAACACATGCTAGCATGTAAAACGAATATGATGATGATGATGAATGCAGCACTGAGGAGCCAGAGACCTTAAGAGAGGAGTCGCGGATGACCTGGACAGACTGATGGAGGACAGTGGAGGAAAAGATGACAGAATGGAGGAAAACTTTGACACTGCTCTGGAGGCTGATCAGTGACGGGGAGATGAGTTGTAATGTAGGATTGAGCACTGCCTTTAGACGAGATTAGGGATGTGGATTGAATCAATGTGGACCAGCTGAAAACATTTGATTCTGTACTTCAGGTTAGACTTATGACAACAGTAGAGGCGATGGACATCAAGGGTAGGGTCTTCACAGGATACAGAACTTCCTTGTTTGAAGGCGTCAGAAGGTACATGTAAAAGGTGCTTTGTTGAAGCGGGTGGAGGTGAGTGTCATGCCACTGAGTAGTTCAGTCAGACCAGTCCTTTTATTTACTTTTGTAAACGACTTGCCAGAAACTGTCTCTAGTCTGTGTCAGAGATATGCTGATGACACCGAATTTCATAGTAATAATAACTGGTAGACTTGGTCGACATGTAACAGTTGAAAGTTTTGGTCCAGATAAGGGCAAATGCCAATTTTATTGTTAGTTTTTCCAGCATTCACAGTGCGCGCACGGTTCGGAAGCAAATGTTACTAAGTCTTGATTCCTTTTGATTGAATTATTCATGTGTTTTGACGTCAAGGTCTCCTTGCGAAAGCTAAGACCAGGAAATAGCTTAACGTATTCAAGTATTATTATTACCTTGATTCGTAATGGAAATTCCCAACTATGATTGGACAATTTTCTATTTACGTATTGAATTCTTTATTGTTGATTGGTAGATAAATTTGTTTTTCCTTTTAGAGCAATATAATTTTAGGCAACTTTTTAAACCTTTTCACCTTTCTCAATGTGAATTGGATCTCGCAATATATCGCTAATTTTAAGTTTAACTGCGTATAAAATCAATTGGAGTTTTCTTTCGAAATGTCTCTCGGTCACTCGTACCAAAGAATCGGGGAGAATTCGTTATTCTCAACATTTATTCTAGTGTGAGAAAGTACAAGAACAGTGAAAAAGCTGATTATCTGACACATTTAAAGAAGACATTAAGACTTTAATATACACAATGAGTTAAAGTTCGTACAGCAAATAAAAATTCAAGTGAATAAGTCAAACTATTTGGATACATCAGAAGTTTGTATGAGTTTTGGGCTGAATCAATGAGAAGATTGTTTACCAAACTGGTGCATTCCCAGCTAGAATTCATCAGTGTAGTTTGTTCCCAATGCTTCAAAAAAAAAGAAGAGGCTTATAGATTGTGTGATTACTATAACTATGCAAGTTATTCCCAGTAGGGTTTAGAGGAGAGTGAGAGGTAAGTTAGCATAGACCTTACAGCCTACAACTACAACTTGAAATAGTCAAGATTTCAAACACGCATGCGTCGGAACGTTTTTCTGTTCACATGTTTGCAACTTAGTATCGCCTGCCAGCTAAAGGCTGGTCTGAAGACTAGTCAGAGTCAACTGTATTGCATTGTTGCATATTTATACAGCTTTGGTTCAATTATTTATTTGTCTATCTAATATGTAGACAGGAAGTTTTACTTGACTGAGATTTAAACTCCTTGGGTGAGTAAATGTAAGTAACATACGGAATCAGATTTACATTTATTGAGACAGTTGTTAAAATCACATTATTGTTCTATAATTAATAACTGATAATTAATTTGTACAATGACGTGTTTTAATTGCAAATTACAACAGCATGAACGTCATTCTCATAATGGATATGCAAGTATTGCCATGATTATGGTTACCGGGGTAATCGAAATGAATTCCAATTATCAAATGAAGTATTGCTTCTGTATATATTTTGCCTCTATTATTGTCTTTTTACAACCTGTAACTTCAATTATCTTTTAACAAGGCACAAACAAGCTTTGGACCTCGGGTTACTAAAAATTCTATTATTATTATTATTATTATGTGAAAAGGATTTTCTCGGATTTACAACCGGTCTTTGTCTGGCACCGGGGCCTCTATCTAATCTGACTTGTCAAGCACCTTTCTCAAAATATGTGCACTCCCTAGAAGAGCTGCCTTCTTTATCGTTTCAAACGACAACCCGACGCCTACCATGGCAAGATAAGGGACGAGCCTCTCTGTTACGGACCAGAGAGCACCCACGACAATTGGTATCACCAATGTTTTCACGTCCCAGAGACGAGATACCTCTCGAGCCAATTCCGAATATTTATGAATTTTCTCCTCTTCCTTGGCTGCAGTTCGGGCATCACCTGG
>RDPX01000297.1:675117-689674 GCA_003991215.1 Morbakka virulenta | reverse complement strand
ACCCTCCTAATAACAGACTCAAGGGTGTGCCGTTCCCCGCAGTTTAAGGTGAGGGACACCGGCGGGCCATAACTCACAGGCACTCTACCCCTGATGTCACTACCCTACCTTGCTTACTTAACGATCCCATCAGCCCAGTACGAGGAACCGCCGGATACCATCCCAGTATTCACTGAGAACTACTCAGCGCTCGTCGGTTAATTATTATTATTATTATTATTATTATTATTATTATTATTATGCCTTATATCTCGAGGATGATGTTGTGCCGGTATTCCTCTTGAGAGCAGGGCAGGCTACAACCAGTAGCTTTAGGTCTCAAAATATTTTTCATTATTCTTGCAGTGCCTAAAAGAATTGCTTTCTGCAACTGTGCTGTGCTACTCCTCAGATTAATCTGCTTCATGCAGCTTTCCAAGTTCTTTGACAATTCCTAAATCTTGTAAACCCATTTGGATTATTTCAATCCAAACATTCCATATTTTCTTCAATTCTCTCGTGCCCGGAATAATTTTCAGCTTTCTCTTGTTCTTTCTCTGCAACTGTCTTGTCCTCAGAAAATGCTATATCAATGATGAAAGACTTTTTAGAATCCTTTTTAAAAATCAGGATATCAGGGCGGCAATGTTTAATGAATTGATCTGTCTGTATGTTAAAGTCCCACAAAATTTGCATTCTTTCAGACTCGATGAAGCTCTCTGGTTAATAACTGTATCACTTCATTCCCTGAACAAGGTCAAATCTCTCACAAAGCTACTATAATAACAGTTATTATTATTACTGGTGTTGTTGTTTTTATCAGGACTTCCAGCCAATACTTAAATTCTCGTCGCTTGGTTTCTACAGAAATTGAAATTCTTTAAAAACGCTCTTGAAGATATTGAAGTTGACGAAAGATACCTACTAAACGAGTGCATAGAAACGTGCGTACAAAGTTAGTATTATATTGTCAGCCAAAGAAACAAGGAATGAACGTCTAAACTAAATTACATGGCGTCTTTCTCTGTATTTTCCTTTCCTGAAATCCTCATCGCAGGAGAAATAATGTCTGTAAAAAATTCTAAATTTCTTGAAAGAATAAAGAAAGATATGACGGTTAAATTACTTTTTCTGACGGCTAATATTTTATCTTCCCTTCATCCGGCTAGTTTCAATCCATACCGAGCCACGCCCAGTAGCGTAAGGTAACAACTGTCTGTTTGTTGATATCTATATGCTAACTACTGCTGGTAATGACTCTTCATTTAAAGTTTATCAAGGAAACAATTGATGGCCGTTATGACAAAAATAGTAGGTTATGGTTGCGGAAAGGCTACCTTTAGAAGGAAACTGAAGGACAACTGCTAGTGGCGCAAGATAAATCCAGAATGTGCCTACTGGGAACAGCCCCTGTACTGAGAAAGGTTTTGGATTTTCTTCAAATGCTACCTTATTTCTCCTAATAACCTCATCCGTCTTCATTGTCAACAAATAAACGTTCTCTGACAACCTCTGCAATTAATTTTTCTTCCTTATTTTTTATGCAGAAGTCTATACTATTTTTTTCTATTTTAACCACGTCTTGTACATTTGACAATCCCTTGACCTTCTTTTCTTTTCCAAAGAAGTCTATCTATATCTCCTTGCGGATGCATAATATAATAGCTGCTGAGCATCTTTCTACTTTTTCGATCGATTTTTTTCAAACCTACTTTTTTCGGTTCAGTTATTCCTGCACGTTACCTAGTCATCGAAACAGTTGTGGCGTTCATTCCTTGAACAGTATTTCCACTATTGAGACAGCTCAGAGAATCATGCTCAGTCTTTGAAAGTACTTTTTTCTTATAATTTCATATATTTCCCTGCTTTTCTTCTTATCAATTGGTAGTATCCCTAGGTACTTATATGCTTTGTCCGATATCTTCCCACGTTTCATCTCAATCATTGCACACTTCGAAATCCCAGTCGCTATCCCGATTTCTTCGGAAAATGTAACTGTCTGTACAAGGGTGTTCGAATATTACGACCAATAACTTAATAGTCATCCATAAACAAGAGAAGATTCAAGGTGCCTTTGTTTTTCCCCAGGTCATATTCAACAGGCATGCAAAATAGGAAGATAAACTTAGGGGCACCAAATCAAGAAAGAACAAAATCGGCGACAGGCTGACACCTTGGAAAATACCTCTCTTTATTTTCACTTCTCCCCACGTTTTTCCAGCTCATGTCAATTCTACTTTCCATTTAGTCATCATCATCATCATCATCATCATCATCATCATCATCATCATCATCATCATCATCATCATCATCATCATCATCATCATCATTATTATTATTATTATTATTATTACATTGCTGTCGCGCACTAAGTTATGGTCGTAAATCGCCAGTGGAGTTCCTTGAGGCATGGTGTAAGCAAGACTACTCAAACCTCAAGGACTGTCCGAAGTACCCTTGCAAATTGAAGTAACGTAGTTTTCTGCAATTCGGCTATTCTTGTTTACAATCTAAGTTCTCCTAACCACTTTTTAAAAGATTTTGGTGGGGTCCTATGAGCTCCTATGATGATCGGGACCACCTCTATCAGGATGTCCCATAGCTACTTCAATTCCCTGGGTAAGTCTTGATATTTGAGAATTTATTATTATTAATATTATTATTATTGAGTGGTGGAGCAATACGAGCCCATGGGGGACTCAGGGGTAGAAACCCCAGCAAACCCATCCGACTACCAGCCCGATAAGGGCAAACTGGGTGCATGCATCACACCCAAGTGTGTGCGATATTGATGTACATAAAAAAAAAAAAAACAGCACATGACCTTGCAGTTGGGGCCTGTTTAGGTTTCCCAGTTTAGGTGACCCATTCTGCTTAAAACGGTCTCCGTAGCGAGGCTTCACCCAAGACCTTTGGACTAAGTAACAAAGTAAGAACTCGGTACTCAGCCCTTCAGAACAAGAGATCCACGCTCACGACACCTAGATATGATGCTCCCCCACTACTCCCGCCCGTTAAACAGAAATGCATGATGTGTCAGCCCTTTTGGGACATGCACAAACGGTTAAGGTCAGGCAACTGACTGGCAACTCTGCGGTTTGAGAGGGAATGTTTGATCTAGCCCATTCATAATTACCAGGCAAAACTAGTTCGTGTACCCCACCAATCAATTAAGAGGTCATACGTCTTACGACTTATTATTATTATTATTATTATTATTATGGAAAATTTATTTATTCACAGACATCAAGATGTTAATTGGGCTCGGTAAGTAAGGAGAGAACAATCAGCAACAAGCTGACAAAGGACCTATTCTATCATATCTTGTGACTTGTACAGATAACGTCTTTCTCAAAATCCTTGTTCATAAAAGTTAAAATGCTTTCTTTTGTACCATTTGTATCTTTCAAACAATTCCGATCTTTTAAATGTAACTTTCAAAGAAATTTGATATACTGTAAACTTCTCGATATTTCACAGCCTCCCAATTTCTTCAACTAACTGTTCATACTCCTCCAACTTTATTTTGTTCTTTCTCCTAAATCCTACAATCAGCCGGAGTTGCAATATTAATTATCTTTACTTCATTCTGTTTCTAGTCAACCATATTAATGTCTGGCCTTCCTGCTTGAATAATCCTATCACACTGAGTCATGAAATCCCATAACAAATTAAAGTCTTGACTCACTACAACTCCTTCTGGTTACTATTCATACAACTTTTTGGCTCTCTCGGATCCTCACTTTTCTACTAACAACAAATGAAAATATACTTTGTGTCATGTCGCCTTCTATATTCTCTTTGTGCAAGATTGGAAATCTCGTTCGCCAGATGACTAATTGGTTCTCCTCTGTCACCATACTTTCTGCATAATGACGTATCACTTGTTATGTCAACGTAGTGCTTCGTGTAATTGGTCTCTGTGTACTACACAATAATGCTTCCGTACAATCTTTCAGGTTTCCGTTCCTCAACTATGACCAGCTCTTATCCCAGTGAATCCCTTCTGAATTCCTAGTGAATTGCCCATGCATTTGCTTTCCTTACACTGTTTTTCCGAGTCCCATTTTACTTCAAAACTTTTATCATCTGGCTGATGTTATTGCCGCCATATCTCCTTATTAGGCGAGTCCTAACTAATGACCTAGGGCTAATAAGGTTCATTTTTCCACTTATTACATTTCCAGTACTCTTCTTATTATCCTTCTTGTTCCTAACAAGGTTGTTTTCTGCATATCCAGAATACTGTCCTCAATCTCCAGTTTTTGAGACCATTTCCGAAATCCGTTGCTAACACTCCCCAGAGCTCCTATCACCACAGATACAACTTGTACATTTCGCAAGCCCCAGAGTCTTCCAACTTCTATTTCTTAATATTGATATTTCGTTACCTTCTGTTTTTCCTTCTCTTCTATTCTCTTGTCAGTTAATTAATGCTAATGCTTTTTTTGTCAATACAATGTCTAGCCTTCTTGCCTCAATTATACTATCGCATTGCATATTGATGCCCCACAAAATTTTTACATTATCATGTTCTATGTGAATCCTTCTGGTAACTCCATCGTGCCTCCCTTCATATTCTTTTTGCGCTTGTCTTTCACACTCGCTAGTTAAGTGCTGTACACTCTCATCTCTTTTTCCACATATTCTACACATAGGACTGTCTACAGCTTTATCAATTTTGTTTAATGTAGTTTGTTCTAATTGCCTGTTTATGTGTGGCACATATCGGAGCCTCTGGTTTTTTTTCAAATCGCTTTTTGCTAGCAAATTCCATGTCTTCTCTTTATTTATTACATCGACAGTGTCTCTCACAAACTGGCCATACATCCCCCCCCCCTCCCAGGATTCCTTCCGTTTGAATGGTCTCGGCTACTTTCACATCTTTTATAAGCGGTTCTTTAGAGTTTAAGACGTATTGTCCGAGACTATTTTCTTCTGTTCTTACTACCACGTCTAAGCTATTTAAATCCCTGCCGTCTCCCTTTCGTCTCATATAAAGCCTATGAACATCACTTTTTGGGTGGAACGCACCATTCATTATCATTGATTTCTGATTTTCCTGTCAATCATTTTTAAGTCACTGTCTCTCCACCCAATTATCCAGTCCCCGTATCTAAACATTGCTAATGCCCAGATTTCTGCCTCATTTTTGGCATAGAGTTTTAAGTCATCCATAAAAAGTAAGTTATTTATGGACACTTGACCTCTATGCCATTCATATTCTGCGTTTATTTTTCTAAGGATAAGAGACATTGGTATCATACATAGTACAAATAACAATGGTGAAAGGCTGTCACCTTGAAGTTGCCTCTTCACCTCTAAATCTTCCAGTTTTTCTCCATTAGACGTAAGAGATAGCTTCCACTTTCCAATACTTTTCTCTAGAAATTCTCTGACGTTTTTTCCGATTCCAAACAGTTCCATGCACTGCTTTATCCAGCTATGGGGGACAGAATCATAGATCTTTTTATAAGCAATCCACGTCATAGCTAGATTTGTGTGCCTTTTGCCACAGTCTTTTAACACTGTTTTGTCGATTAATAGTTGATCTTTTGTCCCACGACTCTTGCGTCTGCAACTCTTTTGTTCTTCGGGCAACAACGTTTCTCTTTCTAAATATCCATACATTTCATCTAATATTATTCCATTAATCAGTTTATACATAATTGAGAGGCATGTAATTGGGCGGTATTATCAACAACATTTTCCTTTGAAATATCCTTTTGGCATAGGACATTGTGGCCATAAGTCATCCACTCGGGAAAACAGTGTTCTGAGATTAATATCTTGTTCAAATGTTCAGCAATTCTGTCGTGCAAGTTTCTAAGGTTCTTAATCCAAAACCTGTGCAACTTATCTTTTCCTGGCGCTTTCCAGTTGTCCATCTTTCTGCATTGCTTCTTCACCATTTCTGACGTAACAGTGACACTCTGTTGTCAGTGCTGCTTACTATTCAGTTTTTCTTTCATTTCCTTCAGCCAACTGTTGTCCTTTTTATGGTCCTTTTAACACTCCAGATGACCCTCAAAACTTCCTGCTCTTCTCAGCATTAGGCATCTCACCCGCTCTAATACCACCTCCACTTAACTCAGCATGAACTTTCTTCTGATCACCATTAAATACCACTGGTCAACATGATTTTTCTGACAAAGGGTTATTAAACGAATTCTAACTAAATTTGAGCCACTGATTGCGAATTTGAGCTCGATTTTGTCTATCACATCAGAATTGTGAGCTATGTAATTTTCCAAATTTTGATGAAAATTACTCATCAACCTATAGCTATATCAAAGGTTTCATAATAAAAACGTGATTTTTTGTACTACATTTTGTATAGTAATAATCAAGGAATAACAAATATTACTAAGTCGATGTATAGCTATCCAAATAGATTGACAGATCGGCTGATCTCTCATGCACAGCTTCTGGGTTGTCTCTCATCAAGCTCCAGCAATAATCCGCCATCCTGTGTGAGTCTCACTGGCCTTGATTCTATTCTTCCATTGTTTCAATGTCCTGATGAAAACGCTCCTTTTATTCCTCACTCAAACACCCAAGATTCTTCGGAAAATTGTCCAAATGGCTGTGTAAATAGTGGATCCTGATACTCATTCTACCTCCAAGACCTCGCAGGCTCATTAGCAGTTCTTCCACAACCTCTTCATAGTTGTCTGCTTTCTTATTCCCTAGAAAATTCTGCACCACATTACAAAATGCGTTCTAAGCTCCCCTTTCTGTCTCATTTATGGATGTGATAAAGTTTGGATCCCTCACAAGTGTTCTAATTTGCTATCTTTCAAATATACCAGCCCTTTTTTCTCTTCACTAAGACCAGAACAAGATGAACATATATAGCTGAAACATTCACCACTGTGATCAAGAGCTTTAACGAACTGTTTCATCAATCCAAGTTTTATGTGCAAGGGAGGAAAGACAATGTTCTTCCTATCCACTAGAGGATCATTTATGACATTCTTATCGCAAGATGCCAAACTCTGTCGCTGAGGTCATTCATTCTTCACCCAATGTTCTGCTGTAGCTCTACTGTCCCAGTAACACAGGAAACAGGGGTATTTTGTGTACTCTCCTTGCTGATCTATAAAAAAGTTAACAATTATTAAATCCACACAAATTACCCATCCATGAACATGATATTGCAATCTCTCTAGAACAATCTTGATGTTGTTATATTCCTCATTAAGTTTTACAGAATGACCTATTGGTACCGAGCCATACTTATTTCCATTGTGTAACAGAACACATTTCAAACTTCTTTTGGAACTGTCAATAAAAAGCCTTCAATCCCTTGAATCATAAGCTGGAAGTCCCGTAAACAGAAGTAACCGTTCTACATCAGTACAATAGACAAGCTGGCCATCTGAATGAAAGGACTTCTGCTGTTCTGCTCCCCTGTTGCGGTAAAATGAAACACTTGTGCCGGATTTCAACATTCGATTCTCTTGCAGTCTTGAAGCCAACAGTTCAGCAGCCTCTTTTGGCAGACAAATATCTCTGACCAAATCATTCAAAGCCTGCTAAGTAAACAGAATTGTTTTGTCACTATCTTCATTACAGGGCTGAAAAATATCTGTAGTGTCTTTTTTATTACTAGAAGGTGAGCAGAGATCTGTGTCATCAATTTTTGGAAGCTCAGTAAATATTGGTACAGGTATTTCTTCACTATGGGCAACTGGTCGAATAGCTGAAGGGATACTTGGGTACTGCAAATATTGCATATTTTTCTTATTGAAACCTTTTACATTGACAAGGCAGAAATAGCAGTCATCAAAATGACTGCTTAGTTCTCTCCAAACCATAGGCACTCCAAACTTGAGTTTTGCATTCTTTCCTTGAGACCATGATCTCAAGGCTTCAACACAGGTTTTGCATACTTTGTGAGGAGCCCAATGCTTGTGTTGGCCTCCAAGTGGTACTTTGAAGTAACCAAAAACACACTCTTAACAAAGTCAATAATGTTGCGCCTCTGATTCTTCAAAGTAAAACTCCCTTAGATGTAGAAAATATATTTGGATCATTTGAGCACGGTTTTCTGTGAGATGTAGAGGCCATGGTTAGGTCAGTAACACATCCTGAAGACAAGAAAAAATTTGTTAGCTACCTGACTTGTTCCTTGAATTTGTACCCAAACTTCCTACACCTTAGACATTGTTTCACAAAAAAACCAGGAGAATAATAACAATAAATAACTAAATTTAGTAATAAAATCAATAAAAAACACTACCTGCAAACGAGTGTTGCGTAAGTTGAAATCTGTTTGTTTACTTTAGTATGATAAAAAATGGTTATGTTATGCATGTTCTAAGAAAACAAAAATTTTCTTCAGTTTATTGGGAGACTAAATGAAAAGTAAATTTACCAAAATGAACCATATAACCTGGTCTTTTCTTTTGCTACACTATTTGATAGGATATTATTTTCTTAAAAATTCATGAAAAAACATAAATATGAATAGCGCAAAAATTTGATGTAATGGAGAAATTCTAAGATCAGATTTGAATTCAGCACCCTCAAATTAGTCTAAAACTGTTCTTAAATTCCATGCCAGAGAAAAAAAAAATATTATTTTTTTCAGTGTAATCTTGTTGTCGAAATGTTTTTGTTCTTTGTTCATATCGCTTAATTTTTGCACCTTTGGCAATCATTCCTTGTTTCAATTCTTCCATTACAGTGCTTCGTTTGACTTTATATTTTTCTTCTAGCTTCTTTAGGTTAACTGTTTTCTTTGTAACTGGTTGTCCCTTCCGTTTCCTATCGAGTAAACTTGCATCATGCTTCGGCCTTTTAATATCATTTTCAATTCTTCTCTTCCATCTAGGCTCCTTCTTTTGCGTTTTTTCAAATGTCTTTAATCCTAATTTACTTACAATCCATACACTTGCGGCTCTTATCAACTATTCGTTATTCGTTTCAGTGATGTTTCTATTCTTTATATACATGGTAGCTTTAAGTAACTCGGTTTGTTTGTTAAGGGATTTCTTATCGATTTTTTTGGATGGATATGCCATCACAATCTTTCCTTCTTTCAGAATTTCTCGGTCTATAATTTATTAATGTTCCTGATTTATGTCGTTTTCTTCTTCTTCTCCTATCTCTATCTCATTTGTTTGGGTAATTGTTTCATTTCCTAAATCAATTCATTCCCACCCTCGTCAATGGCTCTCTCTTTATCCAGCACATCATTTAATCTCGTTTCATATGTTTGTGATTCATTTTATATTCTCCTTCTGATCATTTCTAGTTCTAGATCCGACAACTATCCATTTAGTCTAATAGCCCTTGCTTGATCACGAACTCATTACTTTGTCGATTCAAAGAAACCGCTATCTTTCCACTCGTGGAACATTATTTGTCTATACCCTCTGACAGATGTACCATCCTCGTTAAAGCGTTTACTACGAAAGTAGTATTCCATAACGACCCTGTTTACTTCGTTAGTCCACTTCATTTTAGCAGTCGCAGGATGACGGCCGGGCGAGAAAACTTTACATACAGTCCCAGTCTCAATCACGCCGTTATTTTTATTATGATTTTGCATTTAACATTCATTAGAAGATCAGTGAATTTAAGGTTGCACTACCACCAGTAATTTTATTGAGACACTATCTCTAGGAAAGCTGCTAACCAAAGCTAAAGATCCAATCCTGACCTAATTCCTAATAGCCCTTGCCTGATCACAAACTCTCTGTTTAGTGGATTCAAATGGTCTAATCTCTTGGCATATTTAAAACATACGTTTTCTGTATCCTCTAATAGGACATCATTCTTAGTCACAGGATCACCCTTCAAATAACACCTCATAACAACTCTCTTCACATCCTTACTCCATCTCATTTTAGCAGTAGCTGTTTGACGACCAGACCCGCACTGCTGACCAGTGGAACACCTGCCGGGCGAGAGAGCTTCACATGACGTTCCACTCTCATTGACGCCGTTACTGAATAATTCATTTTTTAACATTACACTTAAACTGAGGATAGTGGTGATAAGGTGACACAACCACCGGTGTTTTTACTTCACTAGAAGGGTTACCAACCAAGGCTCAAGAATCACCTTCTATCCATGAGGTAAACTAACCCCCGCCAGACGCCGACCTGGTATTTCAAAGTTTCGAGGCGAGATGACAGGTACTACACCTTGCTCAAGGGTGACCTGGAGGTAGTTGTGGCAAAGGGTAACCTCATTCGCCCACGTCGAAACTCAACAAGCGGATGCAGTTTAATGTCAATACCCAGGACAATGGTTTTTGTTATTATTATTATTATTATTATCATTATTATCATGTATTTTACTTTCTGTGTAGTTTATTACGTCCTCAAGGGCCGGGTCCAAACAATGGTCCTCAGACGCTAAAGGGTAGCTGTTGCTTTCTACTTTATTGATAGTACTCTCCGTAATATGTCTGCTGTTCCAAGAAGAGCTATCTTCTGGATTTCTTGGATGTTGATTTTAGCAGAGATTTTGTCGGTGTATTTTTCAAATCCCTTCTTCACAAGTCCCAAAGCTCCAATGAGCACTGGTAATGTTGTGGTCTTTGTGCCCCACATCCTGTTGATTTTAATCTCTAGGTATTTATATTTTGACAGCTTTTCTGTTACTCTGACAGACGTGTTCCGTTCTGATAGTACGGCCATGTTGATAAGGATGCATATTTTGTCTTTCTTGTTCTTGATGACGATATCTTGCCTATTCATTTAGATCTCTCTGTCGGTCTGTATGGGCATGTCCCATAGGATTATGATCTCGTCGTTCTCTGTGACTGTGTTGGGTTGATGTTCGTACCATTTGTCAGCTGCCTTTATTTTGTATTCCCTGCAGATCTTCCAGTGTAAGTAACCTGCCACCTTATTATGTCTTTCAATGTACTCAATCTTTGCTAGCACCAGGCAGCCCGAAATGATCTGTTTAATGGTCTCCTAGTATTTTCCACAGAACTGTGGGTATGTTCCATCCTTGATGATGGGATGGTTGTAGGATCTTGTGACCAAACACTGGTCTTGTGCAGCGATGATTAAGCCTTCACTCTCAGCTTTTAGTCCGATGGATTTAAGCCACTTGTTGGTCTTTTCTTAGTCTACATCTTCCTCTTTGATTTTGTTAGGGTACTTTCCACGCCTTTTCATTTCACTGCCTTTTCTTCCCACGACTTCTGCATTTGTAGATGACAGTGGTGTTTTGCTTCCTGCTTGACTCTGCGAGCATATTTTGTTGTTGTTTAATTCTCTGTTGGTGGTATTTCAGGGACGTTCAGCTCCTGCTTAAATTTTGTTGCTTCTATCTTAATCGAGTAGAGCTTTTTTCTGTCTTCATGATGTTTCACTAGTTGGGGGAATGGATCTTCTGTTATTGTTAGATATCTGTCTAGGCCTGTGGTGGTAGTTTTTAAGATCAGTTCGGGTTAGACAAGGCCTCTTTTTTCTTCTCGTCTTGGTAGGTACAGTCTGTCGTTATCTGCTTTTGGGTGGTGCATTTTTTCCTTGGTCGGCATCTTTCTGGTCTTGGTGTCTAGTTTTTTGAGCTCGCTCAGTTTCCAGCTGATGATGTTAAAGCTGTACGCGACTACAGGTATCACTAGGCTATTAATAGCTTCGAGTCGGTTGGCCCCACTGAGTTCGCTTTTCAGTACCATTCTCATTCTTCTATAGTACTCTTTCCGGATCGTCTTCTTCATGGCAGAGTCTTGGATGTCGTCTTCTTCATTCATTCCTAGGTACTTATATGTGCCCTCCTGTTCTATCTCCTTGATGATGGTGTTGATATAAAGAAGAGGTGGTTAAATTTGCCATACTCTGATTTGTACCCATAAATGGGTTCTATTGAGCAGGGTGCTGAGGGTAGCTAATGCCAGGCAGAAGACCAGTGGTGATAATAAATTTCCCTGGACGATCCCGCTTTTGATGTTAATTGGTCTTGATGTAAAGAGCCCATTTGCATGGTGGAGATTCAAGGTGGTCTTCCAGTTTTTCATGCTCTGTCCAATGAATCTGATAATGGTTTGGCAAACTCTGTAGATATTAAGGCTCTTTTCTATCCATGTGCGAGGCACGCTATTAAATGCCTTCTTATAGTCAATCCATGTTGTTGACAAGTTCTTCTTCTTTGACTTGGCCTCTTCAAGTATGGCTTTATTAATTAGTAGCTGGTCTTTACAGCCATAGCTTCCTCCCCTACATCCTTTCTGTTCTGCTGGTAACACATTGTTTTTGTCCAAAAAGGTGTAGGTTCTTTCTAAGATGATTGATATGAGGATCTTATACATAGTTGGTATACTTAGACATATGATGGGTCTGTAGGTCTTTGGGATTAGTGTTTTCTCTATCTTTGGGAGCAGATATGTGATACATTGAGCGAGCCAGTCGGGACAATCAGTTGGATTCTCTATGATGTTCGTGTATGCCCTTGCAAGGTCTTTATGTATGCTAGGCAGGTTTTTGATCCAGAAATTGGCAATTCCATCTATTCCAGGTACCTTCAAGTTGCTGGTCTTATTGATGACAGCAGTGGTCTCCGAGATAAGGATTTCTGACCAGTCCTGTCGCACGACATCCTTGTGTTGGACCTGTACGTATTGGACCCAAGCAGCTTGTTCTTTGTGGCTTTTATCATTCTCCCATATTTTGCACCAGAACGCCTCAACTTCTTCGATAGTAGGTGGTTTCTTGATATCGATCGCCTTTTCCCCCAGCTCTCTGTAAAACATTTTCGCATCTTCTTTGAAGATCTTGTTTTGTCTGCAGAAGTTGCTTCTTTCAGCGAATCTCTTGAGCCTCTTTGTTTTTGCTTGTATCTTTTGTTTGAGAGTTTCTTTGACTGTTGGTATATCCTCTTTCGTCTTGATATTGAGCTTTCTTTCTAGTTGTTTCCTCTTTCTTTCTTTGACTGTTGAACCTTTTTCAATTTCTCTTAGGAATGATAGTTCTCCACGTAGCTTCGTAATCTCTTTTTCGAGCTTCACTTTCTATACCAGTTGTTTTAGTATCTATTTTTGTTTCCTTTGTCTTTCTCCTATTGCCTCTACAATTACTGAAGCTGTTGCGTATGTAAGCAGGTTTATTTCTGTTAGTTCCATCGGTGTTTCCATGTCACCTTTGATCTGGCTTATTGCATTATTTGCATGTTTGATGATTTCTTTTCAATGTCGGGGTTTCTTGATTTTTGTGATCGGTGGTCGTTCCCTAATGGGCGTTTCCTTGACAATCTCCTATTTCTGTCTGATATTTGCTATCATCTCCAGTACTTTTTCATCATCAGGTTTTTCTTGGACTGCCTCTTGGTGGTCATCAGGGTCAGTGATTCAGGCTGTTATTTCATGGGGCCTGCCTTCATCGAGTCCCTCTGCAGTTGTGTCAGGTTTTTTAGGTATGGTCTTTTCTTGGATGGTTTTAAGTTCTAAATCAGTTAGCCTTTTTTGCTTTATGATGTCTCTCTTGACATTGGCTAATTTATTGACATTGATGGTAAGCCTGTCTCTGGGGTGTTTCTCTCGCCAGATGATATGGGCAGCTTTTGTTGTTGAGGTTATGCTTGGATCTTGTGAAGCAGTGTAGAAAGCTTGCATTAATACTTTATACTCTTCCCTTGTCCATTTTTGTCTAGTTGACGTTGGCGGATTTGGGGGTCTGGCAGGCAGAAGGCCACTGTGAGGGGTGTCCCCGGCGCAGTAATTCTCTACTGCCTGTTCAGTTTGTTCCAGTGGCTGACTTTTCGATCCCGGCCTGGTTCCCTGCCGGAGATCGCGGTCCTTGTTGACCCCCGAGACGACCGATGCGGTATGATGATCTGGTTTGTCGCGATTCCATAGTGATCATGGGTTGTCAGAGTCCCGTTGACGACATGCACTGCTGGCTTGCCGCATATGTGTTGCCCGGTCTGTGCCACGAGGACAAGGGGTTGAACTTGTACAGACCTTATTTTTATTATTATTATCTTTTTTTTATTAATATGTATTTTAATAAATTCATTCGATAAATTAGGGCTGAAAAATACAGCCAGCTTGGTTTTTTACTTCACGATAAGAACAACCGCATGTTCAATCCTGTACAGTGGTTTCAGTTCGCAGATGCTGCTGCGGTCATTACAAGCGGGGAAAGAGAGAACCAGCTTCTTTGACACTGCTTTACTCGATGGTGTCAATGGGCCAACATGATAACATGGGTTGATAAATGTGCCACATTCGGTATAAAAAAATCCACAACAAGATCTCTTCAATTTCAACCAAAGCTTTTTTGTCGGAAATTCCCTCCTGCATCGTATCTGTCAATTATATTAGTTCTATAGGAAGCTTCCATATTTTGTATTGGCCCCAAGAGGGAAAACTTCCGTCCGTTTTGAGTGATAATTACCCTCCTTTATATTTTCATTGCCTCGCCCTTTCACCGAAGATTAAAGATTCAAACGATTTCTAAGTTCACCTTCTTCATCGTAACGCCAAGAACCTTCATCGTAACGCCAAGAACCTTCATCGTAACGTCAAGAACCTTCATCGTAACGTCCAGAACCTTTATTGTAACGTCAGGTAACACTGGTCGTCATTTTCTCCTCAATTATCTGCATTTCT
>RDPX01000297.1:642982-657592 GCA_003991215.1 Morbakka virulenta | reverse complement strand
TCAAACAAGACTGGCTCCCTGGACCACAACTGCAAGCCGGGGGGCCATATCTGATAGAGCAACCTTTGGTTGATCGATCTAACATTGTACCTCCTCTACTTCACATAAAGTTAGGCTTAATGAAGCAGCTCGTAAGCCCTGAACAAAGACCAAGAATGCTTTCAGCACATCAGACGAACTTTTTCTAGCTTGTCCTATGAAGAAGTGAAAGCTGGGATATTTGGTGGACCCCAGATTCGGAAACTCATTAATGACAATAACTTTGAAGGAACCATGACAGTTGTTGAAAAGGCGGCATGGACTTCATTTGTAGATGTTACCAAGCAGTTCTTAGGGAATTATAAATCTCCAAACTACAGGAGCTTGATTGCTGATTTGCTGAAAAACTTTAATAAGCTTGGCTGCAATATGAGTATCAAAATGCATTTCCTGCACAGTCACTTAGATGTCTTCCCGGAAAACCTTGGAGATGTTAGCGATGAGCAAGGTGAGAGGTTCCACCAGGACATAAAAGAAATGGAGGAAAGATACCAAGGCCGATGGGATGCCCACACGATGGCGGACTACTGTTGGTCAATAAAGCGAGACTGTCCAAGTGTCAAACATGCAAGACAAAGTCGAAAAAGAAGCTTCCTACCATAAAGTGACATTCTTTCCCCTATTTCTGTATGCTTTATATACGCTAGCCTGCATACAGCTCGTTTTTTAAATATATTTGCATATACTTGTATGTTAATAGTGTGAATTTCCTTAATTTTCACTGTTTAAGCCCATTTTCAGCATGTAAAGATTACCCAGGATAAGTTGTAAAATAATTATTACAAAAATTTTGTTTCTCGGTGTTAATAAAAGTGAATCAAATTACAATTTAAAACAATTTTATTCACATAAAAATTACAAAAAAACCCTGGAATAACAGTTACAATCTACCGGTATAACCAACTCAATTTTAAACAATATTTTTCATGAAATAAAATAAGATATTGGCTATAATATTTCAAGTCTAGCTGCCTCTCTGCAGTTAATTAAAATGCATAAAATGTTTTTAAAATTAACAGAACAATACTGCTTTTTATATACCTTCAATTAGGAATTTTTCAAATCTTGAAAGACCCTGTTTTCAAAATTAATTGCTGAGAGGCAACTTCTTGATTATAAATTACATGTTTTGTTCCTGATACAAAATGTATATTATAGACAATATTTAAAACGCTTTAAAAATAGGTAGTACATATATAGGGGATTTAACAAAATGACTTTGTGTCACTCACACAATGAAGATATATATATATATATATATATTCAGTATAACATATTACAACTTTACAAAAACTGCTAGCATGAAGAATTGCAGTATGCAATTTTGAATATTAAGACTACAATTTAGAATTATTTTAGTTACTGTGTAGACTGGATAACAACCAAAAAAACAAAAAAAGAAGAAAAAAAATTAAAAAGTGCTCTGGTATCATGAAAAGTGACCTTAAAAACATCATTTTCAACACATCAATTTACCCCCCAGATACGCCCCAGAATGCAGGATTTTGCGTCTGGGATTTCAAAATTTTCTGGGGGGTGGTGGTAAATTTTCCCAGACCCCTCAAAGGCAGGCCTGTTCAATTCTTCAACAGACCTGCTCAAAAAAAATGAGTGGAAAACCCTGCTCTTCTGGTGAGACGGGTGTAGCATCCATCTAGGCAGCGGTGTTGTTTAGCGGAAAGAGTCCATATTTCAGATCCATAGAGTGAAATCGGTTCGATTATTTCCCGATAAATTCTGGTTTTAATCTTACGGTTGAGCTGGGATTTTCATGTGAGTTATAACCTTATCCCATAAAATCCATTTTTCGTTTTGTTTGGTCATATTTTCATATTTGGTGTTTGAATTCAATCTTTCATAGCTATCTAAGCTTGAAGGCAACTCAAAGCGGATTGTAAAGCCGTGTACACTTGATAAAGTCACAAAGGCATTGATTGACCTCATATTTAATGAAGACATGTTTAAAGAAGCAATGCAAGATATGAATATAGGTGAGATATTTGTTTTCAAAATTACAAATGTGTTGTTTTTCGTTGACCACTTTTTCAAGCATTCACAAAATTGGATCTCTGGAAACAGTTATTAAAATAGTTTGTATTACACTCTTTTCTGATTTGTACTTTTTAAAAGAACATTGGCCTATATTTGAAAACTGACGTTAGTTTGTTTGTTGGGGTTGTTTTTCATATTTTCAGTTTTGTTCCCTCAGTTGGATAAATAATTTTATGTTTTGGTATTTGTTATCTGCAATGGTGCCTTGGATGGGTTAGGAGAAAGCAACTGGATGTTTAAGCAATTCCTTAACATGTCAGCTCACCTTGTTGACAATTTGGCCCCAGAAAACGTTTTCGAAAAATCCCTGTGTAATTTACCGAATAAATTATTGTACCCATTAACTCTTCCTCGAACAGTGGTCAATGATGATTGGAGAGACGCTGAAAATATTGTATCGTGCATAATTTTGACTGTAAAGTATCTTTCAGTTTACTGACAAGTAAGCACTGGACCTTAGGATGCAATGATATCTGTAACAATTTATGGAGTCGTTTTCTGAAAGCCAGTCGCATTGTTACATACATCACCAACTACTTTAAATTTTTCTTTGGACTTGGTGTTGTTTGTTTGTGCTTTTTACTACAGTTGTGTATTTTACTGTTGCTTTTCTCTTCGGAGCTGATTTTTTTATTCCAAAGACTTCGACTTAGACTCGGTTGCCCCATTAAGGTTTTTGTTTCCCATTTACAATAAAACTGACATCTGGTGTATTGTATTGTTATTCCGCAAAGGAGAATAACTGTTCTGTTTACCCCATTAACTTAGACCTAATTTGAAAATTATTTAAATAATCATTCTTCAAGACAGAATATATCTTACAATAGGTTATACAGTACCCATCCGACTTAGTAAAATGAATTTTTACCTATTTCCTTGATTACTTAAGTAGGAAGCCGTCTTATTATTTGGTGAAGACACATTCAGGAACAGTACTTAGGGGTAAGGGTAAGGTATCAATTGACAATGACGGTTACTTAACCGTCATTGTCAATTGATACCTTACCCTGTTGAACCCTGCAGACCACATACTTCAAGATTCTTGTTTATTGGTTTATTTTTTGTTTATTTAACAGGTTGTTTATTTGTTTAGCTTATTTACTTATCTGTGTATTTACTAAACCAGTACCGTGTTAAATGAGTCATTTAGGAATTCGATGAATCGACAGCTAGTCTGTCTCTTTTGCTAATTATTCTCGTTATTGGACAAAATTTTATTCTTACAGAAGTGATTCGTACCCTGCATTTGTCATGCACAAGTTTGGAATATAAAAATAATTGTTTTTACCCATATGTAATTTCGTAATTCAGTATCGGTTGTTCTTTGGTGTTGGAGATCCTTTTTCAACTTTTTCGCAGGAGTGGGAATACAAAATCGGTTCAGTACTCATTTCACTTCCTCATACTATTCTAGGAGATACTGATTGTGGAAGTCACTTTTTAACGGAATAAAAAAATCGTTAGGTGAAACACCAGGGCGATTCCACATAAAAATGTAATCCCATTTTCATGAATTTTGCTACAGAATTGCCCAAGACATCTGTAAAAATAATACAGAATGAAAGGATTTGTAAGTATGAAGAACTATACAAGTGACACCTAACCAGGCGCGAATTAGGACCGAATTTTTCAAGCCTGTCCGCTCTACAAACTGGTGGCACTACTTTCATGATAAGAATATTGCAGCCTGCTCTTCATCCAGGCATCCAGGTTTCGTCATATCCTCTCCCTGGGTTTTGTAATTGGACAACACCTCTATATTACCTTGACCGTTGCTGCTTGTTTTTCCACTCTTTTTTCAGAATTACTAGACATTTGAATGGTTGTTGCACTGTGTGTATGCGTGTGTATATGTGTATATATATACAAATATATATATATATATATATATATATATATATATATATATATATATATATAGTATGAGTGCTAAGCTCATAGCCGTAGATGTCAAACGGCAAATTAAACAAAAACAACGAGGCACTGTCATGAGCAAGACATGGAAGAAACGATGGCATGTAGAAAAAATAGTGAAAAGATGAATAGTTGACCAGATGGTGAATTGAAATCGTGGATCATCAGTCGATGACTATATCAGTTATTAATGGGAATTATATATTATATTATATTATATTATATTATATTATATTATATTATATTATATTATATTATATTATATTATATTATATTATATTATATTATATTATATTATATTATAAATATATTATATTTTTTATATACATGTATGAACGAACAATCTAAAGACCAAGTAAATTGTTATGTTCAGAGCTTTTGAACATTAAATTTATTAGAAATCAATTGTTGAAAGGGAAAGTTGCCCATTTTTTCGTGGAATGTTTTGTTTAAGTTCAGATGAATGTATTCAGGGAAGGTACCAATTAGTCTAAGAAAAAAGTAGCCAAAATATCCATATAATCAGTAGCGTTCGTTTCACCTGTCGACGTCCACTCCTAATTAAACAAGGTTATTTTTATTTCTGCTGTGTTTTTAGGTCTAGTAAGAAATGCAATCATGTACAATCCGAAGCAGAATTATTATTCTGATTTGAAAGTGTAGGAAAATACTTAAATTAATACCTATCGTCTTTGCTGTTGTAATTGTTACTCAAATGATATTGCTTCTTCGATTTTTTCTGCTTATTTCCTGAGTTTTGTTTCATTCTTACAGATATAAAAAAGATGCCTCTTGGTAAATTGAGCAAAAGTCAAATTGCAAAAGGCTTTGAGGTGAGTGTTAGCATATTTGGTATGGGGGGCATTAAGTCGACTTGGTTTGAAAATCCAGCGCTATGTAGGAGCTGGCAGGATTGTCTTTTGTTCTTGTTTTAGCCATAGGTGACGACAAGGTGTACATACATACATACATACATACATACATACATACATACATACATACATCACGATGGTTGAGAGGGTGAAGAACATAGGAAAGGTTTAGTATGAAGTTTTTTTAAGCCCAGGGAATTGAACTTCAAGAACTTCCTACTGTATTCTGATTGTTTGGGATTTGTACTGATTGAAAAACAAATATGCTGCAATAATCAGTGTACTCTACTACGTAAGGAACTATGAATTGCCATATTGATTATTTTATCACTCAAAAAATATGCACTAAATGAGCGCCAGTGTGTTTGTGTTCATTTTAGGTGGTCAAAAGGTAAGGGGCGCTTGTGAGTGCTTGTATCGATTGGTTTTGCCAGTGTATACCAGTAACTGTTGTTGCTAGGCTACCCCCATCCAGTTGGTGTAGGGCTTCACATTTTTTGAGTGCTATGCCTAATTCGATCTTTGAGACTTTAGTTGTGATCCAGTAATCGTAATCTGCTGAATGTTACAAATTTATTATATCATTGTTATAATTTTAATTTACCCTGAATCCAGTGTAAAATATGTAAAAGTGTAAAAGTCAGGGAACACAATTAAACGCCAATGGACAGGTCATGTTTGCCAGTATTCATAAATGATTACAGCGCTCGGTAATTCGTTTTACAGACGTAATATGTCATTTCGGTACGACACTCCTGAGGTCATTTGAAAAGCTATATAGATTTCAAGGTCAGTGGTAGAAGCAAGCGATCATCAAGAATAAATAAAAATGTGTCAGACGTGTGGCGAGTAAACGTTTTTCCTGTTAATTTAGTTTCTTGCGCTCGTTCGTGGAAGATGGATTTTATACTTGGTGTGGACAGAAAGTGTTACTTTTGCTCACTAACATGTACAGTACAAAATCGGAAATTGTCAAGATCTGAGGAATATTTGAGAGCCTGTTGACGAACCGTGGGAAAGGGGTAAGGTTGGCCTTACCCCTTTCCCAAATTCTTTCAACAAGAGAATCCACGAATTCTTTCAACAAGAGAATCCACTTTTGTGTTGTGTATAATGGTAGTTCTCAACATCATATTGGAATTTTAAGAGTATTAGCAAAAAAATTAACACTACGCTCTTATTGTCTACAGGTGCTAGAAAAAGTTGAAGAGATACTGGATAAGGGTTCAGCAAAAAAACACCTCGAACAGCTTTCTTCCGAGTTTTACACNTATATTATATTATATTATATTATATTATATTATATTATATTATATTATATTATATTATATTATATTATATTATATTATATTATATTATATTATATTATATTATATTATATTATATTATATTATATTATATTATATTATATTATAAATATATTATATTTTTTATATACATGTATGAACGAACAATCTAAAGACCAAGTAAATTGTTATGTTCAGAGCTTTTGAACATTAAATTTATTAGAAATCAATTGTTGAAAGGGAAAGTTGCCCATTTTTTCGTGGAATGTTTTGTTTAAGTTCGGATGAATGTATTCAGGGAAGGTACCAATTAGTCTAAGAAAAAAGTAGCCAAAATATCCATATAATCAGTAGCGTTCGTTTCACCTGTCGACGTCCACTCCTAATTAAACAAGGTTATTTTTATTTCTGCTGTGTTTTTAGGTCTAGTAAGAAATGCAATCATGTACAATCCGAAGCAGAATTATTATTCTGATTTGAAAGTGTAGGAAAATACTTAAATTAATACCTATCGTCTTTGCTGTTGTAATTGTTACTCAAATGATATTGCTTCTTCGATTTTTTCTGCTTATTTCCTGAGTTTTGTTTCATTCTTACAGATATAAAAAAGATGCCTCTTGGTAAATTGAGCAAAAGTCAAATTGCAAAAGGCTTTGAGGTGAGTGTTAGCATATTTGGTATGGGGGGCATTAAGTCGACTTGGTTTGAAAATCCAGCGCTATGTAGGAGCTGGCAGGATTGTCTTTTGTTCTTGTTTTAGCCATAGGTGACGACAAGGTGTACATACATACATACATACATACATACATACATACATACATACATACATCACGATGGTTGAGAGGGTGAAGAACATAGGAAAGGTTTAGTATGAAGTTTTTTTAAGCCCAGGGAATTGAACTTCAAGAACTTCCTACTGTATTCTGATTGTTTGGGATTTGTACTGATTGAAAAACAAATATGCTGCAATAATCAGTGTACTCTACTACGTAAGGAACTATGAATTGCCATATTGATTATTTTATCACTCAAAAAATATGCACTAAATGAGCGCCAGTGTGTTTGTGTTCATTTTAGGTGGTCAAAAGGTAAGGGGCGCTTGTGAGTGCTTGTATCGATTGGTTTTGCCAGTGTATACCAGTAACTGTTGTTGCTAGGCTACCCCCATCCAGTTGGTGTAGGGCTTCACATTTTTTGAGTGCTATGCCTAATTCGATCTTTGAGACTTTAGTTGTGATCCAGTAATCGTAATCTGCTGAATGTTACAAATTTATTATATCATTGTTATAATTTTAATTTACCCTGAATCCAGTGTAAAATATGTAAAAGTGTAAAAGTCAGGGAACACAATTAAACGCCCAATGGACAGGTCATGTTTGCCAGTATTCATAAATGATTACAGCGCTCGGTAATTCGTTTTACAGACGTAATATGTCATTTCGGTACGACACTCCTGAGGTCATTTGAAAAGCTATATAGATTTCAAGGTCAGTGGTAGAAGCAAGCGATCATCAAGAATAAATAAAAATGTGTCAGACGTGTGGCGAGTAAACGTTTTTCCTGTTAATTTAGTTTCTTGCGCTCGTTCGTGGAAGATGGATTTTATACTTGGTGTGGACAGAAAGTGTTACTTTTGCTCACTAACATGTACAGTACAAAATCGGAAATTGTCAAGATCTGAGGAATATTTGAGAGCCTGTTGACGAACCGTGGGAAAGGGGTAAGGTTGGCCTTACCCCTTTCCCAAATTCTTTCAACAAGAGAATCCACGAATTCTTTCAACAAGAGAATCCACTTTTGTGTTGTGTATAATGGTAGTTCTCAACATCATATTGGAATTTTAAGAGTATTAGCAAAAAAATTAACACTACGCTCTTATTGTCTACAGGTGCTAGAAAAAGTTGAAGAGATACTGGATAAGGGTTCAGCAAAAAAACACCTCGAACAGCTTTCTTCCGAGTTTTACACTCTAATTCCACATAACTTTGGCAGGGTAAGACCTCCTGTTATAGTTGACAAAGAAACATTGCGCAAGAAGATGGAAATGCTGCTTGTAAGTAGTACAGACATTTACGTTTTGCTCATTTACACTTTACAGCCATTCTGGTATTGCATGTCCAAGTCCTAACTTCGGCATAAAGTAGCGGAAAGTCAATTCAGTATTTTGAAAAAACTCGATAATTTGGGTCATGTAAATTGACTTTGTTTTGCATAACTCGTATACTAGTAAGCCAGACACAATTTATGGTAGTAGTGGTTGTCTTTATTGTATTGTTAGATGTAAAATAAGTTTGATATAAAATATTGCTGAGAGATTTGTACAACTAAACGCCAGTATCTCTCCGAGAGACTTACTTGACTCAATTAGCCATAGCTGTCGAGTGACTTTTTAGCTGGAAGAAATTTGATTGGTCTCTCCTAGCCGTTCCTTTTTTTTTGAAATAGAGCCATGGTCAGCCTCAGTAATATTTCATCTTTTTTGCCCACCATAGTCAACGTTTTTAGATCTTTCCCATTACATTTGCTCTGCACTTCACATAATGGTTACTGGAGATAAGATTAAGTCATTTTGCTGTTGATTTGGTTTTGAGTTGTTTTTTTCTGTTTGTCTTTTTTTCCGTTTTTCTGCCTTGGATTTTTAGTTTTAGTTTTTATCTATAATTTTATCCCATTTTTATAGTTTGTCAACTGCTATATAAGTAGTTAATGACCAGCATGCTTGACGTAAATATTTTTCTTTGACTATGCCGTCGATCCATCCCAGGTTTACATGCAAGATTTACATGCAAGATTATGGGGTTCTTGCCTGCCATATTATTGTACATTTGATACTCTTTTACTTTTTTTTCTTGTTTTATTTCCGTGAATAAACACTATTTTTATGTCTACCAGGGTATGAACTAGGTTTTTGACTAAATATGAATGACGTGACTAATTTTGATTGAAATATTTACACTGAAGAATTGAGTGTAACACTGTAAAACACAGGATTTTGTCCCATAGTATTGCATTATGAAGTTTGCTTCTAATTTGGTAAATTTTATTGCCTGAGTACTCACAGTCTTTGCAAGTCCCTGTGTTATCTATATTTGCTTAATCACTGCAACAATCACTGAAATATCACACTTGGAGGGAAGGAAAGAGAGCCGAGACTTAAATGTTACGCGTATGTTGTTAGGAGAGAAGCAGAGTATATCGGAAGGAAGGCCTAGAATTCGATGTACCAGGGAGGAAANTTTACACTGAAGAATTGAGTGTAACACTGTAAAACACAGGATTTTGTCCCATAGTATTGCATTATGAAGTTTGCTTCTAATTTGGTAAATTTTATTGCCTGAGTACTCACAGTCTTTGCAAGTCCCTGTGTTATCTATATTTGCTTAATCACTGCAACAATCACTGAAATATCACACTTGGAGGGAAGGAAAGAGAGCCGAGACTTAAATGTTACGCGTATGTTGTTAGGAGAGAAGCAGAGTATATCGGAAGGAGGCTAGAATTCGATGTACCAGGGAGGAAAGAAGAGGAAGGCCGAAGAGCAGAACCATGAAAGTAATTCAGTGGCAAATGCAAACACTATGTAGGGAGGACGCGTCAGGCCGAGAGAAGGGGAGCCGACTGGACCGGAGTAAAGACACTTATAGAGATCAGCCGAAAGAGAAAGGATAAGACTAATTCAATGTATTTTTAAGTAGCGATGCATTGTAATAAAATAGATGGGTGGTGCAACTATAAAAAAGAAAACTACATCCATTTCAAGGAACTTGGTGAGCGATGTACTTTTGTTTGCTCTATTCATTTAATTCAAATGGGAATTGTTGCAATTAACTTGAATTTTGTTTGTGACTCAGATATCCGCTTGTCATGTTTTGTATCATAAGCTAAGTGTGGGTATACATATACTAAGAAAACCCATCATTACTTGCAACAGCTTTGCGTGCACAAGATCAAAATAATAATTGACCTTGATTTAGGCTTAAAGCCGAAACATTGTGAAGAATTAATTGGGTTAAATTTGATCCATTCCGTCGGGGTTATGAAATCTTTGCAAGTCAATAAATTTTGTTATAATTATTCAAATTATTTAAATAAGCTGGCTAATTATATGCCTGGTTGGATTTAGTTCGGAGGGTCGTAATTTTTACTAACCCCCCTCTCCCCCGGGCTTTGCAAAGCTGTTGTGGTAATGTGCTACTTTCCGCATATTTATAATTTGCGTATCCACTGAATATGTCTATTCTCACTGTTTACCCATCCATTCACAAATCTATGTCTGCATGTATCTGCCATTTATATATGTATCTCTTTTTCTCTTTCCTTCACTACCTTTCTATCACCTGTCAATCTATGTCTTTTAATTTGTACATATTGAATTATGGAATGTGCAAATGACCTGATAGACATACCAGTAGCTGACCATCTACAACCCCAAAAGCCTAACACAGTACTTCACATATCGTGTTTCTTCATCATTTTAGGTATTAGGAGACATTGAAATTGCCCAAGGTCTAAAAACAGAAGCGGAATCACAAGATGTAAGCTTAACCTTGTAATTTACTTTAAGAATTTTCACCTTAGGAAAATGGTACAGTGTCAGGTTGCTTTGCGGTTGTTCAACGTGTATTATTCTGTGAATTAATCAAGTTTCTTTGCACTGTTATCCATTTGTAGCGGGTAAAGGGGTTTAGATGCTACCATAGAGTGAATAGGTGGTTATTATGAAAGGAGTACGTTTGGGTTTTGGTGAAATTTAATTGGAGCTGTGAAAACTGTTCAGATATTTTCCAATTTTTTGAAACAATTAAAATTCACGAATTTACCCTTATCCCACAGTTTTGGTCGCCAGTTTAAAGCACAAAAAATAAAAATGAAAAAAAGAATTTTACAATGGATACACATTTCTTTACATTAGCTCTGGAATATTTTTAGATTAACTCTGGGCAGTCAGTTAGTGATACACGAGTCACGTAAACGAATACTATCGAGGAATGTCATTTTGTAATTTAACAATAGGTATGCTATCGACCAAGTAATAAGTATTGTTACAATGCCCAATTTTGACTTATGGTTAGCAAAGTTTAAACGGCAGGACTGACTTGGAAACAGACTGGGGTCAGATACCCTGGTTATTTCAAAAGCATTTAAGGTTATGTTCGGCGGCCAGTCAGACGTCGTAGAAATCCTTTACTTTATTTTTACATTTTCATTACTTGTTACAAAATTTTTAAGTTTAATTTTACAAGTATCAAGATTATTTTCTTTTTCTATGGATAATATTTGACATTCGTTATTTCTTGTGCTGTTATTGAATCTCAGAACTCTGTTACTTCCAAGAGTCTTTTTTTCCGTTCCAAGAATTTTATCGCAGAATTGATTAAGTTTGAATATCAATTGTTGTTTGGTAGCACTCACAAGGTGAATACATTGATCATCCGACTGATATCAATTATGGTTTGCTGACTGCAGATCTTGAGCTTTTATCAGAGGATTCTAACGAGTATAAGGTACGTGAAATCGAGATGTATTGTTTATCAAAATTGTGGGTTTTAATTGGTGGTTAGCTCGGTATTGACGATTCGGTTTCAGCTCACAAATTTACAAAATTGAACAACAACAAAATATTTTAGCTTCGTTGAATGTTGTAGGATTTTGTTTTGGGGAGCCTGCAAAGAGCTTTAATTCCGGACATGAAATGACATACTCCAACAGTCAATTTTTACCTAATTAAACCTTTTTTTTAAAACCTAATTGATGCTAGAGGCTTCTGTTTTTGCCCCTTTTTTGTAATTTTTTATCCAGTAAAACGCTTTTAGTATCCTTATATTTTGCTGATGTAATTACGCGGATCTGCAGAAGTATTCTTCCATTGCATCAGCTTTGCAGCTGCTGAGTTTATGTTTATGAGTCAATGTATTGAAGACCTAAATATCTTCTAAATCTTTTTACTAAATTCATGTACGGGACCCGCTTTTAGTAGTGCTTACTCGCTTGCGTTGCCACAAATATTGATTTGGGGAGTGTTCTGTGGAGTTGGCTGACCTGATTCTACATCTTTTTCTCTAGTATTAGTACAGCTTTACTGTGAATTTCCGAAAGGCATGAAGGGACTTACGTTAATATAGCTTTTTTGCAGGACGTCCAGATTGCCACAGACGAAGTTACTCACCCCTGTGATATTAAAAGGTTAACGTCTACTGTATACCTTTACTTTCTTTATAAAGCCGCGTAACAATATTACAGTTGGTTTTTTGTAAGCAAAATAACTAATAACTAGAAGTGACATATGCCCATGTGTAAAAAATTGAAAGTAAATAGAAATGAGAGGATAGAACTTGAGCATTAGGGATTGTACCTCATTGAGCAATGTTGCAGTATGGTATCAGTCTACTGTGACCTTTACTGCACCCTGTGTATTGGTAGTTCCACGTCTAGCTGGTTTTAATGCCACCATCATATGATGCCCTTTGTCTAAGTAATAAAGCAACGGTATATAGAAACTCCATTTAGCTATTTACTCGCATTGTATTATTAGTTTGTCTCCCCAATTTTGCTTTTTCATCTCGCGTAAGATGACATGTTCAATTTTCCGTTTTCAAACCCCTTTACAGTGACATGTCACTATATTGGGGGAGGGGGTGCCGCTGTATACAAGATGGTAAAGTTTAGGATTCCAGATTTACCTGTAAAATCAGAATTATTCATTTCACCCAGTGTTACATTTAAATTCATAAAGTTCTACTCATGCATCATTTTAACGTCTTACAGGTAATCAAGAAAAATTGTGATTTTACCAAGGATACATATCGAATAGGACAGATTTTGAACGTTTGGAAGGTGAACAGACATACAGAAGTAAGTTTTAACCCATGTGGGATAACGATGATTACATGAAATTTCAGCTGTATCTATGTTCTTCTTGCGTAAAAATGATAATTTCAAGAAATGGTAGCCCAAAACACCTGAGGTTAATCAGTACTGTTTTTCAGGTTAAAAATCATACAAGACATAAATCCACTAAGTGCATGCACTTGTAAGGAAAGAAAAGATAATAGACGATACAGTTAAGGCAAGAAATGAGTTGACCTTAAAAACTTTATTTGAGAAAGTAAAGCCCTTGGACACAGCTTTACAATCTAGGCACCCGAGGAAAGAAGCTATATGCATGAAAAGGTTTATTATAACGAGGAGTAACAGTTATATAAGGATAATATTTTTGAGAGAAGTGAGCCGCGCGAAATGAAAAAACTGAGCTAAAGACGAAGAGAAGTCACATTTCGTCGATGAGCCAAAGCTCTTTTTGTAACACTTAACGCAGCTGCACAACCTAGAACCTTTCGTGCTCTGGTTTGACCACCTGGTCTTATATTTTTTATCAGGCATATTGTGAAGAAGCGAGGAAATACCTTAATCCCATTTGACGCGGTAGATTACTTGTGATACAAACAAAGAGGAGCCATGGCTTAATTGTTAGTGCAGTTGCACCGCGACCAAGAGGTTCCGGGTTTGATTTCCCGAGCTGACGAAGAGAATTTGTAACTTTACAAAAGAAAAAGCCATTAGTTGGCTTCAGGATGGGGATCCAGCCAAGAAATTTCTCACTTCCAAAACAAAGCTCCTCTGAAGGTCACTGCCTGAACCTCACGTACATGAGGAAAATGACGTTGAAACAAACCAAAAAAAAGACAAAGGAAGACATTTGAATTCATGTTCCAATTGGACAGAGATAGTGTTAAATGCTGTATTAAGAGGTAGATGCTTTGACTGGTCAGCCCTGTGTAGCTTTTTCTGTTTGTGAGCGCGCAAGAGAAAGATAGTGCATCAGTTGCTTTACGTGAGCTTTAATGTATCAAAAATACCAGAAAAATACTCATTACCGAATGTTAGATTGTGACAAGTTTATACCCCAGTTTAATTAATGAAATAAGAACCAGGTAGAAATCTTCCAGTCGATCAAATATTTGTTTATATTGGTATGCATGTAACAAGGTATACGAAAACCAGTGAATGGAAGGACTCCTGCTTGTGGTATTGTAATTGAATGAATTATTTGTTGCTAGTTTCCGGGCACAACACATGGTCAAAACAGATGGTCAGTGGAAAGCACGCGCCGGCCACTGTCATGGATTTCGGGCCAAATTAAATTGCAATAAATGCAGCTTTAGAACAAGTATAAAACCCCGTATCTATAAACAACTTAGTTAAAACTAATAGCCAGATATACAGTATAGTCCGATTAATATTTTTAGAGTGTTCCCAGTTACTGTTACCTGCATATCTTTTTGAAAAATTTAAAACCGAATAGCTTTTACTTAGGGCAAAATTGTTTTGGTCGTATCTTAGTCTTAATTCACAGGGTTACTTTCACATAAGGGATTAATAAGTAACTTTACTAATTACACTGGTTTAAATTACATTTGTGTATTTGTCACTAATAGGGACAGCGCTTT
>RDPX01000297.1:588189-642715 GCA_003991215.1 Morbakka virulenta | reverse complement strand
TTCCGGGTGTTATTTCCCGAGCGTACGAAGGGAATTTGGAACTTTACAAAAGAAAAAGCCATTAGTTGGCTTCAGGATGGGGATCCAGCCAAGAAATTTCTCACTTCCAAAACAAAGCCCCTCAGAAGGTCACTGCCTGAACCTCACGTACATGAGGAAAATGACGTTGAAACAAACAAAAAAAAAGACAAAGGAAGACATTTGAATTCATGTTCCAATTGGACAGAGATAGTGTTAAATGCTGTATTAAGAGGTAGATGCTTTGACTGGTCAGCCCTGTGTAGCTTTTTCTGTTTGTGAGCGCGCAAGAGAAAGATAGTGCATCAGTTGCTTTACGTGAGCTTTAATGTATCAAAAATACCAGAAAAATACTCATTACCGAATGTTAGATTGTGACAAGTTTATACCCCAGTTTAATTAATGAAATAAGAACCAGGTAGAAATCTTCCAGTCGATCAAATATTTGTTTATATTGGTATGCATGTAACAAGGTATACGAAAACCAGTGAATGGAAGGACTCCTGCTTGTGGTATTGTAATTGAATGAATTATTTGTTGCTAGTTTCCGGGCACAACACATGGTCAAAACAGATGGTCAGTGGAAAGCACGCGCCGGCCACTGTCATGGATTTCGGGCCAAATTAAATTGCAATAAATGCAGCTTTAGAACAAGTATAAAACCCCGTATCTATAAACAACTTAGTTAAAACTAATAGCCAGATATACAGTATAGTCCGATTAATATTTTTAGAGTGTTCCCAGTTACTGTTACCTGCATATCTTTTTGAAAAATTTAAAACCGAATAGCTTTTACTTAGGGCAAAATTGTTTTGGTCGTATCTTAGTCTTAATTCACAGGGTTACTTTCACATAAGGGATTAATAAGTAACTTTACTAATTACACTGGTTTAAATTACATTTGTGTATTTGTCACTAATAGGGACAGCGCTTTCAGCAACACGACAGTATTGACAACAGAAAGCTTTTATGGCATGGAACGAATGTTGCAGTTGTGGCAGCCATTCTTAAAAGTGGGTTACGAATTATGCCGCATTCTGGAGGAAGAGTTGGTCGTGGTATTTATTTTGCGTCAGAACAGAGCAAGTCGGCGGGATATGGTTAGTAGTGATACGGTATTTAACTTTGAAGTTTAGACTTGGTTGTTCAGAAATAAAGTGCTGAAATAAGATATACAGAACTTGAATGCCCCAATTAAAACCACTTTTTGTCTTATTCTGAAGTCTTGGTCCTGTAAATACCAGTGAAAAAGCTCTCTACCAGAGTGTAAAGAACGTATGTAAAGAACGTACCAGAATGTAAAGAAAATAAAGGACGTGATTTTAATTCCGAAAGTTGTTTGAAATGTTAAGCAAAATTATATAAGACACGATGTTTTAAGGAGTAAGCTTGGTTTAAATTGGAAATCCTCTTAACGATAACTTACCCGTTGACTGACCAGGTTTTTCCGTCGTCATGACATTTGCCTTAATCAGAAATTAAAACACATAAATTCAACAACTGACCCTCAAATTCACATCAGGCATTTTGCCTCGTTAATCCCACGACGCACTAGTCGTGGGATTAACTTGGATTAACAATGATAGCGTCACTTTCCGGTGGTTGGTTCCGGAAGTGTTATTTATTTGAATTAAAAGGGTTTTTTCAGAAAAGTAGTCGTTTTAAAGACCTTTTTCCAGTACCGTTAATTGTTTTTTGACCATGGTCCAAGAGTTTTATTCGTATTTTTTTGCCTCGTGTTCGCCTGGTGCCTTGGTGTCTTCAGAGTGGTTGTTAAGCTTTCATGAAAATTATTTGAAATTCATGAAATTTAATTTAGTTGCACGATAAGTTGATGCACCTAAATAAAGTATGTCTTATTTTCCCTCCTCATAATATAACAGTGTTAACAAAATTTGTGTGTATTATTACTGGCCATATAAACTTAAATCCGATTCGAGCATGTTTTTCCTCTTTGTTCAGAAGTCGGATTTTTGTATTATGGACGGTATTTAGTTCCTTCGGATGTTATTTACTCGCAAGAGGCATTGGTAGCACAAGGCTTAGGGATATTTTTCAAAACAAATTTTAAAGCAGAACCTTTTTAGGGTCTTTTTGATAAATTTTTGAGAGTTTTATTGGTAAAATTGCCGTACAAAGATACCAGAAAGACTCTGTACTCTGATACGGGATTTTTTAATTCTATAGAATGACATTGTTTATAATTTTGTTCAGAGGAAAAGATAACTGGTCAAACGAAAATTGAATAATAAGCATCTCATACAACTCATTAATGCAAGAGTGGTCCCAGTGGTAGTTTTTATCATGAATGTCTGTAGACTTGGAAAAGGAGATATAGAATGTTTAGATAACATAGTAAAAGATGAACTAAGGGATATTGATAGCCACGGGAAGCAAGTTAAGGATGACAGTTGCATGTTATATGGCAAAAGCAACAAACAAATGGTTAGGGGAAGCATGAGAGAATGAATATGAAGAAGAACAGACATTGTTGAAAACGGAGGTGGAAGATATTTTGCAGATGTAGAGTAAGGAGATGAAATTTGGTAAAGGATTTGTTAAATGCGACCAAGACCGATGTCACAACTGGAAAATAATATGGGAAAAAGTAAAGGATGCAAGTAGGGAAGAAAATAAGTGCGTTTTAATCAATTTAAGGGAAAGAAAATACAAAGTGAAATAATATTAATGTATACAAAAGAGGACTATGGACGATTGAAGTGCAACACATACCCTAGGAAGAAGACAGCTACATTCGACATGCTGAAACAGATGGTAGAAACAAGAGCTTGAAAGCAAGTTAATGGAATTGAAGAAGTAGACAGCTGCAGGTTACGTGGTGAGGAAGAGGGTGCAACATTTGTTATCAGGGTCCAAAAAACTTGCAGTGCCATAGTATATGAGGAGACATGATGATGCAATAAAAACCCTGGCAGTCGAATGGGGAGAGAAAGAAGGTTTACTTAGAGGAAAGACTGTGTGGTACAGGGAGAAATTAGAAAAAGGACATGTGTTTGAGAAGAATGCGAAAAGGATCTTGTGGGATTGGGAACATCAAATGAGGACGGACTGTACAGTAAGAAGTCCAGACATTACTTTTGAAGACAAAATAAAAATAGAAATATACACTGTGGATATGGCATGACCCGGAGAACGAAACAAACAGGCAAAGAGAAAAGAAAAGATTTTGAAAAATCAATAACTATGTTTCGAACTACGAGAAGGAAGGCAAGAGTTCAAGGTGAAAGTTATACCAGTAATGATTGGATGTTGTGGCGGTGGAATGAACGAATTGAAAAACGCGATGAAAGAACTATTTGATGAAAAGTGTATAGATAAACTTGCGAACGAAATGCAAAAACCATTGTTTTGGGAAAGCGAGACAATTATTAGGAAAGTATTGCCTGGATTAATTGGATGATTGATGTTTTAATTAGCTACCAAAACTTGTGAGCTAATGACTCTGGTTATGGATTTATATCTACTATTTATTGTAAAATGTTTGTGCTGTGTATCTGTGGTTACAAAGTTACATAATAATATTAATAATAATGATAATTATTATTATTNCCAGTAATGATTGGATGTTGTGGCGGTGGAATGAACGAATTGAAAAACGCGATGAAAGAACTATTTGATGAAAAGTGTATAGATAAACTTGCGAACGAAATGCAAAAACCATTGTTTTGGGAAAGCGAGACAATTATTAGGAAAGTATTGCCTGGATTAATTGGATGATTGATGTTTTAATTAGCTACCAAAACTTGTGAGCTAATGACTCTGGTTATGGATTTATATCTACTATTTATTGTAAAATGTTTGTGCTGTGTATCTGTGGTTACAAAGTTACATAATAATAATAATATTAATAATAATGATAATTATTATTATTATTATTATTATTATTATTATTATTATTATTATTAATATTATTATTATTGTGATACACGTTTTTGGAAAGAATAAGTGAGAACACGGTGTTTGTATGCTTTCGAACTTGACTTTGTAAATGAGTACAGACAGGTTCATTTTATCGCATTATTTCTGTTTAGTGTCTTGTTCGAGAAATGGAACAGGAATTATGTTTCTCAATGAAGTTGCATTGGGGAAAGAACACTCAGTAGTACGCAATAGCAGTAGTCTTGTGAAAGCTCCACAAGGCTTTGACTCTGTTGTAGCAAGAGGGAGGACAGAACCAGGTGAGCAATCAACAGTTTTTTAACAGTTTAACATTGTGACGTTTGGCTGGAATTTTTTTTATTAACCTTCATCATAAAGCAAGGACATAGTGCCAAAGAAGAAAAGAAAGATGATAAGACACTTTTTTTTTAATCTCTGTAACTTTTAATGGTCAGGGAAACAAGAAGAATAAATATAAACCTTTTCCCAAAACTGCTATTATTGGGAAAGAGTTTTAGATTTTAGATGTATAGGGCAGCAGAAAGCATCGGCCGTAAACAGATGGGGTTTGGAAAATAGTCGGACCGCTCAAGAAAAAGATGAAGGAATGGCATAAAAGTAGCTAATTCAGAGAATCTGTAGCGAGAAATAATTAAAATCAACAGCTCTTGTCCTGTTTTTCTGCTTTATCTAAATGGTCTGCGCATTTGGTATTTTTCTTCCTTCCTCGCAAATTCTATTCCTCATGTCGTCTTCCTTGGAGAACTATTTACGCAGTTTTTTGCGCTCTAGTCAGTCCATTTTGTCCCATTTTCCTCCAACTAATTTTATTTTGATAAAACATGATATCTTTCTTTTTTATTCTATTGCATTTCTGATGTGGATTTCCAATTGGTAGGAGCTGTTGCAGCTTATGTCAATTGACCAGAAGCCAGATTACAAATTTTCGGTCAAAGATTTTCCATTGTACTCGTACTTATATGCACCAAGCATAGCCAACTGGGTTTTCTTTTTTTTCTGTTCTTTCCAATTATGACTTTTTTGCGCTTATTTTAGTATGTCTCTGCAATGAAACTTTAACAATTTTTGTCCGTGGTATTTATTATTGCTACAGTTACTTATTTTAGTACTATTTTTCAGGTGCATCGTATCAGTGTAAAAGACTTCATTCATACAACCCATGTAGTAGAAACGTATGCTAAATTAAACTAAAGAATAAAAACAGTAAATAAAACTGGTATGGAAGCTAAGCGGATAAGGACAGGACCCGAAAAAACGTACAGGAATGAACTATGATTTTTAACATAGTTATTTAATTCACTTTTTAAAAACTGGTTTCATTATGTCGTAAAATCATTGGATCTTGACAGTGTATTATCAATCAGTTAGAGGAAACTGATATTAGGAGGAAGAGGAGACAATTTAATACCGTTCATATTCTCAATGGCCTCCCAATAAACAGGTTGATTTTGATTTAGGAGAAATAGCATGGAAAGTGTCTCTCGTTGCTTGTCTGGCAAGCTACTATGTTTGTTGGGTTTTTTTCCAAAAATCTGCAGTCGAGCGTTCGTGGTAGATATGATTTAGTTTACACCCCATACGAACATCAGAAACAAGAGAAATAAATGAGGTTTTTTTGCAGGCAAAACACCCCCCGTCCTCACAAAACACTAACCATAAATGGCCCAGGTCTGAATGGGTTAAAATTAAGCCAACGAGAAAATGTAGGAAACTGAGAATTGGTGAACTTGGAAGCATAGTATTGTGAAATAATTTCATTGTCATATAGTAAATATTACGTATAAGGTAAGGAACGGGATATTGTTGTAACAAACCATTCGTGTTATAAGATATTTCATCGGGCCTCTATTACAATGTAAAAATGCCAAAAGAACTTCTGTTTTAACGTTTACTGCTGTGGCCCAGCATTGGTTGAAACAGGTCTGCGTCTGTGTAGAGGGTGTACATATGCACATCCTCAATTTGTATTTGGCTATTATCGGCACATATTATTATTTGCGTTGTTGGCTTAACTTTTATCAGGGCATATAAAGTCAACAGTAATAAATCGTATTTGTGGCAGTGTATGTATCAAAGATAATCTCATCCATTCTCACTCCCTTTCCTTCTCATGCTCTTTCCTTTTCATCCCTTTTCGTTCTCATCCCCTTTCGTTCTCATCCCCTTTCGTTCTCATCCTCTTTCCTTTCCATCCTCTTTCCTTTTCATCTTCTTTCCTTTCCATCCCCTTTCCTTCTCTCTCCCTTCCACTCACCGGCACATTTTCTATCTCGAACCATCACTGACTCTCCACGTAGGTTAGTTTTTTTGAATAATTTTTTCTTACTTTTCGATTCATAAATAGATCCGAAAAAGGATACAGTTTTGGTTATCGACGGGAAAAATGTGACTGTACCGCAGGGAGCACCAATACAACAGCAGTCGTATGCGGATAGTAGCTTTTACCAAAGCGAATATCTTGTTTATAAAGAGAGTCAAGCACGAATCCGGTATCTGCTCACTTTCAAATTTCGTTAGTATGTACAAAAGGACATTAGTTTCCTGCTTGTATAAGGGTCTGGAACTCGAAGTTGTGGTAAACGTACTCTCAAGGTGCAGTCTGGCAATGGCGCGAGATGAAGCACGACTTCTGTGTTTAACTAATTAGGACATCACCCTAAATTTAAGCACACCACACAAAGTACTCAAGTGCCAGTTCAAAATTTGAAAATCTAGTCATTTTTAAAACTTGGCGAACTGCACATTAAATCCTATGAACCTTTGAACTGAATGTTATTGGTTGTACAAGTATGTGAACATCAATTTATTTGTAAATTCGAGATTAATGATAAGCATTCAAGGTAATGTATACTGTAGTATGAGTATGGTATGAGTTTGTAGTCTAATTTGTAATTGTAAGTTAAGTTGTGGTAGGTTTTTTCCAGTTTGTAACAAAGAACTCACTAAGGTCACTAAAATAGATATCAACGTTTTGATTTGTCAATTATTGTGTTTGAATTGAATTAAGTAAAAGTTCTAATGTGATATGGGATGTAACAGGTTAACTCCGTTACCTATTTCTGCTGAAGCACTGCAGTTACCCCCTAGCTGAGTAACAGATGTCTTCGTATCCAGGTAATCGTATTGGAAGTATTCTTGTTTCATGTGTTACAAATCCAGCATTTGACACTAATCAACTGGTTTTATTTAGGGGGTATACATACAGTACTACAGTAATTGCCAAGTCTTTTAGTATAGATAATTGCAAGGTGTAAGGTTAAGATCGCCTGTGTATGAAGTGAGAAACATAGACAACAGATTAAGCGGTTATTTTTGGTTTTGTAAAAGAAGTTTGAGGATATTGACTTACGCTGACGTCGAGTTTTGACGTTAAGATTAATTTTTGGTGAGACAGGTCAGCACTATGCCCAGTCCAGAATTATTGTAAGGGGAAAATGAAATGGTCAGTGAAACACTGGTGTGAACTAGTCTTGACAAACAGTGAATAACAATTAATAGATTGCCATTTTGGCTTATTGTTGGTGTAATTTGGATACTAGATTAATGCGTATGTCGAATGACATGCACTTTACTATGTGTTTCTGATCCTGCAAAATAATATTTCCCTTCTGGACGAAGCTTGTTCCATCTTGTATAGAATTGTAACAGGAGAGCTAATAACAAAATGAATTTTCGCGCAGTGTAAAAGCTTTTTGTGATCAGAGTGGCCGTTTATGCCAAAGCAAAATACGTGAGCAAATAGTTATGTTTCCTAAAGACCGCCTTAGAAACAAGAGCAACTATTTTTTTTAATTTTGTTGTTTTAACATCCTTCTAGACTAGCATGTAAAGCAAATGAGTCAGCTTTACCTTTAAGGTTTTTGCCTAGTTTTGCAGGGGGTAAAATTATGCTCGTATAATTTATAATTTGCAATGACGTAAGTACGTTTATTGAGGAAGGAATTGATGCAGCTAGTATTCCAAAATGTTTTATTTATGTAGCTATCACACGCAAATGCAAACATTGTTTTTTAATTATTTCTGCATATAACATAATTTGCACTGTTTTACATAATGTATATGATTTTGTAGCATTTCTATTTCATTTTTTAATTTGTACTGTATGAGAACACTCAGATGATATCTGTATTAGGCTGTGGTTATGGAAACGTTTTTAGATGCAATCATGGAAATTCTACTAGTATATATAACAGTGATTTTTTTTCAACCCAATAACTTAGTTTTATTGTAAATAACTGGGAAATGAACTGTTTTGGTTTTTGTTTATGTGACTCCTAACTTCTAATGAACGAAAATATCGAGGATAAAAGTTGGTCTGTAAGCAAGGGTGTAAGATCTTTAGGGCCATTTATAGAATACGTACGCATTAATTTCCCCAAGTTTGCCATCCTGTCCCTAATACGCAAGCATGCGCTTTTTAGCTTCCCTTCACGAATGTAGTGTGACAGGAATGACTAGCATGGCAGAAATGACAGCTACGTCACAGCCTCGAGATCGTAATATTTGTTAAAAATACAGGGGCAGCATTGTTTGAACTGAGTTACTCCTGAACTCTTAAGGCTGACCTCAAAACCTTGCAAGAAAACGAGCTTTCAAGGTAAGAATTTATTCGGAACGAGAAGATGTTATGCACCATTTCTATGATTGTTTTTTTTATTGTTTTGATTACAGTTTTTACCGGCTTTCGTGCTTTCATGGTTAACTTGCAGTCCTTTAAATTTAAATTAAAAAATACCTTGTACTCTGGATGGTGCTTTCCTTGCTGTTGAACTGAACTTCAAAAAGGAAGTGATATCTCTGCACTTTTGATCCAGAATTTTCGCTTTCCAATGGAGAACCTCTGTGTAATTTTTCCAGGTCATCTTTACAATCATAACAAGGTTTCTCCCTGCGATAAATAGTCCGCGTTTTTAATGACATTCGCTTCACCAAATGTCGCGGAAAAATTATAACTAGCTTGAGTAGTAACGTCCACCGTTGTATTTGACATTTACTCTTTAACAACAACAAGACTCCAAAACTGCGTATTTCGTTTGATGAAATCGAATAACTTGCCGCAAAACAGAACTATTGTCCAAGAATTAAAAACTTGCCAGAAAACAAAGTGCTATAAAGACTTTAAACAACTGGGCATTCCCAAACAATATTTTATTATTATGGCTTAATGCAAACATTGGCAATCATCCTAAATATTTTTCGTTACCGACGAGCGATTGCTCGCCAGAAACAAGAATTTTTAGGATGCCCAGACTCAAATTTTTTTCATTGAGTATATTTGACAGTCGACTTTTGCATGCAATGCAGCACTTTGTACCGTTACAATGAAGGCAAAGTGAAAAAGATGAGATTACAAATCCTTGCCCTTATTCTACAAACTTGCACGTCATCGAATTCAAAAGTAAAAGATAAGTTGTTTCGAGTATAACACATTCCAAGGCCTCACCGTACGCCAGTCGGAAGCGAGAACATCATTGCATTTTATCCCCTTCACCACGTGAAATGAATAGTTAGCCATCGCTACCACCCACCACTCATATTAGAGCCATGTGCACTGTGCTGTGCACAATACTTTGTCATAGCCACATACAACGTTTACAGGCCATATCCGGTAATGGAGCTCCAACAAATAACTTGTTTGTAACACCGCAGCATCAACACAAGGCTCTTTAAGACAATAAGTCGCTATGTCGAACCTTTATATTGAAATTGGAGAGTTTGCCCGATAGTATAAGAACAAACTTGGTCCAAAATGGTCACCTGGTAGTCTTCGCCTTGACTCTAGTTTAATCGCAAGATTAACAAATTAATAGCCACGACCAAAAGAGGAGTTAAACAGTAAATGATAGAAACAAAAGTAGCCTAGTTTAATGGACCAGGTGAAAGCAGTGCAGAGATAAACCATCTGCTTAAATGATTTTTGTTTTGAGATTTTTGCTTATTTCGTTTATTCTTTTCAGGCTGAAGATGGGAGAAGTACCTCTCAAAATGTAGCTTACAAAAAGCATACGACACATGACATAATAAAGCTCTTTCATCTACTTACAAGAATTGTTGGAATCACTTTGACTGTATATCGTTCTTGTCGTTCTCGTAGTTCCAAACATAATTGTTGATACTATCTAATCATTTCCTCTCGTTTAGCCTCTTTACCTCTTTTGTTCGGACACGCCGTATTAATCAAAAATATTTATTCCGCTACTGTATCTCCTAATGTGAGAGCTGGTCTTCTCGCAATACAGTTTGTCCTCATTTGATATTTCCAGTAATCTTTTTCAATAGCTTTGGCTTGTTTCCGTTTCACTATGTACCACTTTAGCTCTTCAGGGAGCAATCGATTTCCATTACCCAATTTGACTGCTAACACTTTCAGATTGTTGTCGTGCCGTTTGACATATTCTAATCCTGGCAACTTCCTTCAACCAAAGAGAAGGTGTTGAGCTATCTCTGTACTCTCTACATAACCGGCATTTGTCATCGTCCACCAATCTTCTAGTCTTTTTCACGCTTTCATTTCTGTCATCTGTTCCTGTAATGTGAACATGGGCGAAGTTTTCCCGGAGTCGACGTTACATTTCAGCCACTCAGAGTGGTCTTCGCAATATAGTTTTGGTATTTCAGTTTGGAGCTACTTCTCTGCAAGTCTTTGTTGCCTTTTTCTCTTATGTCCTTCTGTCAAGATCTTTTTCAGTTTCTTCTATCCTGCTTGTCACCCTGTATACCTTTCCTTATCGATTGTTAAACTTCCTTCGCCAAATATTACTATTGCATTATCATTTCTCGTTGTCTTTCTGCTTTTTTCTTCAGTAGTGTCCCTTCCTTGCGAGTTTCTTTCCTTCATGCTGTCATCATCCAATCATTTTTTGCCGTAGCCATGTACCATACCAGGCTCGTTTTCGTTTCATTAAAAACTTTCGTCTGCATATAACTTCTTGTCACTTGATTTTCCTTCATGGAACCCTTCTCTCCGTAATGCACTTTTCACTATCTGATCCAGTTTGTCTATTTCACCTTTTCTTAGGTTACATACATTCAGCGGTAAACAGCAACAGGTATCGCGCGGCAGTTAATTGCTTTTATCAAGTTTTGATCATTCAGGTCCAGCCCGGTTAGGTAATCTAGTCTCATTCTTATTTCTCCCTTAACCCTTACCATGACTCATTTTACATCAATGTTGTCTGCTTACTCGGACCCAAGAAAGATTTTATTTTTGTAGATTTTATTTTTGCTTGATCCAGGGCTTCCATTTCCCCCCTCTAAAACAGCCAAGCCTTTTTGAATTATGTTACCTTTTCTAGAGAAATTTCTGCACATTTTTCAACTTTGTAGCACGCTTCAGTATCCATGCTGGCTTTTACAATCATTTCATCCATAATTTAAAGTTTTGGATGGTTCTCTTGATAGATACTTAGCTCATTAACCAAAAGACGGTGTGTTCTTTTATTATTATCATTATTATTACACTAGTAGCTAAAAGCACAGGCAGAAGCTGGTTATTATCAATAACCAAAGGTTGCTCAAGATTTTCCTCACACTTTAGCATTCTAATACTTATTATTATTATTATTCTAGCTGTCCCTAATATAGCAGTTTGTTTAACAGGATATGCTTCCAGCTTGATTCCAATATCCTTTATAAAGTTTGGAAACATTTTTGAAACACTACCTAGTGCTCCAACAGCAACAGGTGCCACCATAACTTTGCTCAGATTCCAGAGTCGCTTAATTTCTACTTTGAGGTCATGATATTTTTCAATCTTAAATTTTTCGGTTTTAGATATCCTTATATCCCCTGGTACCGCTATATCAATAATTATTGCAGATCTTTCCCTATTATAAATGATGACTATGTCCAGTTTCCTTTCCTTAATCTCATTATCGCACTAAATCATTATATCCCATAGGAGCTTATGATCAGCATTTTCAACTAAAATCTCAGGTTTTCGATCATACCAATTCTCAGGTTTTTCCAATTAAAATTTCCCACATAGCTTCCAGAGGACCATCTGTGCAACTTTGTTGTGTCTCGTTTCATATTCTTTTTGCGTCAGTGTTGTACACTCCCAAATGACATGGCTTATTGTTTCCCCTTTCTGACCACATAATCTACAATGACCATACATTTGTTTGTCTTCCCAAGCTCCCTTCTCTTTTTTTCATTGGAAAACCTCTTAAACTGGGACTTTTTGACACAGTTTTTAACGTCCAATATGCCCCCATGCTTAACACTTTGCAACAGATTATCAGTTGAGTTCTTTAGGTACCATCCCAATCTATTCTCCTCACTCCTGATGGCATCTTCACAACTCATTAATCCTCTCCCACCCTCTTTTCAATTAATATAACGTCGATCCACATCACTTTTTGGGTGAAGCCCTTTATGCATAGTAAACAATTTCCGACTTTTTCTGTCAAGATCCTTTAATTCATCTACGTTCCAGTTGATAATTCCAGCTCCGTACTTCAACACTGCCACTGCCCTTGTATTGATAGCTTTGATCTTGTTTCTGTCATTCAGTTCAGATTTGAGAATCAATGGTGTACGTCCTTCATACTTTTTAAAAAATGCCTCTTTCACCTCTCTCCTTGATGGTATCATATTCTAGAATTCCACAAGAGTGAGATGAAGTAGATAATCAATATGAAATGGCAACATCATTTCAGCCTTGCAATTGCCACCTCACAATAAGTGAGGAAAGGCACATTGCTCAAGCGGTTGTTGTTGTATGACAACAACACATGACTACAGCACTCAATACACAGAAAGATATCTTAGTATTAGTACTAAGTCTGGTATTTCAGCATTGAATTCAGACTGGCTATTTGTTATTGGCCTGTTTATTATTATTATTACTTTCATTATCATCATCATTAATATTATTATTGCCATTACTATTGTTATCATCATCATCATTATTATTATTATTATTATTCAAATGTCTCACAGCATTGATGTTATTTGCCGGTTAATTGCTGGGAATCAGGCCAAGTCCCTTAGCTTTAGGTATCCAATACCTTGCCAATAATCTTTGCAGTTCCTAACAGGCAAGCTTTCTTAAAACGTTCTATGCTACATTCTATTTCAATCTTCTTCAACCACCTTTCAAAGTTCTTTCCCAGAACTCCTATAATTAATGGTATAATGGTAACCTCTTTTACATTTCACATCTTCTTGATCTCTCTCTTTAAGTCTTGATATACCTCAATCTTTTCCTTTTCTTTCCAGTCAATTCTTGTATCAAAGGGGCAAGCTATGTCAAAAAGCAAGCATGATCGATCCTTTTTATTTTCAAAAACAATGTCCGGTCGGTTATGTTCTAGTCTGTAATCTGTCTGTGTTGGGAAATCCCATAATATTCTAGTCCAGTGTTACATTTGCACTGTCTGTTCTATGATTATACCACCTATCTCCATGATCTATATTTAGGTTCTGACATAACTTTCAGTGGATAATCTGAGTTATCTCCAGCCCTTTTACTGTGCTTGTTCTACCTGTTGACACTCAGATACTAAATGCGCAATTGCTTTCTCCGCTTTCCCACATAATCTACAATCGTTTTGATTCATCTACCTTGTAAACAATGCTGTTTATGTAATTTGCTCCTACTACTTGTTCCTGCGCTGCAAATATAGTGCTCTCTGTTTCTTTCTTTAATCCTAAATATCTTAACCAATTCCAGTTCTTATCCTTATGCATTAATTCTTTTGTAGCATTAACTGTTTGCCCATGTAGCGCTTTATCTATCCACCCATTCTTATGTTTTTGACTATTCTATCGTTTCCACACTTTGCTATCTTCAATTTCATTGCTTCTCATAGTTCCCATTTTGTTCAACACATCTCATTATTTTGCAGTTATTGTTCATAATATACCACCAGAGGTTGTTCTCTTTGTACAGTATCCTCAGCTCCAATTAAACCCCTCCAAACTTCTAGGCGTGTTAAACACAACCTGTTTACATTGCTCTTAGATTGGAAGCCGCCATACATGGTAAACGTTTTTCTTGTTTTTCTATCAATTTGCTGTAGTTCATTTCTAGTCCAATTTATCAAACCAGCACCATACCTCAGCAAGGATACAGCCCACGTATTTATCGCAATACTTAAGTTCCTGTCATTCAGTCTTGATTTAAGAATCTTTTTCAGTCTTCGTAAGTATTCCTTTTGCACAAGTGTTTTCATGTGTTGATTCTTAATCTAATCTATTTCTAAAATACCAAGATACTTATATCCTTCTTCTCCAACGCTGTTAATCGTTTCACCATTTGGCAATTGTACACTATCACTGTTCACAACTTTTCCTCTTTTCATTACAAGACTCCCACATTTTTGGACCCCAAACTTCATACCTATATCTTCACTGAGGACATTTACAGTTCTTACTAATGAGTTAATCTCCCTTTCATCTTTTGGAAATAACTTTAAATAATCCATGAAAAGGAAATGATTTACTTTCACTTGACCTTTTTAAAATTGATATCTTGCCTTATTATTATTATTATTATTATTATTATGTACGGTTTTCTTATGAATGCTGTTTATTTACAATTACTTACCGGGTCACACCCAGTGACCTGAGGCAAGCAAAGGTTTCTACGAGCAACTTAATTGTTCAATAAATGTGGAGTACAAAAGAAAGTATAATACAAATAGGATTAAAAATTGTATCAAAAAGTATAAAAGTTCTTGTAATAAATTGTTTCTTTATGTGGACAAAGATTTTCTTAGTATATTTGCGGTGCTGGTAAGGACAATCTTTTGTATCTCCTGTAGGTTATGGTTGCCCGGAATTTTCGCAAGATGTTTATCTGTTCCCTTTTTAATCATTCCCAAAGCTCCTATTATTACTGGAACCGTTGTTGTTTTAAGATTCCACATTTTAGCAATCTCGATTTCAAGATCTTTATACTTGCTCAACTTATCAAACTGTTTGACGGAGATATTTTTATCATTCGGGATGCTCATATCGATCAATGTACATGTTTTCGTTAGGTGGTCTTTAATAATGATATCTGGGCGGTTAGCTTGAATGGTTCTATCAGTATTAACCGGAAAGTCCCATAAGATGGTAACATTTGGACCATTAATCACTGGCAGAGGATGGTGTTCGTACCACTTGGTAGGTGTTTCTACGTGATAATGCTGACATATTCCCCAGTGCAAATACTGTCCAACCCTATCATGACGTTTCACATATTCACTCGGTGTCAATACTGGGCATCCCGAGACTAAGTGGTCGATGGTTTCAACAAACTGATCGCAAAATCTGCACTTAGGATCGGCTCCGTTCCTCAAGATGTTAGCTTGATAGTTCCGCGTAAAGAGAGATTGATCTTGTGCTGCAACTATGAAGCCTTCAGTCTCTGCCTTCAGTCCCGAACTCCTCAGCCACTGATGGGTTGCAACTTGATCTACATCAGCGTTTTGACTTCGGAGAACGTACTGCCCATGCAGAGCTTTCTGGCTCCATCGTTGGTAAAGTTGGTCCTGTCCATTTTTCTTGGCAGCTTCTTTTGCCTTTTTGGCCAATTTGGTGACAGGTACTTGTTTTGCTTCGACCATTGGATCTACCTTTAGCTCACGTTCAAACGCATTAGATTCCTTGATAATAGAATGTAGTTTCTTACTAATTTCATGTCGATGGACTAGGGACAACATCCAGTCATTTGTACATTCTAGATACTGTTTCATACCAATAATAGTAGTTTTAAACGACAGTTCTTAATATTATTATTATTATTATTATTATTAGTAGTAGTAGTAGTAGTAGTAGTAGTAGTAGTAGTTAGTAGTAGTATTGTCTTGTCTCAAGGCCAGTTTAACGTAGGTCAAAATCATCCGTCAGCCAAATTTTCTCAGTGTCAACAGTCAGTCGTAATTCTCTAAAAATACTATATAGGTAAAAAACAAAAGCTGTTTATGAAAAAATATCTACAGTGGCACTAATATTCAATACTACACTTATCAAAACACCAAAGAGCTTCTAAAAGCTATTGGAGTAAATTACAAAACCCGTATTGATAATGAACTTGTATCACAAGGTTCTATTCTTGAGTTTATGGTTGACCATTCTGTGTTAATGGCTAAACCTTTGTGGCCTAAAGTACAAAGCAACATCCCGCAAAACATGTTTAACTGTACTATCAGAAGTCTTAAGAATCATCTTGATGATCAAAAAACCCTCTACACATGGTATCTTAGCCATTTCCATTACTGTTATTTTTCTCCCTACCCTAAGATTGATGTAGTAGCTGTTTGTAAATCGTACTTTTATCTAGGCCGATATACCTGGTCCCATAGCCCATAACTACAGTTTCTTCCTAATACCCTAAAACTCAATGACAGATCTTCCCATCATGACGGCGTTCAAAGTTTCTACTCACCTTGTATCATTATCGGCTTCTCTTTCCACCCCGATTTGCTACTCGTAATCAATGACATCCAACTTTTTGTAGTGGTATTGACTGTAGGATTCTATGGTTATTACTAAAAGCCCATGGAGTAACTAAAACTCCATCACTCAGACGCGTAAGATATTCTAGTTTCACCTTTGTAAATCTTTTTTATCAGTCCCATTTGATTTTTTGGTCATTCTTGTGACTGTAACAAAAATGAGCAGCTCTTTGAGTATGAATAATACAAAACCAACCCTATTTCATGTCTAATCTCTTTCCTATCATCAGTCATTGCACATCCGTTCACAAGCTTCATTTTACTGTACGCTCTCTCAAGATGCACAGTTACCGGCAGTGTCAGATATCTTCAACGCTTCAAAAAACTGTGGATATGTACAGCATACTCATCTTGTTTTTTCCATATAGTGCCAGTAGTTTTGGAAGGCATAGACATGTCTGTGCCTTTTTTTGGTGTTTATCATGGTACATCTTCCATAAAAAAAACTCTTTTAATCTTCAGAAGAAAAAAATCATTTTCAGCATTTTTGCCATCAACCTTATAACAATTAGCTTGCTGTTTGACTTGGATACTGCTGTTTTCAAAGAGAAGTCATGGATGGAAAACACATGCCAGGCTGTAAATTTTACAGGTTTGGATCGAGAATCCCTTCTTAAGCTCGGTTATTGATCGATGCAGAAAGGAGAAATACAAATCTCTCTTGAATCGATTCTTTTGTGTTAAAGTAGAGTCTAAAAATCTAAAAATCAAAATCTTCTTGTAGCGCATGCCTCTCGTTACATTAATGTTTAATGCAACAAATTTGGTTGTGATTAACATTTCAATAAATGCATGAAAACACTTACGAGACAAAATTACATGACATAAAATAGGAAACTCAAATGGCATCATAATGATTAGCACATTGTTGTCAGATGTCAGGAAGTGTCCCATAGCTGTTAGTAAGCCACAGGAAAACTACTATGTAAAAAGTGGTGCTCATTCTAATTTAAAGTATTTGATAAAAGTACCTTTTCACTGACGTTATACTTTTAGATCCACCTTTTTTCATCAACACCCATTGACTTTTTAAAAACTTTTAATGATAACTCTTCTCAAGTTTAAGTATCCTCTACAAGCTATATGCTGTTAGCTGCATACGTTTCTTTGGACATATAGGGCCCTTTTCTCCTACAGGCAATAAAACGCACTTTTCTGGAGATTTTAGGATTGAAACAAGTTTGCACGTCTTTTTCAGTGAATTCGGAAACACGAGTGAATACCATTTTTTATGTAGGATTGCACCCTCCTAGAATACCGATCAGTGGGTACTGCAGATTAAAATTTTTACGTCAACAAATTTGGCCGTTAGAAAAATTCGCAAGGCTTAATTTGACAGAAAATAAAAGCTTGTGAGGGTTGTCAGAAGCCTTTACTCATGCTGAGAAACATTTCTAAGAACAGGTGGAGGGGAGGCATCCCCTTTTAAAGTCAGGGTCGGACTGCACCAAGGCTAAGCCCTGTGCTACCTGCTATTCATTATCATCATAGATACAATTTCTGTCGACGTGCTTAAGGGTGCGCCACAGGAACTCCTTTTTTCCTGACGATTTGGGCATCACTGCTAGTGAGGAGAGGGAAATACAACAGAGAATGGGCGAGTGGCAAGAATCTCTGGACAAGAGAGGTTTGAAGGTGAATGCACCGAAGGTAGAGGTAATGGTGTCCAGTGGACAAGACGGGGAAGTTTCTAAGATCGAGGATAATCATAGAGAAGAGGTTAAGGCAGTGGAGCATTTCAGATATTTAGACTCTATCATCGAAAGGGAAGGACGCTGTGAAGAAAAGATAAAGGCAAGAGTCAGGAGTGCCTGGAGGAAGTGGGGTGAGGGTAATTCAGTTGTCTGTGACAAGTAGGTACCACTCCACCTTTAGAGTCACTTCCAAAGGTGACCATTAGACTGGTTTTGTTGTATGTTGCTGAGACTTAGCCATTGAAGAGAGAGCAAGAAAGAAAGCTGGAGGTCACAGAGATGAGAATGATACAGTGGATGGGGAAAAGGCAGGACAGATTTCTCGCCATGTGGGTTCGTCACCTCCAGAACCGAAAAAAGAGAGACCGAAGAAGTGAAATAATTTGGCGGGAAATGGTTAAATTTGTTTGGGTTGTTTTGTCCGCTGACCGTTCCTACCGTCTATCAACCCTGACAACAATGAATTCGCAATGGTGACAAACACTGTGGAGCTAGAGTCTTGAGTAATTTCTTGGTTGTCTACAGATTTCTAACTATTTAACATATACATTGACTATGGGATAGGGATAGGTAATGCATTTTTTTATGTTTCCATTCGGTTATTAGCCAACCGTTCTAGGTCGTGGTGCTTACCAGTGGCATTTCCCTCTTAGCCTGTATATATATGAAGCTATTGAATTTAACTTCGTGGTGTCCATTTACTCTGAAAACCTTTTTGGTATCAAATGATCTTCAAAGCATAAATTTAACTCGGGGAAAATGTTGTAGGCCAACAAAGCAACATCATATACTTCCTCCAATGCCCAATACAGCATACTACGTCATTTCACCAGACTTAACATACAGTATAATAATATCCATACAAAGGCTGTTAATAAAATATATAGGTTTGTTGGTATCTTGACTACAAGAAATCCACGGTAAAAATTTTTGATAAACCAAAGGCCAGTCCTATGCGATATATTAAAATTCATTCCAAGGAATACTTGTGACCTTTTGATTGGGAAGGGAAAAAATGTAAAAATATCTATGCAGATGTGAAATGACAACTGAAATTGAATTATGAAGTCAAAACCTTATTTAGAAGGTTTCTAGTTTAGAAAATCAAATGTAAACCATTAGACATATTGTTTTTCTGGTCTCCTTTTCCATACTTTTGTGTTAAAGGCACCTTTGGGCCCACAAAATGTAAGCATTAATTTAAAGCATCTTAGTAACCGTGTTCCACATTTGAGGATTTAAGCTTTTTTTTCTAGCACTGTGGTGCCTATTAGCATTCTGAGGCTGTTGTTAATGTTTTGTGTTGAATACTCATGTGTTTATTTTAACATAACTTTCACAAGCTATCTTGGTGCTGTCAATAAAATACTCATGTTATTTAACAATATTGAAGAGTAGAAAATTTCAGTGAATAGTTAAAGAAGCTGGAGCTTGTAGCCAAGTTACGAGGAATAAGTGATGTTAAGTCTTTTTTCCCATTATTCCTTACTGGTGGATTTTTCTCTGTTCACCCAGGCATTCCAAATCAATCAAGGAGAGTTATGAGCAGTTGAAAACCAGCCCTCATTACAGCATTTTCTTCAGACAACCTAAGTGCTTATGAGTAGCTGGTAAGTCATTTACAGTCTGACAGGTCTGTTGAGGTTTACTTAGCTGAACTCAAAGGTTGGCAGGTCTTACTGAAAATATCACTTCTGTTAAGTGGATCAAGTGTGGTTTTGTTACAGGATTATCTTAGGAAGTCAAGAGACAGATAACTTCTGCATATACCAATGTTGTCAAAAGAGCTCTTATAAAGAGCTCTTTTGACAACACTGATGGGGGTCCCAGCACAATAGAAGTTGATGCCATCCTATCCCTGTTGGAGACATTCAAGTTCCTGTTATTCCAACCACATGCTCAGATGATACAGAAAGTGATGTATCAAAAGAAGAACTGAAACATTGGCATCAGAGGATATTACCAGTTTGCTTTGAAGACTTAAAAATGCATGTTGACAGTATAGATGTTTAGATCCCAACATAAAGTTGTTAGAGTTTTATGAACAACAACATTGAAATAATTTAGTCATGTTCAGTTTAATGGATGCCACTGTTGTGTAACTAGGCAATTTCAAATTATGCAAAAGTTTTTAGTTGGGGAAAATAAAGGAAAGCCTTAACATTTTCACCTTATTTCTAGTGCCACAGTTGCTTCATAGCCAGTAAAAGTAGTAAGTGAATAAATTGGGATATTGAGGATCTAAACAATGGTAAAGTGTATGTTTGATCTAGATATCACCTGACTGGCACTAAGGTACCAGGTACTTTATAATGTGGCCATTATGAACATCAGAGGCCTATAAATGGATTTTGGTTGTTGTCAACCACATAACCATTGACTTTGAAATGTCTGGTAAGCCTCACTTTTGTTTACATTTTTCATTTAAGCATTTTACCCAGTATCTTTTCTTCTTGTGACATTCACCTTTTTATAACCTTGTCACACAAATATGTTTTGTTGCATAGCACTGGCTATAGACAAATTGCTTTTCCTTTTAGTGACTTTGATGCCCACCACATCATTTGGTTGATCTACCTAAGACCTACCTCCACACCTGCCTGATGCAAGTTGCCTTAATTTTGCACTTTGTCAGGATGATACTCAGTACATAAACCATTCCAAGTTGTTTTTCTGACTGAATTGACCAGATCTTTTCTGTTACTACTAATCTGTGGACCTGTTTTCCAAAGTATTATACACCACTGGGTGGTTTTGACCATGTTGTTTTAATTATTTTCATTTCAAAAGATTTTATATAGCAAGGCTTGTTAGAATAATATATATGACTTTTTGGAAGGTAGTCTATTTTGTACACTTTCCTTATTGGGCTTCTACAGTCACATGATAGGAGATTAAATTCAGAAATTGGCATTTTTTGTATTAGACTGTAGTGAATGAAAAACAAAAAGAAAACTCAGAACTTCCAACTAGTTAGATATTTTGAGGTTTTATGATTAACAGAACAAATATGTTTGTTTATGAATTTGATTTTCTTCAAGGTAATCTCTTGATGCTCATTTTTTTCTTTTGTAATTTAGATCAAGAGATTCCTGAATTGCATAAGAGTAAGTTATGAGTTGGCAAACAATTGTTGATGAAACTCTGACTACCATTCCACAGCTGGCCAAATTTTCAATTCATGGAACAGATGGCACTTGTTATGCATCAAGTAGTGGATTTGATGTAAGTATAGGGGGCTTGCAGATATTAAAAAAAGTGGGATATGTTCTTCCTATGTTGTTTTTTTAAACATTGGAGCTTATTGTTCAAGGTTTTTATTGATTTTGTGATATATATATAGTAGTGTGATAATTGTGCAGGAGATGATTAGTGAAAAAATCATCATGCTGGCTCATGAAGGGCAGCAAGAATTTTTGCACACTCATACTTTGTTGCTGGCAACACCTAGGTTTCCAGGGATTGACAGAATCATCAAAAGGGAGGTATCTAAATGTTTGCCTGCTAAAAAAGCAATCACTTTGACACATGAGCCCCATAATACAATGAACTCTTCAGCCAGGCTATGCAACACATAAGTGAAAGACCACTTGGACTCTGACTACAGGAAAATACCTTCTTGTAGTACAGGCCCTCTCCCTCCAATGACCAGCCATCAAAATTGTGAATTCAATGTAATCAAACTCAGTAGTACATGCCATGAGCAAAATCCTTTCTTTATTCTGGATACTTAATGACATGGCAAGTGGGCATGATCCTCAATATAATAGATCTGCCATAAAGCAATACTCAAAATGCATGAATTTTTATGTCAGCAAAAGATTGCTTTACTTTAGGCACATTGCACTGAAAAGAACTTTACCGAACACCTCCAGAAAAATCATCAAAATAGCATAAAAAGAGAAACTAAATTGGAATGGCGCCAAGAACTTCTTGGAATATGTTTGTGAGCATACAGAGTGTTACCCAATGGCAGGCAAAAAAACCTGTCACCTTACATTTCATTGGCTNATGATCCTCAATATAATAGATCTGCCATAAAGCAATACTCAAAATGCATGAATTTTTATTGTCAGCAAAAGATTGCTTTACTTTGGGCACATTGCACTGAAAAGAACTTTACCGAACACCTCCAGAAAAATAATCAAAATAGCATAAAAAGAGAAACTAAATTGGAATGGCGCCAAGAACTTCTTGGAATATGTTTGTGAGCATACAGAGTGTTACCCAATGGCAGGCAAGACACCTGTCACCTTACATTTCATTGCCTGTACCTACAAAACCAGGCTACCAGACAAGCTGTTGATAAAACAGGGGGGCAATGACAAACCATTTTTAAGGTCAATTGACATTTAAATTAGGATTAGAGTGATGTACTATAAAGGGAGCCTTGTAGTGGTGCAAGACCCCTAAAAGGCAATAACTTAACATGTGACTTTTTTTAAAAACCTTCCCTTTGACTGTGATATAATGAATGAAACAAACAAAACATTAACAGACACTTGTCATCATATTGTCATCATATTGAAACACCACAGTCTCCTGATGCCCCAGATGAGCTTGGTACTGACAAACTTCTGGTGATAAAGAGGAAGCAGAAACAGAAGCAACATTCCAAGAACAGGCTACCAATGACATAAAGATATGATACTTTTACAGAGCAGGGTGAAGTAAGTCCAAGAGTGCTGTCTACCAAAGGATGTCAGCACAGTAGGAACCAGAAAACAGCATGAATGGTGATCCCCCCCAAAGAGGGTACAAGATGATGCATTTGTATGCTACTGTTTGTAAAGTAACAACAATAATAATGCCTTAATGTGAACAAAAGATGTTGTGTAGTTAATGTGTCTTTGTTACTTGTTCTGTTTTTAGGAAGGTAGAGGGAGGAGGTGGGTATAGTGTTCATGTATATGTAAGACAAGATGAACCCTGAGTTGATAACCAGATGCTGCACTAAAAGCAAGCACTTTACCTTCTGTATTCTGAGTTCTAATATATATATATATATTGGAAGTGTAATTTGTATGTATACTTTTTGCACTGTATAGATACATCCATCAGAGGTATTTCAGATAACAAGAGGAATTACAAAGGACCCATCAACTCTTTACCAAGGAGTTATGATTGAACGCAATCACTACAGTTACATTTGTTGTGAGCCTGGTTACAGCCTTATCTGCCATTATAAAAAAACAGGAGTGATAGCTATTAAAACACAGAGATGTATTCTTATTGGAAAATATCAAAACAAAAACGAAGAAGGTATTTGTTATGCAGCCATGGAAAAACTTGGTGAACATTTTAGAGGGCAAGAGTATTGACTAAATTCAGATGGCTGGCCATCCTCTGTTTTGATATTGTACATCTATATTTCTCCCTTGCAAAGAAAACCTATATTTTATTGCATGGATCTGTTTTATGGTCAAAATTTTGTTTATTTATTCCTTGTTTGTAATATAAGTTGGATATATTTCCTGGGAGTGATACTTCAGACCTAATATTGAAAAATTAAAGTCCAGTTTGCTTTGTTTATTCCTGAGGTTTCTGTTCAGATTCTTTTCAGTAGGCTTATTCTTTTAAAGGAAGTTGATACATAAATTTATTTTAGGGACTGCAGAGCAGGATGGACTGCCTGGGCCATAACCCACTCACTTTGCAACAAATGGTTTTATATTTGTTTGAATATTAGTCACAAATATTTCAATATTCTTGTGGTTCTTCATTGCCAGGAAGCTTGAATGGAGTGTATACCAGTTCTACGTGTTGCGAACAAATCTGTTAATAATAAGAACAGAGACTATGATTTCAGGATATTTTTTTTCTTAGTCACCTTCCTCCGCTGTCTCCTGTTTGGGTAGGAAGTTTATTGGTTCCAATTTATCTATGGCTCGGATGTAGCTATTACGTGAATAATGAGCAATCATATCCAGATAGCCACATGCAATCTTTTATGATCACAACCAATATTTTTACTTTGTATTATTGAGGGATTTTAAAGGAAGGTAAAGAAAATTTCTCCGAAGTCAAAAAATCAAGAAGAATTTCTTTGGACAAAGTTTGTTTGACCACTTAGTTTGTTTGGAAATAGATATAATCTGTTATAAAAAGTCTTGCTGACTATACAGTGTCTGTAGTAGTCTTTTCACTGGTTCTTTGTTCCAAATGGATTATTTCTAAGTCATAAATGCACAGGAAAAATATTTGCATGGACGAAAAAGGCGCTTTTCAGGAATCATCGTGCGACGCTCAAGACCCCAAAACTCCCTGCGCTTTGCACCCGCACCTCAGCCCACCAAATTTCCGGACCTCCCTTCAGTCCTAGTATGACACCAGTTTAACGATAATTTTTGTCTTGATAGCAAAAGTAATTAAAGTGTGTGTACAATAATCACCATTGCCATTAGCGTTTTTGCAAAGATTGGAATAGTAATGCAGATATTGAATGTCTTATATAATGATATGAAATGGAATACACGCTTTTTTATATAAGAAATATACCAATAAGAATCACGAAGTATACTTCATCGAGAAATTAAGTAACATGAAAGTAAGCTTTGCTGCCTCAGACAGACTAAAACCTCCCAAAATTCCACTCCATTTCCAATATGAAGTGGCAAAAATGTTTGCCAGCATCTGAAATGTTTAGCTATTTTATAGTCAAGATATTCAGTTCACCATCGTGAGACGCTCGATCACCTTCTTTATGGTGCTGGCGAGAACGAGAATAAGAAAAGAGCAACCAGGATAAAAGGTTTTAGTCACTTCGAAATCCCACCGTTTTTGAAAAACAACTACGTAAAAAAGGCACACAAATTTAGAAATACCTGCCTGCACACGCCTTTTCACTTCTCTGTCACAGTCTCCGAGCTTGAGCTTAAACGTTTTTTTATATCAAAAAGCCTGTAAAGGTTAAAACTACAGGGGTTACATTAAGAAACTTGCACAACCCTCAACATAATTTTGAGAAATAAAAGTACCGCCCAGATTTATAAAATCAGTCCACTTAAAAATGACTGGCAAATTCCGATTCACTATATAAATGTAGAGTATTGTAGTATGAAAGTTAACTAAAGCCACTTTTTATTTTATAAAATGATTATTTAGATCTGCTTGTTCATCGACTCCTTGTTACGAAAAAGTGTACCATTACGTACTTCTTCAGTTGAAGTTGAGAAGTTTGAGAATCTGCGAAACCGTTAAAGTTCTTGCCGCATTTTTTACGAAGGCTGCTTAATTTGCAGTGTAATTATTAGGACATAGTTGAGCATGATGATGCGAATGGGGGTAAGTGTGGGTGGTCCATGCGATCTTATTTCCTGCAGAAATTCAAAGTTTGTTCACTCGACAACGTCAAAAGATAAAAATCACTGTATGTATGGACCAATCCTTTCACACATGATGAATTAAGACGCAAAATGCACGCGTTTCGTTTGCATGCTATAAAATGAAAATTCTCATTTAATGCTTTTCTTGAAATCAACCCAGGTAACGCACGAAATACAAGATTAGTTGTTTATGATACAATATACAGATGGGTAGATAGCAAACAATTTCAATAAATTCCAGCCTTGCCTTCGCCTTTGGTTTTCCTTTCTAGTGACGTTTTGATCTTTTCACCTTGTTACCATTCCTGTGTTGTTATCCATCTCACAACAAACAAGAAAGTTTTACTGTTTGAAATAGTCTGACCTCAAGTGTATCCTACACCACCATTCTTCATAATACTTTTTAAGCACTTTTAAAACCCCACTTCAAACNTTATATTTGTTTGAATATTAGTCACAAATATTTCAATATTCTTGTGGTTCTTCATTGCCAGGAAGCTTGAATGGAGTGTATACCAGTTCTACGTGTTGCGAACAAATCTGTTAATAATAAGAACAGAGACTATGATTTCAGGATATTTTTTTTCTTAGTCACCTTCCTCCGCTGTCTCCTGTTTGGGTAGGAAGTTTATTGGTTCCAATTTATCTATGGCTCGGATGTAGCTATTACGTGAATAATGAGCAATCATATCCAGATAGCCACATGCAATCTTTTATGATCACAACCAATATTTTTACTTTGTATTATTGAGGGATTTTAAAGGAAGGTAAAGAAAATTTCTCCGAAGTCAAAAAATCAAGAAGAATTTCTTTGGACAAAGTTTGTTTGACCACTTAGTTTGTTTGGAAATAGATATAATCTGTTATAAAAAGTCTTGCTGACTATACAGTGTCTGTAGTAGTCTTTTCACTGGTTCTTTGTTCCAAATGGATTATTTCTAAGTCATAAATGCACAGGAAAAATATTTGCATGGACGAAAAAGGCGCTTTTCAGGAATCATCGTGCGACGCTCAAGACCCCAAAACTCCCTGCGCTTTGCACCCGCACCTCAGCCCACCAAATTTCCGGACCTCCCTTCAGTCCTAGTATGACACCAGTTTAACGATAATTTTTGTCTTGATAGCAAAAGTAATTAAAGTGTGTGTACAATAATCACCATTGCCATTAGCGTTTTTGCAAAGATTGGAATAGTAATGCACATATTGAATGTCTTATATAATGATATGAAATGGAATACACGCTTTTTTATATAAGAAATATACCAATAAGAATCACGAAGTATACTTCATCGAGAAATTAAGTAACATGAAAGTAAGCTTTGCTGCCTCAGACAGACTAAAACCTCCCAAAATTCCACTCCATTTCCAATATGAAGTGGCAAAAATGTTTGCCAGCATCTGAAATGTTTAGCTATTTTATAGTCAAGATATTCAGTTCACCATCGTGAGACGCTCGATCACCTTCTTTATGGTGCTGGCGAGAACGAGAATAAGAAAAGAGCAACCAGGATAAAAGGTTTTAGTCACTTCGAAATCCCACCGTTTTTGAAAAACAACTACGTAAAAAAGGCACACAAATTTAGAAATACCTGCCTGCACACGCCTTTTCACTTCTCTGTCACAGTCTCCGAGCTTGAGCTTAAACGTTTTTTTATATCAAAAAGCCTGTAAAGGTTAAAACTACAGGGGTTACATTAAGAAACTTGCACAACCCTCAACATAATTTTGAGAAATAAAAGTACCGCCCAGATTTATAAAATCAGTCCACTTAAAAATGACTGGCAAATTCCGATTCACTATATAAATGTAGAGTATTGTAGTATGAAAGTTAACTAAAGCCACTTTTTATTTTATAAAATGATTATTTAGATCTGCTTGTTCATCGACTCCTTGTTACGAAAAAGTGTACCATTACGTACTTCTTCAGTTGAAGTTGAGAAGTTTGAGAATCTGCGAAACCGTTAAAGTTCTTGCCGCATTTTTTACGAAGGCTGCTTAATTTGCAGTGTAATTATTAGGACATAGTTGAGCATGATGATGCGAATGGGGGTAAGTGTGGGTGGTCCATGCGATCTTATTTCCTGCAGAAATTCAAAGTTTGTTCACTCGACAACGTCAAAAGATAAAAATCACTGTATGTATGGACCAATCCTTTCACACATGATGAATTAAGACGCAAAATGCACGCGTTTCGTTTGCATGCTATAAAATGAAAATTCTCATTTAATGCTTTTCTTGAAATCAACCCTTTTTACACAATTTTCCCTTTTACCAACACAGGTAACGCACGAAATACAAGATTAGTTGTTTATGATACAATATACAGATGGTTAGATAGCAAACTATTTCAGTAAATTCCAGCCTTGCCTTTGCCTTTGGTTTTCCTTTCTAGTGACGTTTTGATCTTTTCACCTTGTTACCATTCCTGTGTTGTTATCCATCTCACAACAAACAAGAAAGTTTTACTGTTTGAAATAGTCTGACCTTAAGTGTATCCTACACCACCATTCTTCATAATACTTTTTAAGCACTTTTAAAACCCCACTTCAAGCCCGTCCTACAGCTTTTAAGTCAGCTTGAGCATGTGCTGTTTATCTGATCATCTATAGTATCTTGCAACCAAAGGTGAAATGGCTGTCGAGGTACTTGACTTGTTTTCTAACAATTTTTATTCCATATTTAAATAGAGGATTTTCCTAAACATATAGAACTGTCAAATGCGTGTTTGATAAAAAAGCTACCACTATTTTGAATCGGTAGTACAACACTTCTCTTTTCATTGGATTGCAAAAATAATTATTCAACTTGCAGTTCAGTTTTTTGGAGAAAGGTGCTACTTGTAACGTTTACAGTGAGCATCACCTATAAATTCTGACTCCTTTTAACACGAAGTCTTTAAGAATAAAATCAAAGTCATTCTAGCGCAATTCTTGCTAGACAAAGTCATTTTTACAGAGTTCTTCATATCTGACTACCAAATAAAATGCTCCTCGTCAAGTTAATCTTTGTTACTATGTTATATTCCCCATTGAACTGCTGAATTAAAGCTCATGAATACACAATACTGATAGATACATATGAATGCGCAACACAACACCTTGATGGTCTCTTTTGTAAGCATTGGTTTGAAGCTATTGTGCCAAACACCATTACAGAAAATGGTAATACTCTTTGCAATTGTAGTTTTTGTCTTGTATTCCAAGTATTTAAACTTAAATGTGTCCCCGTTATGTCTAAAATGAAGTGATATAGAATGAGCTTGTGGTCCTGAAGGCAAGGTAGGCAAGAAATTAAAGCATTTTCTAAAGAGAATGGCAACCAACATCAGTCAAAGCAACGATTTATATTAACAATTGAACTTGAAGTTGTTTAAAAATCCACTCTTATTGGCCAAACAATCCTGAGCAACACACCCCTTCATGCTAAAATAAATATCAGAATTGACAAGGCCATTTCTTCTGGGACTCGCAAGATATACCCTGATCTTGATATCGTCACTTTCAGACCATTTGTTTGATCACTGTGTAAAAGAAATTCATTTGAACTCTCAATAAACTGAAATGAATGTTGGTCAATTTACACTGGACCTGAAAAATGACGTTGCAACTTCCATCTGCTGTGTCTGCTAATAGTCTGTCTTGAGAAGGAAAAGTTAAAAATAGAGTGAACCAATTTTGGTGTATTGAAAAGGGTAGCTATTGGCTGATGACGAAGATAAGTCAAGAGGTCTTCTTACGTAAGGGTCGCATCAACTTTTGATATGCCAGTAAAGTTACTACACATTTTACATAATTCTGTACACTCCACATACACGTTTACCTATTCCTCATCTTTTTCATGCCCATTTGTCCCAGTAAACAGTAGCTAAATTCTGCACCATGCAATAAATGACTAGCAGTTATAGTTTCCTAATCTGTCAACCACAAGTGATCGTGCGTTGGTGTACGTCACAAATAGCTTTATCATGGTCATCTTGTCACGGATAACACAGGTCAACAAATTTTTAACTTTTTCTCTGTATCCTGAACGAGATTGACATTTTGCTGAATACGAATATTGCTATCAAAACGTTGAGTTGTCTCCCAATTTTTTGAACTGGTACTCCCTAAATCTCAGCAACACAAAAAATTAGGAGTTTGCTGGGTTTTCTTTTATTTTGTGGTTTAATTCGATGACAAAAAACTTAGATTTACCGTGATGTTAACATGGAAAACGCAAGTTGAAAGCTAATTTTACAATATTTCAGAGCTTTTTCTTCTTAGTGCTTTTCCTGTGGATGGTCTCAGGATCACCCCTTATCAGCGTCCAGCAGAAGTCAGCGAGCATTGCTCAACTCCAATTTCCTTGGTATCGCTTTTCAATTGATGCAATATCCTGGTGACAACGTTCGCTATGCTCATTGCTTTAGGCACTGCAGTTATCAGAAAACAGCTCTAGATGTGAATGCATAAAACGAACCTTTAGTGACATGTTGCATCCAAGCTCCTGGTAAGTCTTACTTATACAGATTACAGATCTCTTACTAGTTCCTTATAGTTTACCGACCACTGGTTTCCTAGAAAGTTGTTCACCACAGCCTTGAAAGAACACCATGCAGCTCTTTCCATCGCACAGAGCAGCTGCAGAAAAGCATCATCTCGCAAACGTTGTGTTTGAGGACCAACAAATATGCCTTCTCGAAGCTTGGCATAAGAGATATTTGTTTTTGATGCAGTGAAATCCATTCATCTTTATCCATAGCCTTCACAAAGTTTTTTCGTTAAGCCAAGCTTGACATAAAGAGGTGGCATTAACACTTTGTGTGGATCAATTAGTGGCTCACTGATAAAATTTTTCTCACCTGGTATCAGTTTTCTCAGTGGCCAGTCTGCCTTTCTGTCCTACTCACACCAGTCTGGTGCACCTTTCGCTTCACTTCAGCAGATATCCTCCTGTCGCATGACTCCTGTAACCTTCCGCCATCCATTCCAACCTGCCTGCACACTCCGTTACTCTGTACAGTGGACCCAAGATACTTGAATTCTACCACCCTCTTCACTTGGATACCTTGCCTGTGTATTGCATCCTCATCCCTCGCATTCAGTGCCAAATATTCGGTTTTTGCTCTGCTCACTTTCATTCCTCTTTTCTAAAGTGCCTCACGCCAATTTTCTAGCTGCTCCTCTACTTCTTGTCTTGTTTCGCTGCATAAAACGATGTCATCTGCAAAGAGCCTGTTCCAAGGCTCCTTCTTCCTAACCTCCTCCGACATCTTGTCCACGACTAATCCAAAGTATAAACAATAAGCTCTATAAATAAATGGTGTTAGCGTGCGTCTTTGAGCTGAAAATGCTGGCTGACCACAAATGTAGCAGTTATCTTGGCTTGTTTCGACATTCCCACGGCATGACATAATTACAAAAGTGACTCGACTCCTTTGTTTTAGAGCGACTTTTAAGCATGAACAAACGTTTGAGTTGGTTACATGAAGTTATTATCGCAGCAAAAGCCTAAAAGGAGTCTAAAATAGCATCTTTTGTCAAGTTGAGAAAACAGACCTCTGTTAAGGTACCTTTGTTTTCTGACTACTCTTAAGTAATACTTTCTTTACCAAATTCTTTCTTGAAAAATGTACTTTTCCAAAGAATTAAAAATTCTTAAAAAATGGTAGCAAGACATTTTGGCGGTATACCTGTGTAATTATTTTTGACCTTGTGACGCACCCAATCTTGTATGAAAAGCATGAAGCATTTTATATTTTATGTCCCAAGTAATAGTTCCAAGGCGTGCGGGTTTTTTTCTCGCTTTTCTTTCCAAGGTAGTTTTAATACTCATGTTTCCATGTCGATCCTGTTTAACTTAAAGGGACTGGTTAAAACATTAAACGAACGCAAGATGTTGCAAACTTCGTTTCCAGGCTAATTATTTAATCAATTCGACCATTGTCAGTAAGTTCCTTCCAAGTACACCAATCCCGCCAACTACTCAGTAATCTTGTGAATTAGTCACCTCTTCGCATTCTTTATGTCCAGTTTGGACAGAGACTGCCTTAGAAAAGCATACACCCGATGGCCTAACGGTGACGTCTTTCTACCTCTTCAAATTGTATTGTCTTGCATCTATTGAGGCTACTTAAGCGAAATGTCCTTTCATTTTTTAACTCGTTCAACAAGTTGTAGCTTTCTATCGTCAGCAGACTTGCAATTCGTTCAATTAAACAATTTAATAATTACTGCAAAACATAAATTTCATTAATGGGCTTTTTAAGGTTGTCGAGCGCCCCTAAAACCTTTATCAAACAAGTAGTCAAGCACCAGACCACAATGCAAAGAATCAACAAAAAAGAACTGCCATTAATTCCTTGTCCATCAGACCTCAAAAGTTGACAGGTTGTCGTGGTTGGTGAAAATGATAAAATCAGACCATTGCAAGCGTTCTTTCGTCAACGTTCCATGCACACAGCCTCGTGTAAAAAAGAAACGTTCGCTGTACAAGTATTAATGTTTTTAAAAATGTTTCATTCTACACGCACCGACTTTAACATGCAACAAGGGCGTGGCTGGCCTTGAATAAAAAGCAAATAAGCAGTTAAGCAAATTTGTTGGAATGACATCTATTAAATCAAATTGCATTAAAATTAACTAATACCTGGATGGGAGTCCAGTGTTAATTTCAGACATTTAATTGTTGCAAGACAGATGTGCAAATTTTATATGATAATCATAAACTGCGAGACGGACAGTCGAAAATATCATTGGATCGTGCTTAATTTTGGTAGTTGCAATGCGATTAGCTTGCAGGGTGAAATGTGGCTGTGAACAAAGGTCAAAACAAACATTTATCTTCCAAGCTTTATTCAACATCTTTGTTTGGAACCAATATTGCAAGAGAAGCAAGGTATCACGTCAAAAACAAACTTCTTCGCACACCTTGGCGACCCCCCCCCCAAAAAAACCCCAACAACCTGGGCTTGAATGGATTAACAAGGGAATGAGTCATTTTTGAGATTGCAGCTTAATAAGTTATGAAAGCTTTAAGGCCTGATATTGTTTGTAAAGACGAACAGAAAGGTATCCTTAATTGACATTGCCACCCTGGGAGACCAAAGGGAGAGCTCTGTAAAGATTTGTATCGTCATACGAATCGAGGTAGAAAAATGTGCAATATTTTAGCAGAATTTATTCCTGTTGGAATTGGTGTGCTAGAAGCGTTGATACGATAACACGACTGTTGAAAAACGTCGGCGAGGCAATGGGAGAGAAAAACCCGACATAAAACAACGGTGTCACTCATACAACAGTTTTAAAATTAGACTCTAAATAAAAATATATACAAAGTATGTACTGAGATTCATTTGCGATTCCCTTTACTGTAAAAACAATCCTAATTTTACACCCTACCCTTTGAATTGAGTACGTGAAAATTCGAGGTTATTCAAAGTTATTCAGTCAAAAAGTATTTAATTTGTTACTTTTTTTCAACATTTTGGTAGTGTAAATCGAACATAAGACAGGTGTACGCTTTTGATCCACCTTTGGTTATCTCTAACAGATAACGCAGTTTTAACAGGCAGCATTTATCCTCCGTGTACATTCTATTTGCGCAACTGAAGTAGTTCATTGGTAGCCCATGAAAACTTTCTTACTCAAATACATTCTCAAGAAGCAAAATCTGGTGAGGTTTAAGTTTCTCCGGGATATGCGTCTACTTCCCAACACTAATACCGCTAGTATCAAACAACATCCCAAATTACAATACATAAAGAACATCAATATCATGATTAATAGGATCTCTGTACAAGGCATGTGCGCGTCACACACGCTCCATTTAATTACTTAGAACTTCTTCCATTTAACGGCTTCCACTAAATTCTGATGTGCGAAATGCAAGCTTGCTTGAATGGTCTTGTTGCAACGTTGTGCGGACACCTGGCGATAATATAACGATGAATTTTCTGCCAACTCAATTTTAATGCCATCTTTTTGTGTTCTTTCCTTTTTCTGAACAGACCAAGAAACAGTAAACATTTGAAACCCCGCGTCTGTTACGAATATCTCTTAACATCCCTCTGAAAAGGCTTTTCCATCTTTTAATTTGCACAATTTTCCACTGTTTCACTCGCATCTTTATCTCGCCTTGCCGACTCTTCACCGGCTTGACACGGCCAAATCTAAGGTGAGGCTGCAGGATCCACAATTATAACAATGGCCAAACAGACAACTCCACGAGTGGCTTAAGAGATTCTGGATTCCTTTCAACAACAATGGATCATTAACTACTCTTCTTTGGTGGTGGCCTAAAAGGAGGGGGGAAAATGATAAAATTATCAGGTGATCAGACTAAAACATTGACAGGTCAACATATGGCATGTTAATTTATAGTTGCCCTGCTAACTCGCTAGCAAAACTTGAAAACAAAGGCACTTTCCTGCAGTATAGCGCCAGCACCTGCTTAGTACAAGAACATGACCAGTTAAGAAACGTTTTTTTCACAAGAAACGGTTTCCCACTCTGCAAGAAACTACCTGTATAAAAGACACGGGGCAATTTACAGTTAGTAAATACAATCAATCTCAAGCCGTACACTGCCACCTTGAGCCAAAAAAAACCAACAAAGAAACATCTAATGTGTTCAATGTATTTCAAAATGGTTAAGCTGGCTCCAGACTAGTCTAACAAATATCTGAAAAACGCGTGGTACACTGGGGATCTGGAGTAAAAATATGGGTTGGGTTTTCAAAAATTGCACTACCTAACTATAGGTTTCCTAAACCAGCTACACCACTGTCCAAAATCAAGATCTAGTGAATGACATTAAACAAACATTTAAAACAATCTTCTTGACCAACACGTTCAAAATTTCAAATTTTAGCCTAAAAGAAATGCATATTACCTGTACGTCCCAACAACAACTGCATGATCTCTTTCATATGGTTCTAGGGTCAACTGTTCTTGTGGCTTCATTTTTTCTCCTTGCATTTTTTTCACCTCTCCTGCAAAAACTGCAGCTGGCTCAGCAGTTGAATCGACACAATTGGCCTGTATAAGCATATTAATACAATTATTTCTGGGCCAAAAAAAAGAAGAGATACACCCTACCCATGTAGGCCCAGCCAAGGCAAGAAATAACAAATGTTGCAATCCTTGAAAAAGCAACAAAAATTTTCAGAAGTTTAGATTAACATTAAAAGAGGGAATGGGTCACTATTTCTTTAGTGCATATTTTCCCACACTTTTTTTTACATAATAAAGAAACCATGTTATGTTATATTTTAGCATACTTTATTTGAAATTACCTCCACTAACAAAGGTATCCTACACTAAAAAGAACACTCTAAAACACTGAAACTCGTTTTTAATTTGGTATATAATGCCTTCAAACTGACTATGAAAAATAAGGCCAAAGATGACTTTAGCACAAAATCCAGCTATGACTATTATTTCAATTAAAAATAAAATTTAAATTTTATTCAAACCTTTTCCAGCAGAAACAGAAAACTTGACACAAATATAAAGCTTACAATATATTGAATGACAGGAGAAACAATTTCACCATCTCTTTTCAGTAGCAACCTTTATTCTTATATTTGTAAAAATTGCCAAAAGTCTCTTGGTTTAACTTTCTGTTTTCTTTTTTTACCTATCATTTTATCACAGTTCAATACACTTGGTAGGATTTTGCCTTTAATGGTTCTTAACCAATTAAAAAAGTCCATGAATACTCACCTTTATTGAAATAACAAAATGTCCTCCATTTTTTAAAAAGTTGTGTGCATTGATAGCAACAATACGTGCCTGGTCAGGCTGGGCAACGTCAGCAAATATTGTATCAACCATACCTATGACAAATCATATGAGCAAACTTTAGCACAGTTCAAGGAACATCTAAAAAAAATATGGCCGAAAATAACTTGAATGTTCACAATAGTTTAACATTTAATATGCCTTGCAATTGACTCTTTATGCCAGAACATGCACAAAGAAAATTTCAAAAACAAGAAGCTTTCTCAGCACTCTTCAAGAATAAGCTGGTCATGACATGGGCCAGAAATCCGTCCAGAGTGCTTTTTAATCCTTTTCATTAACTAAATGGATGCCAGGACCTGGACTCTTTGACAAAAAAAAGGGGGGTGGTGGTGGTCAAGGGAACAGCATAAAAACTCAACAATTCTTTTACAACATTCTTTGGGCAAGTGTGTTTAACACTGGAAATAATCTTTAATAAGAATGCACAATATATTTACATTTTCAAGATGACCCTTTTCATGTACATTGGCAAAATATTACTTTTCCATCAAAATACAAACCTTGTGATAGGATGTGCACGAACCTATTTAACTGGACCCTAGCATTGGACTTTGTATTCTGCCTTTGTTCCTAGTCTTGTTGGTTTCTTTACCAGTATTTTTAGAATTGATAAATGGTACATTGGGCCAGTAATACCCTAATACTAAGTTGTGGTAATGTACACATATAAAGTAAGCAAAAAACCCCTACTGGTCAAGTACAAGAAGCTTGAAATAAACTCAAGAAAAACTGGCAACTTAACTGGTAAGCTTAAGATCTTGCACCAGCAAGCTTATGATACTTGTAAACACTGGAAATAATCTTAAATAAGAATGCACAATATTTTTAGTTGCATTACAAAATTACAAATCAATTACTCTTGATAATTTGTAGGGCATCTATGCTCTTCATTACAACGCCAAATATCTAATTCTACAAGTAAACATTGAAACCACAGTAGACTGAACATTAAAATCTATACCCAGAAGTTCTTCTCTTGGTAAAAAGTAGCTGAGAAAATAACAATTATCTATGTACACAAACTTACCAACCAACATGCGATATTTGTGTGGATGTCTAGCATCTTCAATAATAGGGATAACATTTGTCCTCTTTTTAGCAACATTTAGTAGATCCCTCCCTGAGCGATGTGAAAACTCCACTGCATACACCAAGCCATTCTAATTCGAAAGGATATTCATAAAACTTATTATCAACCATTGCACACACAATTCAGGAAAAGTGTAAGAATAAAACAAATAAACATTAAAAATGTCTCTTGCTTTAGCTATTACTATGTTTAGACAATTTCCCAAGATGCTTCAGATTCCATAGTCGTCATACTTTAAACTCAAGTTGTCTAGGATCAGGTTATGATACTCTAGTACTTGAGTTTATTAAGTAAGAGTGGTGCATGGTAACTTTCATCATAAGCAGCATTTTAACATGGCTATATGAAAATACATAAAAAACCCACATCTTCAATTTAAACATATCTGTTCGTGCACATATCTCTTGCATAAAAAAGTCTTCTGAATCTAGTTCTGAAAAACACTATTGTCTACCTAAAACAAAACCAATGAAAACCAAAAAACAACAACAAAAAACCCCATTTTATACAATGTAAAATAAACAGCAAAAAAATTGCAATATCAGTTAATAGTCCAAACGAAAAAGTAAATAGAAAAATTAAAAAATAGACCAATAAATAAATTGAATAAAAGCTGTGAATCTTACTGGTCCAACAATGTCCGACACATGAGAGACTGTAGTACCAGAAGCTGCTCCAAGATAAAGAACTTTTGATCCAGGTGGCATGTGTATTTTGTCAATACCTCCAAGGATTGCAGCAGCAAGTTTTGATCTAAAAGGATTCCACACCCTGTATTCTATTTTTTCCCCAGGTGTCTCCTGAAATTTACAATAAGTCTTGGTAATTATACTTTCTTACCAATGTAAAGGTCAAGGTTTCTGGTAACTTTCAAGACAAAGAAACTGACAGGACATGAAAGTATCATCTGGTGGTCAACATAAATATAATGTGGAGGACAGTGGTAAATGTGATGCCAACTGTGACTGAGAGTTGTTTACTACCTCACAGCCTGGCTTCACTTTAAATAGAACAGAGCTTATCTCCTTGGTTCAAATAACATAATAAAAAAAGGTAACAATGATAAATTTTGGTAGTACTGAACTAAAAGCAGTGAACATCTTCCATAGCAACAAGTGTTACAGTGAGTCAGTCAGTCAATCAATCAACCAACAATATTAACAATTAAAGCTTTACTTAAGAATAATGCCACTGATTTATGTTAAAAGGTTTGGGACAAATCCAAAATGACTTGCACATGACAACAATTCAATGTATCAAAAGAACTAGAGTTAATGAAAGAGATATACTGATAAAATCTAGGTCAAGCAATATTAAAATTATGCTGTTTGAAGTACTAATTAGAATGGGTTGTGAGCTTTCACGTTTGGTTATCACATTTTATCAAATTGCATTACAGCAACTTTAAGAGGATGACCAAATATGAGTAGGAATGGGTTTGGATTAAAAGTGCACAGTTTTCAAAAAAGTATGGACCATTTCAAACAAGCGAGGCTGAGATGTGAAATCTCCATCATTTTTTTGGTGGCAAACTTTTAATTGTTATAACTTGGCCAGACAAAACAAGTTAATCCATTGTGGATCATCTTTTTTTCAGTATTTACAGGTAATGTTTTGAAAGTGCATTACTGCTCTACTGACTGTGATATCAAATTGGGCAATTCTGATAACATCAAAGTTATAGTCTATGGATGACTTTATATGGAACATAAGTGAACAAGACTAATTTATAGGAAAGAAAAAGGATAAATGAAGGTTCGCTTGTTTTATCTTTCATACAAGCACCATATCAAATCAAAGAAAACAACCATGCATCCCCTCCCTCTATTAATGAAAGATTAAATTGCATGTCCCAAAACACAAAATAGTTTTAAGCTAGACTAATACAATACACTGAGACTGTAAACCTTGTTAGGTTGCCCTGTTACTTACCGCATCAATGGATATTCTCTTTTCTCCATAAACTGCATCACCCGGAATTAGATTTTTTGTGACCAGTGCATCTTCCTTTCCTCTGGCAATGAAAACACCTAGTAAAGTAAACAATCAAAATTTGCTTGAAAAAAAAAACAACCAGAATATTTTTCTACCATTTAGTTGATAATATGGAGGCCTGTTTGACACTTACAGTTAACTAGATTAACTTCATTACCAAAAACTTTAAGATGAATCATATTACACCACTGGATGAATAGCCAAGGGGCACCTTGTTATACTTTTAAAAAAATCTAAGTCAATGTCTCATGCACATTTTTTGGAGCATGGTGGTGGTGGGGGGGGGGGGGAATACGGGCTACAGCTACTTATGATTTGTTAAATGTTATGCATGTGTACAAGCCTTGACATACTAAATATTGAAAATGAAACATTTTTGCATCACCAATGAAAAAGGGAAGAAATACCAATGAACAAGAATGCTACAAAGCAAATTTGTCAGATAGGTAATTGGCATTTTTTCTGATACAAAATACAATTTTTTTCCTATTCTTACCAATAAATACACACAACAGAAAAAAAATACCTTCATGCCTGTGTGGTTCAATTATTACTCTTGCTCCACCTCTGAAACCTAAAATTAATAAGAAGATAATTCAAAAAGTGTCCCATCATGACCCTCGAGTCCAATATAACAATAGCCTAATGTGTATTTTCCCATTTAAAATGTGGTGCTTCCACCAGTGTAAATTATGTATGCATTTGCATTCCAAATTTCTGCAATACTATCAAAGCCAATAGTTAATTCTTTGGACCCCGTAGAAGGAAAAATTCCTTTTCACTCCACAAACAACAGAAAACACTTTACTCTAACACTGCACTCAACCCACTGCTAATTAAACATGTTTTAAATACTGGTAAAAGAATCAGTAATCCATACTTGATTAAATAAATGTAGTTACAAAGTCATGCTAGCCTACTTCTTACAAAACTCAGCAATTTATTAACTGACCAATGTTTTTCAACACTGTTCGTGCACTCCTTGAAGGTCTACAGCAAAGATTAAATCTAAAATAAACAAAATTTGACTAACAGGATAAATTGCCTACAATTTAACAAACCATGCTCCTGACCATATCCTCCAAAACAATTCTGTTTAAGAGTGTTGCTATTTCCTTGGTTAGACTTTTCTATTGTAGTTATGCAGTTTTTAACAGCATCATCATTAATTTTGCATGCAAACAAACTGCTAACTCTTAAGATGCTTTACAACTACAACTTATTTGATGCCTGGAAAAACTCCTTAAGAAATGTTGACAATGTCATCTCAAAAAAACAGGTGGTTCCATCCTCCAAAGAGCATTTCTTAAACATTACCCTTAAAAAACAATAATTCGAAATTGATCATTTGGTAAGGAACTGTCACATCTTTGGGTTATACTGAAGTTCAATTGGAATGTCTGAACGACAGTGACGTTGAAAATGAGTTTGATATTGGCACCTTTTTGACTCTCAGTGACACAGGTGTTCACAAAGAGCTTCGACAGGGCCACATAAAAATATTAATCAGGTTTTGCATGCATCACAAAAATAAATTTGAAGGCAAATTCTTAAATCAGAGAAAATTACGAGCGAGAGTTAACTAGCATTGAACCGTGTCAAAGCTTTTTTCAAGAGAAGCTAGATGATAGCAGATGGTACAATCTTACCTCCGCGTCCTCCTCGTCCACCGCGTCCCCCTCCTCTTCCTCTACCTGTATTGAAAAAAAGGTCATTTTGGTCACTCTACTGTGCGAAGGACACCAGAAACTGCACTGAAATGCTAATGCAGAAATTTAACAGTTTTTCTTTAGGCGAGCTTCAGTGACATGTCATTTTTTGGTAGGTGGGTAGGTTTTGTCGTCATCACAACTTTTTGGGAGCTTGCGCATACCCACTCTGTACTTTGCAAGTTCCTCTTCTACGTGTTGTAAGCTTTTGCTTTCATGTCCCATAAAATGTCAGGGTAACTTGCAAACTTAAGAATTGCCTGTCTTTTTTCCAGTGTTATATGGACTGGGAATTGGTAGAAGATAATAAATTCTGACTTACTATAATTCATACAGAACATTTCAGCTTTTAAAAAGCATAAACTTCAACAAATTAACTCTGGTGGATGAGTTAGCAAAGGCTACTTCCCCCCCCCCTAGCCTCAAGAAAACCACACAACAAGTGCCCACCATCCCTACCATTTTAAAGCATTTTGAACCCTTATCCTCACACAAACTCAAATACAAACTGTCACGGGTTGATCCTGAGCTGCGTTATGCCGGTGGGAAGGCCCTGTTGCAAAAAAAAATAAAATGGCCTGGTGTCCTTGTTCACATTGCACGAATGGAATTGGTGATATCCAAAATCAAACACTTTCTTAAAGCCTTCTAAAAAAAGCCTTTCAGTTAAATCAGAAATAAAAAAACATGTTCACTTATGATTTTACATCTGAACGTCTTGGTTCGGGGGCTTTTAAATTCAATGGCGACGGTTGATACCTTATTGAGGAACATGTGCTTTTAATGCTATGTGCGTGGTCAAAACGAAACCATGTGCGATAGTTTTAACACTATTGTGTCAAAACGCTACATTCTGACGCTATTACTGGCAGGGATGATCAGAAAGGTAAAATTATTAAGTTAGGATCAAGTACTTACCTCTTCCGCGATCGCCAAATCCCCGTCCACCACCACCTCTGCCACGATCGCCAAATCCCCGTCCACCACCACCTCTGCTACGATCGCCAAATCCTCGTCCACCGCCTCGTCCACCACCCCTGTTACGATCACCAAAGCCGCGTCCACCCCCTCTTCCTCCTCGATCAAATCCTATAACATAAAATTAAAATATAACTCAATATTGATCAAAATCACCATTTAATACCTTAAAGTACTTTAGTTTCTGCCGACTAAATCTGAACGGAGAGTGAGTTTTCTTAGCTGGCACGTGGCTACGGAAGGCGAGTGAATTGCACCAGATAAAAAAGAAAAAACACCAAAAGAAGGTAACTTTAATGTCGTACGAGGGCCACGCAATATGTTTGTCTTTTAGTGATTACTAACCTGGTCTTCCCATGTCCAAGTGAAGGCTCCTCTCAAAAATCACTTATTACTTGATCCCCATCAGCAACAGCACATGGTCTGAAGAGGGAGTATGGGTATAAGCTGCTGAAAGACTGGATTGAGGCTTCTTTTGTCTTGTATTCCGAGGGGATTCAAAACGAGATATTCATCTGCCCCACAGAAAAGTTCTGGGGAAGCCCCAAACAACCAAATGCAATAATTAAAAAAGGAAAGTCAGTTATTGCTAACACCGAACATGTAGAGGGTAGGAACCAAATTTCTGAATAAACCAGGAAATAGGCGTCCACACAAGTGTGGAACGTGTTCGAGTAAGCAAACCTGAAAATATAATTATAATTAAAGTTGCTTAGTTTGTCCATATCTCTTAGTATTTTGAATTTTAGACACGTTTGATGCTCTGGCAGTTTCACATATACCCAACTTACATTATTACTACTATTCAATGTATTGGGTGTACAATAGACTAGGTTACAAAGAAACAAAAAAGTTGCGGCTGTAGTTTTGTGTTCTCGCTCGATTTTCAGGACCTCTGATCTCTAATGTCTTGACGATGAAGGGGTCTTATCAAGTTGATCACACATTAAGCTACTTTTTATGAATGCCTATTTTTCATCGTGGAATCAACTACTTTTCTTCAAACGGATCCAGAAACTGTAAAGGATAACTTAGACTCCGTACTTTCTGGAGAGGAGAACGTGTGTCTATGTTTCCCAAGGCAACCTTATTTTTTTTAAAAAAAAGCAAGTGTCCCTGGTGTTGTATACTGTGCTGGAGAAAGTTAAAGCATCAGAGAAATTCTGCTAGTAAAAACGTCTCTTAATTTCTATCTTAATTAAAACGTAAGTTTCCTCCTTTCTTCCTTTGGACAAATGACTTCCATAAAATTAGTTCTCTAATTACTTACAGGGAAGCATGATTTAATTAATTAACAGAATTTCCTCCAAAAGAGTGGATCATTGATTAAGTGTCTAGATTTTGTATGGGTTTAACAAGTCTAATATCTCAGGGGCCTACTTCTCTACCAGATCTTGTTCTGCACTGACCTGAATTATGCAGGCTATCATTAGAAGTAACTGGTGGGTTTGATTCTGGATTCTGCCCTGCAGAATGGCTACCAGGCTTCTGGTATTTTGCATCTCAGAAGGTACAACTTTAAATACACTTGGTATCGAAGATCTTTCTAAAGGCTCATCTATGCTAGCAATCTATATAGATGGCAATGTAGGATTGAATGGTAATGCCACCTGTGGTGTGAGTGGAGCTAAAGAAGGAATGCCTCCTAATGTATCAGTGGGACTTAAATCTGAAAGCAAATGATCACAAGTACAAATCTTTTACTGTTACCTGGAACCTTCATTAGTTAGGCTAGAGATACTTTAAATGTTATTACTATGCCTGGATTCCAAATTATATTTTCCCTCTTTGTGTTGCGAAATATGTGCGATCCCTAGCAGTAAAATTTCTGGAAACAATATTTCCTCTGTCATGGTGAGTTTTACCAACCAGTTGAGAGTGCTCAACTTTGATAGCAAGTGATGGTTTAATTAAACTGAAAGAGGTATGTAGAGAACGTTTTAAAAGCAGTTCAGCTGGAGTACATCCAGTACATGCAGTATGTTTTTGTACTCAAACAAAACATTAGGTAGTTCGTGAGAAGAAGACCCATTTGGCATTTATTATACATAGACTTGAAAGTCTAAACATGTTTCACAGCAAGACAATGGATAAAAGGGTGTAAAAGAGGGTAAAATATATGCTTTACTTTACAGATTGTAAAGAATTGCTTAAACTCACTAGAAATGAACTTTGGTCCATTTTCACTAACTTAGTGCTGGCAGAGACCATACTGGGAAAATTGACTACGTACTGCATTTATGTTAACCTGTCCAGTTGTACTTGACATACCTGGTACTTCAAGCCATTTAGAATAATTATAAACCATAAGCAAGAACTGTTGGCCTTTGATTTCTTGGAAGGCAATGTGGACTCTAAACCAAGGTGCTGTTGCTCATGGTCAGAATAAAAGAGGAGCGCGTTTTTGAGACCTTTGGTGCTCTACACAAAAAGTACATCCACGAACTAACTTTTTAATTTCTTGGTCCATAACTGGCCAAAAAACGAATGATTTTGCTAAAGTTTTCATCCCTCTTGTACCTGGATAGTAACCATACATTTCCTTTAGCGTCTGAGATTTCAAAGCAGTTGGAATAATATCCTTCTGGCCCCAAAGTAAAAAACCATCTTCGATTGACAATTCGTTGTGTTTAACAAAATAAAAGGGCGTATACTCATCGTTAGTAGATGAAGGATGACTTAAGAGAGAGAGAGAAAGAGAGAGAGAGAGAGAGAGAGAGAGAGAGAGAGAGAGAGAGAGAGAGAAAGAGAGATCTGAAAAACCTCTGACACCACTGGGTTTCTTCCAGTCCTGGTTGGAACCGGATCACATGTAATTGGGAGAGATTCAGAAACTAAATTTACAAAGTTCTTATCTGGGTCGACAGGACCAGCATCCATCCTAGGAGTCAGGTAAGCATATTTACAGTTGCATTATGCTTTGAGGTGCGATGCACTATATTGTATTGGTGATTTGAAAGCAATAAAATTCAGTGGTGAATTCGCACAACATTAGAGGCTATAATGTCTAATCTTGCCCCAAATATACAAGTGAGAAAGAAATGGTCTTTGATCAAGGTAAAAGGTCTGCTACAGATAAATAGAGAAAATATTTTAATGCCAAAAAGCATCGTTATCACCTAATTTTAATTTGTCTGTAATTCCTCTCAGCAGGACTTAAGGTTCATGATGCACAGGCAATAGGCCTTTCTGACGCATCTGACGGTCATTGCTTGAGGCCTGCCCCGCCACAAAGGAACTTGCATCAACAGAAATAGTTGAGCTGAGTCGAAGTAAATCAAAACTTTATCACCTGACAACAAAATTTGGGTATGGTGAAAAACTGAATTGCACTTTTGATTTCACTTGCAAGTTGTGCCATGTGGTAATAATGCATTCAACGGATGTAGTGTAGAAGCTAAGTTTTTCAAAAACTTCCCATAGAAACTTAGGATACCCAAAAACGATTTTAACTCTGTCCTATTTTAAGGTCTTGGGGCTTTCTGAGCTGTCTCTAACCTAGTTTGCACTAAGCGGATACCATCGCTACACAAAACATGACAAAAATACTCTACTACCCTTTGAAAAAACTGACACTTAACAGAACAGAGTGTAACATTGCAGTTAGAAGACCGATCGAATACTTCAGTGAGCACCCTAATACGGTCCACTAAGGTATTAATAGCAATTAAAATATCATCAACGTAAACAAAGACCTTGTCAACTCCAACTAAAATCTTATCTATTTTGCACTTGAAATTACTGTGGGCTGTCTTATTCCAAAACAAAAACCTTTCAATTCAAACAGGATCTTGTGAGTGTTTAAGGTTAAAGCCTCAGTCAAGTCATTGACCAGAATCAGCTGATTAAAACTACCTGGCAAAGGTAATGCTAAATATACCTCTTTCTGGCTGCCCGAGAGCTTAACTTGGACAGCACATCTGTTACATTTGATTTCTTGTAGCAATCGTCTTGCAAGACTGTATTTAAACGTTTATAGTTGCCACAGACTCTGATACATCCTTAACCCTTTTCAACAGCAACAGTAGGGACAAATCAGATTGGAGGCTGCTTCTGCTTCAAACTCCCACGAATATCATGAAGTACAGTTTCGGACATTGCCAGAAGGTCAGAATTGGTGGACAACAAATAGTTCAATGTGTCAGGAAAATGGCTAGCTTTTTGCACTTTAACTGAACTGCTTTATCTACTGCTATACTCTGAAGGACCAATATTCTCCTCTACTTCCCTGACGAGACTACCCATTAAACCGCCCCAGTCTACCTTAATATATGACAGGCAATTTCTACCTAAGATTGAAGTACGACTGCCCTCGACATCTAAAAGTGGTAAATTATTAGGTGCCTGTTCCTATAGCGTACTGAAATTGTAATACAATCTAAATCCAGAGCAACAGCAGTGGTATATCCTTTTAAGAGAACATGAGTAGAAGCTAAGGGAATGTCACAAAAATTATTACGGTAAATTTTCTCCGCAATTGTAGACCGTCTGGCCCTTGTGTCCTGTTACATCCTCAACCCTCCAATTTTATATACTGTATAAGCCTAAAAACTGTTCGTTACTTAGGTGATCTTCATAGCGAGGATCCCTCAAAACAGGCTAATGACTTGGCTTGTTTTTTCCCAGCCTGACAAATTCCGGTTTCGAAGGTTTTTTGACCTATTCAAAAAAGCTTCTTTTACAAATATTTACTAATATGGCTACGATTTCTGCAGAGGTTGCACATTGCACCACGAAACCGACAAGATGGAATGGAATGATTGGATCCATAACAAGAAGAAAATTTAAAATCTTTGGAAGGAAAACGTGCCGTATTTGATTAGTTGAAGTTTGGATGCCTGTATCCATGTGCTCTTATTGGTCCTCTTCGCCAGTTCGTCCGATATACAGCGTTTCTTCGCTGTCTGAAATGTCAAATCTTTGACTTTCAAAAGAAGACATTTTATTTGTCATCTTTACCTCTAATCAAAGGACTAATAAATATTATAGTATAGTAAGTAAAATATCCCTTATTTTTAAGGAAAATACTTCCCTAGCCAAAGAGCTAAAAAGCCCTCAGGTGTTATTTGGTGATTAAGTTTTGTACTGTGACTATAAAGCAGACACCCTTAACACTCTTTTTTTGTGTGGACTATGTGTTATATGTTATAATCAGGTAGTAGATAAATCAATGATCAGAAAATACAGATCAACGACATTGTGTGACCAATCAGATTGGTTGTAAGATAATGGTAAGCTTTCGGCTTCTTAACTCTTCCTTCACGTTAATTTGTGGCTGAATAAGTTCTTGGCAAAAAGCTTCTAGTGTTGATCCATATTGTTCACTTCGGGTAACAGCAGCCAACATTTCGATGTCATTCTCCGTAACTTGGAGATGGTTTGTTCGATTACAGGGTTGTAGAACTTAGGGAGGGGGGGGGGGGAGAGGTACTGGTTCGTTTCAAGAATCCTCTCTGCTCTAGACAAACTTTGGTGGAATAATCTCCTGGAGCTACGAGTACGTTAGATGTTATGTACAAATCTCGCTACTACGGATTTATTGTACCGTTTTGGTGGTACTGTGGGGTAGTTTAACAACAAGACTGTATCACTAGCTTCATTGCACCAAGACGAAGATAGCTACTTTCCCTCTCTCGTCACAATCATATCCAGGAAAGGAACGGAACAGCCTTCCTCTTGTTCGATAATAAACTTCAGACTAGGATTCATATTGTTGATTTCATCAAGTTTGCGATGGATATGTGGCTTGTTAATATTACGAATAATATCATTCATATATCTTAAATGCTATTAAAGGAGCTGGAGGTCTGCCCAATGCCAGGCCATGTACCTGACAGTAGAAACGATTATATGTCTGCAGCAAAACATTAAGTCAACGAATTTTTTTTCTGCAGGTCGAATTGAATATCTCCCTGAATACAGTAGCTTTGGACATTCCTGTGTGGGTTCATTTACTGGTACATTAGCATATATTGATGTAATATCAAAACTCACAATCTCGTCATTTTCTGACAGTTTTTACCGAGTGTAAAGAATCACAAATGAATTTTGTATTTGATTGAACCTTGCTTTCCTCTACGACCGAGAGCCACTCAGTACACTTTTCTGTGATCTTGTGGTATGGTGGTCCAGCCATGGACAGGACTGATCGGACTGGTATGATTGGTTGTGTTCCCTGGCTTGACCGTATACACGAGCTGGTTGGCTGCCCCTGGTATGAAGCTTCTCGTATAGATCATTATCAACTTTCCCTTGCTGTAAAAGGTCATTTAACCTGTTATCAACCCTCTCATATTCTTTTAACACAGGATATCTTGCCTTTTTTTCTCTCTCTATCAAATTGCGGTAGGTTAAGAACGTCCAATAATTTAGCCTCGTACACTTCGCATTTCAATACACACATTCTTTTATCGAAAGGTACTGCAATCAATTTGTTTTCCTTAAGGTATTTTTATTGTTACAATCAGGTGGTTGAACATTACAGCTTTGGGAGTACGAGGCCCCCAGACCTCCCTTAGAGATTATGTCAAATAGAGGCTACTTTGCAGATGCGGCCGTGTCAGATGAACAGCGCATATGCTTGCAAGGAAAGCTGGACCCAACTTTGATGCCCACTGGACCTGAGTGAAAAATGGCGCAGAAAGTAGCACAGATTGGTCAGAGAGTACTTTCTGCTACTCCTGGTCTCTTAATGAAAATTGGAGCCAAGGGAGGAGGTAAAGAATATTTTGCAATCGGGTTAAAATATTTTCCATAAAAGTTTTATCTCAACGGTTTTCTTTTATTTCATTTTGTTACTGTATTTTCCCAATATCTTTGCCTGTGCCAAATTGCATGGTTTCCAGAATTTATTTTTCGACAGTGTATGAGGTGTCACCGGTATGTTAGCCATGGATCTAGTATAATTTCATAATAGCTAAGGACACTTGCTGCAGTGAATTCACTAGTGTGTTTCAAATAATGTTCGTAGCCATACCAAAGAAACTTGGGCAAAGTTGGATATGAATTTAGCCAACTGTTGTTATTTGTTGGCAGATGCAGCCCTTTAAACTAACGCCTCCGGTTATACATTTAAAAAGATTTAAGGTATCTAGAAGAATTCACCTTTGCAAGTTAACTGACATAGGTTTTTAGCTATAATGGTATGAAAGTAAGTTAACCGAATTTAGATGTTGACGAATTTTGTGCACGTTTTGTGTTTTATGTAATTAATATTTTGTAATTTTGGACTGTGTATCTTATTTGCTTTGTGCATAGTAACCGTATCCTTCATGATTTATAGTTTATTGATAATGGTAACACACCAGTATTCTTGGATTTAAGCATACTTTGGGCACTAAACTTTAAATGCAAAGAAATATGTATTTACCAATTAGAGAATTTTAAACTGTTATTGAAAGAGATTTTTTAACCTAAATAGACCAAAAACCATTGTTTCTATACCTTGCCTCTCAAGCATCAATGTTTGATTTATTCTGAATAATATTTTATTTGAGGCAAGGGATTAAGGAAAGCCATGTACAAGAAGGAGTAATGGTTGAGATTTAATGATGACCAGTTCAACTTAGTTTACCCCCAGTGTGATCTCAAGTAGCCCAAAGCAACCAAAAAGGCCATCACTACTTATCTCAAGTCAGCTATTAGGCAAAAGTTATGAAAGGAGCAAGATTTAAACCACAATTGCTTGCTTTCACTTAAACAATCACCAACACTGTTAGAAGGTAATATCCTTATGATTTTTTCCAAAACCCCACTGGACACAAGACCACACTTTTCACTCTCCCAAAAATATGCCTTTCAACACTAAAGAAATAAATACAACAAATACAATATAAACATAGTGCTGCTTCAGAAACAATTCTTATCACTGCCAACACATGGGTCCACACAATATAGTAACCTAATAATGGGAAAAGTATCTCTGAAAAAATAAGGCTCAGAAAATGCTTAAAACCTTTGACATGATAATTTTCCTATAACTATAGCTTCCTCTAAGTCTATTAAGTTGAGAAGTTTTGGCATCAATGGTTTCCCTCTAATCTACACCAAATAAGGTTGTTGATTAAAATTTGATTTTTAAAATGTATGAAATAGTAGTTTTATGACATTGTAATGTCATTTTCATCGTAGTGTCATTTTCACATGTAATAGTAATTGCCATACCATTAATTCATTTTTTTCATGTTGAGTTTATTTCAATTATATTTTAGATGTAGCTGCACTTGCAAGGCCTCATGTGAAAAAGTTCTGGGGAAATGCCAAAACAGAAATGGCACCACCAGGCCCAAGTGAAATACCAGTTATTCAGAAGGAATTTGCTGCCCTTAAGAATAGTCTCATTTCTGGGAAGTTCCTTGACAGTACTGTTAAAGAAGCAACAGCAAAGGTCATGGTTGGCCTTGAAATAAGCTTCTGGTTTTTCCTTGGAGAGGTCATAGGCAGAAAAAGCCTAATTGGCTATAATGTGTAAGAACATAAAAGGACTGTATTTCTTCAGTTTAAGAAAGCCAATTTGATTTGACATTGCATTTCTAAAATTGCCTATGTATATTGGAAAGTTTAGCAAGTTCATTTAGTGAATAGGATATTGTCAAATATTACGATATTCCAGACTGTCATATTTGTATTGTGTATAAAGCCTGGTGTGCCTACAAGTATGAAGGAAAATGTGTTTTTTTTGTAAAGTGTGTACTACGTAAATGTTGAATTGAGGGGAGTCATGGGTACTGTATTTTGTATTCGGCTAGTGTTTTCCATAAAATATGAGTGATCATTCACCTGTTTGCTGCAACAGGCCATAAAAACTTGAAATCCATTTCCTATACATAATTGAAGACAATTTTCTGTGTCATTTTGTGGTAATAGAATATGCTTACCCAAATTTCCCAAATCAATCTGTATTTGAAATATAAATGAAGTACAACTAAGCATAATACATACCTTTAACCAGGTAAAAAGACCATGCAAGATATATCATCACCATTTTTTTAAACTATAAACTCATGCTTCATTGAGGGATTGAACTATGTTGCCATGTTAGTTTTCCCCTTATTTAAGCCCATCTTGGTCAATATAGTTACTAAGTTGCAATAGATCTTGGACCTTCTTGATATTCTATATTTACTTTTTCATGAGGAAACAAATTCGAACTCCACTGATTTCTTTAGCAATTATTACATAGGCTTGTGCTAAAAATGAGGAAGCTATCTTAGATGATTACATTGAATAGCTGTTGATGTCACAGATATTAGAGACATGCCTTTGCTTACTGAATTTGATTGAGCATACCCATGGTATCATGGAATTCTCATTTTGATTTTGTCATACATTCCTAAGTGCAATGGACAGTTTTTTCAATTACATACAGAATTTTGCTTCTGTCACACATTTGACAGACATAGCTTTTGGTACAGGGATATTACTTTATTTGTTGTTTTTGTGGTGGTGGTGGTGGTTCCCGGGGCTCTGTTATGTCAGTAATCCTTGGCCATGAAAAAAGGGCACTATGCTGACTGGTTCTGACCACAAATGCAGGACATTGTTGATTTTATGTTGTTGTTTGAAGGCTGACAAATTGAGGCAATCTTCTATAACATGCATGACTGTTTGGGGACTAACCTAACAGAGTGGATTCAGGTCTTTTTTATTGTTTTTTGGGGGGGTTGAGGGGGCATTTTCTATGCTGTTTATTTTATAGTAGATGGCATTGTCTGGTATTTTCGGGGTTTTTTCAGAGGTTGTTGATCAGTGTTGATTGTGTTTTGGAGGATTTGTAGTTTGTTTAGTTATATGTTGGATATGCCAGGATGCCAGGCATCCTGGCATCCTTATCAAGCTGATATATTGTTTGTGTTCTATGGTGAGTCTTACCTTGTGCTTTATGAAGATAACATCAAAAGCTTTACTTGTGCCTATTGTGATAAATATTGTACATTGAGGGAAGAAGGGTGGCTAAATTTTTTCTCATCATGATTTTTTTTAAAATGAGATTGGTGAATAGGTTGGTCAGAAGCTGCGTTGTGTGGATGATAGTAGTATGTGTGTTGTGGTTTGAGTAAGATANATTGTTTGTGTTCTATGGTGAGTCTTACCTTGTGCTTTATGAAGATAACATCAAAAGCTTTACTTGTGCCTATTGTGATAAATATTGTACATTGAGGGAAGAAGGGTGGCTAAATTTTTTCTCATCATGATTTTTTTTAAAATGAGATTGGTGAATAGGTTGGTCAGAAGCTGCGTTGTGTGGATGATAGTAGTATGTGTGTTGTGGTTTGAGTAAGATAAGGCATTTTACTACTTTGCATGGTGTGCAAAGTAAAAGTTATAGGTTTGTGCAGTGTATGTTGTGTTGGTGTTTTTTTGGTTTTAGAAGTGTCATGATTTTACCTATTTTGCAAATGTGTGGTATGTAGTATGAGTATGGATAGTTGGCAGTGTTACAGTGTTTGTATGCCATGGAGACCAAGATGCATTATGTCAATGCTTGAGATGTTATGGATGTCCATGGCTGAGGAGTTTTTGAATTGTTTGATGACTTAAGCAGTTTCTTTTTGTATTACTGTGTAGTGGGAATTGTTGTTTTTGTCTGTAGATGAAACTGTCTTCTTTGCATTGAGGATGTAGTCAATAGGATGTTGGGTTGTTATTTTTGTGAAGGTGTTTTGTCTGATGTGGTGATTGAGTTGTGAGTGTGTGTTTCTGCTGTTGTAGTTGATGAAGCTGACTTGTGTGGTTTGGATGAGTTGGTCTTGCAATTTAGTAATTCTTGAAAAGCTAATCAGTTTTCCATCTGTTGCTGTGGGTGTTTAGTGTTTATTTCTGTGTTTAACTCATGTATATGGTCTAATGTGATTTGTTAGTGTGTGGTGGGGAGGGCGGTGCTTTGTAAGTCCTTGTGTTCACCTATGAGCTTGTTCAACTCAGGCATAAGGTTTGGGTTGTAGTGTTTTTGTTCCCTTTTGAAATATGTCTTTAGTCTGCATTGCTAATTATGTCTCAAAATTGTGTTGTTCTTTTATTGACTATATGTGATGATATGTGAGTGAGATGTAGCTCCTGTAAATGAGCCTCCTTTTTCATAAATAACTCATTGCAAGCAACATGCTAGTAGCTTCTTTGAAATGTTGCACACACTGTACACCAATGAAATTTAATTATGACCCTGACCAACAATAAAATTATGGTCCAGCAACTGAACTTTGTATGCATGAGTTTTGATGATGCATGAGTATTGGTGCTTGTAGAGACACTGCAGCAAGACTGAGAGCAACACTAGCTTTATTGTCGATTGAAATGAAGTTTACAGCTTTTGGTCCCAAGGAGGTGCAAGTTTCATACATATCATCAAGAAATGATTGTGCAAACATCTGATTGACGTTCTTTTTTCTGAGACTGTTCTCTGTGTGTAGTAGTTTTACTGGAACTGTTTCAACATGCTTTCCCCCTTCAATTGTATTTCCTCTTCTCAGCAAAAGTCTGATATACAAAGATGCTTGATTTAACTTGAACCCAAACTTTTTAAGCTCAGCATGCAAATCATCAACAGTTTTCATTGTTCCCAAGATCTCAGTACGTTGATGATCAGCAGCAGTTGTAGATGCCTGAACTGTGTTAACAATAGTTGATAGAAGAGTGGGTTGATCTTGACTTACGTGTAGGCAACTTACAACTTGGTGGTTGTATGGTCTCAGAATGTTTGCCGCAGCTTCATTTTTGTTCACCAACCATTTTGACGTTTTCTTTAAAGGTTTGTCTGCATTTTTTCATGCGTTAACTTGCACTTTTTGACCTGAAATGGAAATTGCAAATTTACTAAGTATTATTTTAATTAAAAAAAATCCTGTCTCCTTGCAGACCATCTTGTCCATTTTCTCCTCATTTTTGCTTTGTGTACTCACAAATACCAAATAAATGGGATTGCTCTATTGAACTTTTCCAAAATATGGGTTCTTGATAAACAGGGGCTGAGATAGGTTGGAACTTTTACAGGAAGCTTGATAAAAGGTGCGAGTGACCTTGACAAACTCAGGAAATAGATGGAAAAACCAAAAACAGGCAATTTACTTTCCAAAGCACAATTTTAACAAAGCACTTTTAAAATTTTAAAATAGCACTGTTGTTTACACATTTATTGTTTGTCTACATGGAATTACTTTCATTTGTATTTAGCTTGTATCGAATTATAATTAGTTTCATTTCTAACAATAGCCTGGCGTCAATTTTTTACTTTTCGAATTTAAGTATGTGAGCTTCTATAAAACAAGAATCAATGACGATTTCCTTAAACCTATTAGTATTGGGCCTTTCAAGGCTCAGGAGACTGTGGTATTCTGCCTCCTCTCTAAAATGTAAAAGATGCATTACAACAAACGGTTTTTACTTCGTGGTTTAATTTTTAATGTCAGGCAAACTTCTGTTTTCAATTTGTGGAGGAATGTTAAGTTTTTTTAAGTAGAAACAAGATGCAATGTAAGGTAAATGTGACATAAAACCTATTTAACAGGAATAATGAACAGGAAAAGTAGCTTAAAATTGCAAAACAAGGAAGGTTGGTCTCAGCACACAGTGTATTTGACAGAGAACAGATAACAACAGAATTTCACATGACACCTAATCAACCATTGAGTATATGGATTAAAATTTGTTCTAACTGTTAATGAGATCATCTAAAGACCAAGTGTGATGTTGGAAAAATCGGTCATACTTGCACAATTCCGTTTATTTTCAAAAAAATGTAAATAAAAGCAAATCATAAATACGAAGGACCAATAAAACTGGTCAGCCTACTCATAACTCAAACTTTAAGTCGATGAAGCAGCAATCTACAGCAGAAAACTCTTTTCCTGTTTAGTTTCAGTGCTTACTTTTTAAGAAAAGTTTAACCAGCATAAAAATCATTTATTGATATATAATTTGTCCAATAGTTTGAAAATGCCTGATTTTTGCCAACATTTCAAGATGCCATTATGAAGAGGGCCTGAAATTGAGTTTTTCCGAGATGGGATTCATCGGGAATTTTTTGTCATGTATAAGCAACTTGTGAAGGTACTACACAAAGTCTCCTCTTCTTAAAAATATTTAATCAAAATTGATTGAGTTGCTTTGCTCTTGAAATCAGCAGATAATAAAACGTGTTTTGTACCTTTCTTCAATTCATAATCCAGTGGTACAGCTTCAGTTAGGTGAAAGTAACAAAGAGATATGGAGTATTATCGTAATTTACTGGTGTCGTCCAAAGGTGTAAGACTGATTTCGACTCGACAGTTGCTTATATTAATCAATGGTTGTGTGAGGTCCATCAATCATAGCCAATGAAACCTTTTTCTCGAAGAAACGAATCTTGAAATGAGGGCCGGTTTGCTGTATGTAAGAGGTTTACCTGGACAAAATTGGTATCTCACCAAACATCTTCACAGGACAAGCCCATTTCGTGTACAACGCAACCCAGTCAAAATTTGACTGGGTTTATTATTTAATAACAAATTCAAGTTTCTGTGAAGACACCATTTTTCGATACCCAGGAAGAGAGGGAGGCAACCTGGTACCATGGTCAATTCTTTGCC
>RDPX01000297.1:477247-585317 GCA_003991215.1 Morbakka virulenta | reverse complement strand
CTACACGTCATTACATTGGGGATATGGGTGGTGGTTAGAATGTTGTTTTTTTCCGCTGCATACCTTTTAAATGATTCGAGGGGACGGAACCTTGTCAGGCTTTAATGCCCCTTTTTAAGCCCCATGCTGTTGAAAATTTAGTCTGAATGTCACGGCTTCTGTTTGAGAAGACGCAGCAATTTCCAATTAAGTTGTATTTTGCTCAGCGTTTTCCCCTACGTTTTCTGTCTTTATAGTTTTTACAGTGTCTTGCCATTTTAAAATGATATTGTGACACATGTTTAGTAATGAAATATAAGTAATAAATAGGAAATAAAAACCAAATCTACATGTCTTTGTTTTTCAAACAAAACAAGTTTTCCTGTTCCTTATTTTGAAATGTAACAAAAATGAATGAAACAGTTTAACAAACAATCAATTCGTAGCAAACAATTATTTAAGTCTAGGCTTAAATATCGTAGCTCCTCTCCAAGTACTGTACGACTTTACAATTCTAATTATTTTACTTCTTCTTTGGACCTTCGCAATTTAAAGTTTAAAATTAATTTATTCCTTTTGTCTTGAAATCTACATAGTACCTTATATTAACTGACTTTAACTTTTGTTTATGAAAAAAATTAAGTTCCTGCTAAAGCAGCTTCATTTATGTCAAAAGCTCTTTTGTCAGCAATTAACAGGTTCATTACTCAAAGGGAAACAATGCAATTTAAAACATTTATTTTAATGAGCAAGGTAGAGGAAGGATATAAACAATCGCTTTTTGTGATTGTGTGCCTGAAAAACGTAGATTTCCTAAACTCGAAAGTTTCTCCTTCATCATGGTTCAGCAATAGTTGCTGCACCACAGCAGAATCACGATTCGTCGAACACTCGAAAATTTTCCTTTTTTGGCCTGTGGGTCCGGCCATCTTCTCTGGCTGTAGTTCTAACGGATACTTTTTGTTGTGGCTGAGGAAGCCCAGGCAAAACTTGAGTAGCAGCATATCCAACTATTGGCTCTCTTTGTCTGTTAGGTAATGAATTGCCAATGATTTACGAATATATCTTCATCCAACGTTGTTAATTTATTCTGTTAAAAGAACTTTTAAGTAAGTCACCAATGTCTGTATTTACAATGACAACTTTAATTTGTCGGAAATCTAATTTTAATACTCCGTCAATTTTTATTTGGTATTCATCTATCTTACTCTCCCCCTGATCCTCCCACTCTTTCTGCTTACATATCAAAATAAGGTGAATTGGAACACTGGTGCTGACACCAAGGGCCACTGGTCTTAATGACTTTAATATCTCGGTATTTATAACTAAATTGGCAAACATGGTTTAGCATTGTTTTAAGGTATGTATTGACTCTTATTATTGTTAACAGTGTCAGCAATCAGGGATAGCATCAAGGCTAGCAATATTTTGTATGATGCACGTGAGTGATACTTTATTTACATATGCATATGCAACTCATGTCCATCCTTTCAAAAATTTATGCAATCTGTTTTTATATTGTAAGGTTTACAACCTCATCATTTATAGGTATCGATTAAATCCAAAGGTCCACTCAATGTTTTCAATCACCTTCAGTATTTTGCCGTTTCCTGTGTCCAGCCTTGCTTTTGTCCAAATTTCCATAGGAATTTTTAGCGTCCTGGTGAGGTGATACTTTATTTTCATATGCATGATATCAGTTGGTAGTTCCAATCTTCTTGGTGTCTTAAAAAAATTACGGTTGCTGTGGTTGTACTGTTGGAGTCAACTTTAAATGGAAGGCCAGCAACTCAAGTAAAAATGTCTTTAGCATTGGATTAAAAATTGTAGGGTCCCTATTTTGCTCATCTTGGAGATAATTTCCTGTAGTTCAACTAAAAGTCTTTGCAAGAACATTTAAAGGATTTATTTTTTCTTAATGAAAATTAGTTATTTTCTTCGAGACTGTTTCATTGATTAGGTATTGGGAGAATATATTTTTTTAAATTGGATTTTGAATGTCTCACTTTGTACTCCTGAGAATGTTCTCTTTGTTGCTTTGCTTTGGTTTGAGTCCTCAATAGTTTGTTGAAGTGCAGTGGAAGTGGACTTGTTATTTAATGAGTTGGTATGGATTTCGATTTTCTGACAAGGCACCATTTGTCCTGCACTGTAGACAATGTCATTTACTGTGATGACATTATTAACGTGGAAGATGATCCGCACTTACCCAGTCTTAAACCACTTCAAACTTTGGAGGAGGCCACACGCTGGAGGCCAGAAGAAGAAAGTTGTATTAATGTTGCAAGGATACCTTTTAGGGATTCCTCTCGCCCTGTGGATAAACCTAAAACCCTCGTCTGCCACGATATGATGGGAGGTTATCTGGAAGATCGTTTGCCACAAGGATGCAGTTCATCAAGCTGTTTTAACTTTCAATTTTGGAATTATGTCGATACTTTTGTGTACTTTAGTCACAACTTTGTAACAATACCCCCTCCATGCTGGTCAAATACTGCTCACGCCCACGGTGTAAAATGCCTTGGAACTTTAATTACAGAATGGGATAACGGTGCCTTAACTTGTAAGAACTTTTTGAAGGACGAAGAATCGTATTTGAATCTTGCTAATCAGATGGTTTCTTTTGCTTCTTACTATAATTTTGATGGGTGGCTAATAAATATTGAGAATGTTATAGAAGAAGAGCAGATCCCACATTTGTTAGATTTTGTTAGGCAATTGACTAGTAAAATGAAGACAGCTCTGCCTCAAAGTGAAGTATTGTGGTATGACAGTGTGACCGTAAATGGGGCACTAAAGTGGCAGGATGAGTTGAACTCAATGAACAAGGTATTTTTTGACGTCTGTGATGGAATATTCCTTAATTATACATGGGATGAAAAAAAGCTTGAAAACTCAGCTGATGTAGGGAAAGAGAGACTGCATAGTGTATATGTTGGAGTAGATGTTTTTGGACGTGGCTGTTATGGTGGAGGTGGCTTTTCTACCAATGAAGCTGTAAGTAAAGCTAGAAAATACCAGTTATCAGTTGCTATCTTTGCACCAGGTTGGGTATATGAGTGTCACAATATAGAGTGTTTTGAAAGTAACCAGAGGAAATTTTGGGAGTTACTATTGCCATATTTGCCATCTCACAAAATGAACAGCCTTCCACTTGTCACAGATTTTTGTGTAGGTCAAGGGAATAATTTTTTTATTGAAGGCATACATTGTATGGATTTGAAATGGACAAATCTAAGCTGTCAAGCCTACCAAAGCTGTTTCCTTGAGCAATTTGATTTTGATGCTGCAGAAGACAGAATTGGAGGATTTGTGCACTACGAAGCAAGTGTTGGGTACAATGGAAGTGGTTGCTACCATGTATGTGGAACATTTTCTTCTTTAGAAGGTCAGGCCTCCATGAAATTTAAGGTGCTATCATGTGACATCAAAATAAATACACCAGTGTACATTTTTTATTCATGCCAAATTGATGAATCCAGTGACCCATTCCTCCATTCCCTCTGCCTTAATTTTTCTGGATACTCAATGGATGTTATTCTTGCCCCCTACACTGAAAGTGAACTTATTGCTCATAATATAAGTGCCAAAGACTTTGTACAGCCTGCTAATGAAACAGAAGATACTACTGTAACTAATAAACAACAGTTTAAAATTTTACCAAGAATTGACAGGATAAACATTTTAAAGAGGTCACCGTTTTCATCAAAAGAAAATAGGTGGAGAACATTTGGATTTTTGCTAAATGATAAGGCCTTTCAAGGACAGACCCTTGATACAGTCAGCCTTTTAGTTAAACCAGAAAAACATGTGTCAAAGGAGAAACCTATGTTCTCACTCTACCTGGGAGAAGTTAAAATCATAAGCAATGATGAATACAATGTCTCATTTCCACAGACCAGCAACTTCCATTGTTCAAACATGTCTGTTGCAAAATTCAATAAGAATTGTCTGGAGTCTGTGAATCTCACTCTTTCTTGGGAATTAGAGGGAAAGGAACATTTGGTGAAGTACTATGATATATTTCAGTTAGAAACGAGTACTCATAATTATGATGTAAAATTCATTGGAAGGTCATTTGCTAACTCTTACAGGTTGTCAGGGGTTAAAGCAAAGAGTAACAACTTGGATTTTTTAGTTCAACCAGTAAGCTATGGTCATGTTAGAGAAGAAATAAGTAAATGTGCTGTTGTAAAACTTTCTTGGGAACATTGATTTATTTCAGTGTTCAAATTCATTAAATTTTTTAATAAAATGAGTATTTTTTGAATTACTTTTACTGCATTCATGTTTTGCAGTTTATTTCTGCTTTGATGCTTTGTTTTTTGTTTGTATACTTCACCACCAGATTGTTTTATTGTAGTTTGTGTGGCAGTTTGTGGCCTGATAAACATGTGTTAAACCTTTCCATGTTGTACATTTTGTATTTAGATTTCTTATGTGTTTTTTCTTGTGTGTTATGCATTTCATTTGCATTCATGGCGGGATCAGTTGTTTAACTATCAACATATCCTCTGATAGCCTGTTTACCATTTGACAACATTGGCATCAAGTGTTCTTCCATCCCATGCTTGATGCACATGACTCAAGGTCTCAAATTTTTTTTATCCGAGAATATGCCTTTCACATCAGTTTTTTTCTTTATTGCCACTATGTTTGTTTAATTGCCATTTTTCTTGCTGGGTTGGATGGGTTTGTTGATGGAAATTGCACTTTCATGTCTTATTTTGTTGGTTACAGTTTTACTTCTTTAAATTTTTATGAGCTGAAAATCATGAGGATGCCCAACTGACATATCAACCAGGCCATGTTTTTAACTGACATCATCCTTTTCCAGGAGCCATCTATTTATTATGTTTGCATTGAGAGGGAGAGGGGGTATCCTAAAAAGTGAACAGGGGAAATAGGGTTCAAAATGTGAGAACGTTCACATTAAAAAAATTTTTTGCATACAGTTTTCACAAAGTAGTGACAGCAAAAGACAGGTGTGCAGGTGTAATTATCCTTATTTGTTTTTACACATTTATTGTTTGTTTATATGGAATTAATTTCATTTATATTTGGCATGTATCTTGTCCAACACATGCTAGCATGTAAAACGGATGTTAAACTGAATATGATGATGATGATGATGATGATGATGATGATGATGATGATGATGAGGTATCTAATTTTAATTGCTTTCATTTCTCACAACAATAGTGTGGCATCAATTTTTTACTTTTCGAATTTAACCATGTGAGCTTCTATAAAAGAAGAAACAATGACACAATTTTTAACTTATTTATCGAAATGTCAACTACCAACAATGGTCAAAAAAAGTATAATGCATGTTTGCACTGGGGGTTGTACTTGCCTGCAAACAGGTGTGAACAAGGGGAAGGGGAGTCAAAAATGGCCCATTTCATGCAAATGTAATAAATGGATGGCCCCCAAAGTACTTTACAGGACTGTACATTCATCCTGATTTATGCATAAAAGGTTAATCTTCTATAGAAAAACAACTTCTAATCCAAAGCAGGAGGAATATATAAGCCCAATGAACTAAAGGGTTCATCAGAATTGTGAAAATAGTATTGAAAGAAGATATTTGAAATTATGACAAAAAACAAGTGAGTATTTTTATTGGAGTGAACCTTTTTCGTGACCAAGGTTTCCTTTGGCACCCAAAGTACCAAGAAAGCTATATTTCCAATTGTTTATAGTTAGCATTTGTGAGAGCAGTTGTAGAGCTGGGAAAGGGGGTTACCATTTAAGACAAATATGCTCCATCTATGTTCATAAGGTAATACAACAATAATTATACCCAAAAATCTTACACTTGATTAAAGATGCAGAATTTATTATGACCTTAGAGGAATGATTGTTTAAAACCAGAGTTATTGGATATTTTACACAATTTGTCATACATTTTTGTGTTGGGATTATTCCAGACAAGTGGGCCACTTTTAAATGTCAGATCCTATTTATTTTTTTACATTGATCACTATCTTTATTCTTCCAGGTGAATAACAGCCAGGTACATTAATATCTCCTGGTTTATCAAGTGCTATACTTGAGTATGGAAAAAAACTTTCTGCATGACAGTCAGGAAAATGAAGGAACAGGTTAAGTGTGACTTGAAAGTCAACAATGAGCAGATGCAGCAGGTGAACAGATTTAACTACCTTGGAAGTATGTTAAGCTTGGATGGTAGAAGTGGCATTGAACTAAAAAGGAGGAGAGTGGTGGCAAAGGAGGCTTTTGAATGCATGTCTGGTATTCTGAGGAGTCGAATGATCTCAATGGGCAAAACCTTGAAGTTACTCAACTGCTGCATCTTCCCTGTGTTGACATATGGGTGTAAAAGCTGGACAATAAACCAAGAAATGAAAAGTCATATAAATGTTGCTGAGGTGTAGTTTTTACAAGGATTGTTGAGAGTTGCTTGGACTGACCATGTAACCATAACCAATAACAAAGTTTTGAGATGAGCGGATGACAGCATGAAGCTCTAACAACCATCAGTAGAAGGCAACTGTCCTTTGTAGGACATGTAATCAGAAAAGAAGGACTGAAGGTCTTTGCTCTTACAGGCAGGATATGTGGAAGAAGAGACAAATGACAAAGACAGCTAACATTCGTGAAAAGCATATCAACTTGAACTGGGAAAAGTGAAATAGAAGTGCTAAGATTAGCCAAGGGTAAGTCTCTGTGGAGATGCATGACTGCCAACATTCTGGAAGGACATGGCATCAGAGGAGGGAGACTACAGGGGCCCCCAAACAACTAGACTATGTTCAAGTTGATTTAGCACAGGCTAAGGCTTAGACTAAAGATATACTAGATTAGAAAGATGTATTTGGCAACCTAAAAAGTAATGTTTTGTAGTTAAACTTAAGACATAGGATGAAATAGTTTACAATTGTAGAAAGTTCACATGTTACAAAATCTTTACAAAACTAAAACTCTACAGTTGCCATCATGGCTGAATGCCCCTTTAATTGTGACATAATGTTTGCCAGAGGTGGGTGGATTGATTTTTATTAGCTTGCAAAATTTGGTTATGCAAGTTTTGTGGAGGACTGATTTAATATATTCTATAGCTAATAAAATAACTGATGGGCTTTATTACCCACTTCTATGACTTATAAGCAGCTTGATTTTGAATGTTTGATAACTAGTTTTCCTTTGAATATTCTGAATTCTGCTCTTTCAATTTAGGAGAAAGGTCAAGAACTCCAAATTACTTTTTCATCTTTGTGAACAGATATGCATGAAAAATACTCCATGCAATGGTTGTTTTGGAAATGTCGAAACATGAAAATAATTGAAATGGCTTTTACCTTGTTTCCTAGTCTGAATGCCATGACCAGGACAGTTTTTAATGGGTTTGTTCCCATTTGTGGCTGGCAAACCTCTGCGCTCATGTGGCTTCAAAGCTTTACTCAGGGTAAAGGGCTTCACAGAAATCAAAAGCAGTTTGCAACATTGGTAGATCTATCCAACTGCATTGTAAGAATTTGATGTGGAGCAGATTTAATTTGTTGTATAACTCAATAAATAATGTCAGCAGACATGTAATTTAATTTTTTTCAGGCAGTATCATTGGACAAGGAAACTGCGTTCAATTTGCCAAGATACTCAGCTCCAATTATTGTTCAAACATCTTTAGCTACTGGTAACAAATCTTAAGCAATGTTGTTAGGCTCCATACACTTGGCGATTTTGTGTGTGTGTGTGATGGGGGCAAATATTAAGCTTCAATGGCTGGAAAGCTTCGTTGGTGAAATTTGCCGCCGATGTCAAGCCTGGGTCTTTTGACTACATCAACTTTGCTTTTAAATCACTAGATATCCTTTTCATAAATCTCGTGCGTTTGCTTTTAAAGTGACGTTTCAGTTTGGCTTCATAGATTCGGCGAAAGAATTTCATTAAAAATAACGCATTGCTCCTGAAAGCCACCCGAACTGTAACTAAAGTGAACTCATATTTTCACCATACTTTTTTTGAGTCTTATTCTTCTGTACGTGGTTCATTGTCATGCAATTGGTTTGATTAATTGTAAATGAAAGTAAAACAAAACGATTATGCCAGTCTTCAGAAATATGGTTTTAAAGTCAGCACAGCTCTACTGTGATTTTAATTTTTACGCTGTCCTGCCGTCAAAATTTTTTTTTGGCCAACAGCCCTACACTAAGTCAACAATGGATCTATTTTTAACCAACAAAATATTAAATTCCGTCATTAAAAACTATAACTTTGAGGTAATATTTAATTGCGACGGATATAGTTATGGGAAACAGCCTTATGTTTAAACTTTATGTATTAACAAATGTTATCATTAAAAGCTAATCGTTTTTAATTTTATTGTGAAGCGGTAGTCTTGGTAGTCCAAAGCAATTTTACACAGCTCTGACGTCACTTTGAGCTAATTTGTTGGTTGTAGATCGAAAAGCAGCAGTTGCTAAAATTGGCAGAAGCTCAAAACAGTTTATGTATTTTATCCCGTATAACTTTGAACACGCCCGGGAAATTTTAGCAAAATATAACATTAACAATACCAATTATCATTAAAAAATGGTTGTAATTAATTAATTTTTTATTTATAAGTACTTTTTAAACTAATTTTTTGATAAAACCTTTTAAAAGCGTTCATTTGACCAGAATTCAAAACTTGCAGGCGCGACCCATGGCAAATTGCCATTCGAGAACCGTGCTTTGCAAAGTCAGATTTTACTTATGTTTCTAAATTGTCATATTCTTTATTCCAAGAAAAACCTTTTATTCAGAGACTTTCTAGAAGTTTTTTTAAAACAAATGGTGTACCATCTATTTTTAACTTTCCTGATCGTCTGATTAATAAGGCCCCAAAGAAGCGAACTCCCAAAAACCATTTTTAGCAAGCCAAACCACCAACATCATCAACTCTGCCACCAAAGCGCCTCAAACTCAGTGACTACAACTGGATCCGAAATTTCTCCAAGAAAATCTCAGGTACATACAGAGAGAAGTTAATGACAACAGATCAGTCGATTAAAAATTTAATACCTGCAAGTGAAGAAGTAAAAACATTGTCTTTCAAATAATTTATGTAAACATGTATAGATGTAAGTAACTGCAAATAATATATTTTGTTTTCACGAACATCTTCAAACTTTTTATATTATCAAAAGTAGATAACATGAGATTTAATGCTAAAAAACCAAACCAAACAAGAAATATACTGGGAACTCAAAGGGCAATGGTAACAAAAAATATAGCGAAATTGCTTGCGCTATTTTCAACCGCTATTTGATCACTCGTTTCTTAGAACACAGAAACAAGAGGGCGCGACTCTGTAAGATTGCATTTTGAGAAATATGGACTCATAAGGCCTTGGGTTGGTGATGTTTAAGTTTTGGGGTCTTCAACAATTGGTCAAGTTAGGTAGATTAGAAACGTTGGAACCGTTATACATCCGGGACATAAATCCAGACCTCAATACACAAGATAAGGCTAGATACTATACGCTAACCATGAAGGTTTTATTTAGTTATATTTTTGTTACTTCAAAGACGATCTGAATGCAAACCATACGGCAAGATTTGAATAGCATTGGAATCAAACTAGTTCTTTCCAAAGCAACCAAGACATTAAATAGATTTTTCGAACTGACACATCATAGAAAAAACTGGCATAGCACTGTGAAGCGCCCTGTGCAGTACCAACTGCTTGAAATGTCCTTGTAGTAGTACTAGTAGTAGTAGTAGTAGTAGTAGTAGTAGTAGTAGTAGTAGTAGTAGTAGTAGTAGTAGTAGTAGTAGTAGTAGTAGTAAAAGCATTCGATACTGCACCAAATATTTTGAATTGACCAAAAAGCAAGGCTGTAAGATTGACAAATTGACGGTTTCATTTCCCCGTCTGGATTGGGTTGAGAGAAAATGTGTGTTATTTTTTGTATTTTCCACACGACTTGGCAAGGAATGCGTACAGTGACATAAATGCCTTTAGTAAAGTCAAGTGGAGAAAAGACCTTTTGGGAACATGTTGCAGGTCTTTATTAAAACAATGAGAAACAATGTAGTTAACAACCAGTGGCGAGTCCTCAAGTGGGGCAGGAGGGGCTGGAGGAGCCCCACCAAGAAATTTCTATGATGTTTTTTTCACATTGGCTTTAGTCTGTTTATAACATTTTAAATAACATAATGCAACAACTGTTGTGGCGTTGTAACTTTCATTTTCTGTCAGACAACAAACAGAAGCAATTCTGATCCACCCTCGGTTAGGTATATTCATGATTAAATTTTTGTCAAAATGTTAAAGGAAGCCGCTATCGATGTTAAAAATCTTGATTCGTGGCGAGGCATAGCCCGGATTACACAACATATCCAATTATTCTTTTCTTCATTTATTTATTTCGATTTCTCATTGGCTGATCATAAAGAAAGTTGTCATCATTCCGTGGGCATTTCGTCTTGTACCACTTAAATCAACTTAACAAAAAATGTATGTCTTTTTAATCACGGCGTTATGCGGCTACCTGGCTATTTACAATTTTCGCACAGCCAACAGAGGACAATTTGATCAAGTACATTGAGAATATATTTTTATCAAGTTTATATACGTTTTTATGGTTCAATATGAGTAAGTGTGAGGAAAGTCTGAAGTAACAGTGGAACTAATTAATGCATTGGAAGAACTTGGTCAAGGGTCGATTTATTCATTGTTAGGAAAGATCTTGAGTACAAAAAAGTGCTAGAAGACTGGACAGAAAGGGAATTGGTTAAGTTGTATGAGCGGAAGGAAGATATCCTGAGCTGCTAAAACTACAGAGGCTTTAAAGTTTCTGTAGCGCGGACTGAAAATAGGGTGAGTGGAAGAACGAATGCTGAGAGAAATCGTTGAGATATACAAGCAATAGTTTGGATTAATGGATAGGAAGAGCACTACAGATTCAAAGTTTATCGTAGGACAGTTCCAGGAAAAATTTCTTAAAGAAGTAGGAAAGTGTATTGGACTTGGAAAAGTCGTATGGCGGAGTACCGAGAAAAATAGTATGTTGGAGCTTGAGAAAGAGGTGTGAACCAGAAAAGTTGGTAAGACTAGTGAAAATGATGTGCATAGGAGCAACAAGTGGAGTGCGGAAAAGTATGGGAAAACGGAGCAATTTGCACTTGAAGTAGGACTACATCATGGATCGGTAGTGAGTCCGTTTCAGTTTCTTGTAATATTGGACACAGTAACAATTGACTCAAGATGATGAAATATTAGGATTGCTATTTAACGAGAACCTGATCGTCTTGACAGACACAGAAGAGAAAATGCAGTTTAAGTATTTGACATGAAAAAACAGTCTGGAGAGGAAAGGAATGAAAGTGGATTTACAGAAAACAAGTTAATGTTAAGCTGCAGAGAAGGACACGAGAAAATCAAAATCATATCCAAAGACGGAGGAAGGCTTAAACAAACAGAAGTGTTCAAATATTTAGGACCAGTTACAGCAGGAGAAGAAGGAACGGCTAAGCCAGTTAGAAAACGGGCGAAAGAGGCATAACACAAATAGAGGGAAGTAAGTGGAATCATCCCGGTTAGGAAAGCATCATAAACATTGATAGTGAAGGTCTACAAAACTATAATGAGATCAGTAGTTATGTATGACGCAGAAATATGGGAATTGAGGAAGAAAGAAAGCAATTTTGGAGAAAACGGAGATGAGGGTGGTGGGATGGTTAGCTCTGATCTCATTGTTGGAAAGGAAAGAAAGTGAAGATATAAGGGGAATGTTTGGAGTGTGTAATATGAGATAAAAGGCGAGGGAGGCAAGACTGAGGTATTTTAACGAGGTGAAAAGAAGAATGGATGATGAACCCGCAAAGAAAGCAGCGATGATGCTAGTTTCGGGGAGAGGGAATGTGGAGGGAGAGAGAATGAGATGGTGGGACGTACTGAGCCAGGAAATGGATAGGTCGAGATTTCGAGAAGAGGATGCAATGGACAGAAGTATATAGAAAAGGATGACTCTGGCGGCTCACCCTACCATTCAGTGGTAATAAAGGTCGTACAAAGAAGAAGAAGTTGATTTTCTTTTGGGACATCCTTTCCATTGTCTGAATATAGAGGAAAAGTTTGAAATAAAAATACTAAATCCTCATCAGCCAAAGAATACCCTACCAAACAAGTTAGAACAAATAGTTGTGTATTTAAGTCAAGTTTCTGGTTTGAGAAAAAGCGTTGACAAATGAGCAGCGTGAGTAAAAAATTTGTATTTTGTTTTTCTTGTATTTTATTGGGTGGAGTAGAGAGTTGAACTAAAAATGGAATGACAAATCTATCTGAGACTATACTTCTCAACAGAAAGCATCATCAACTGAAATAAATAATCAGCTGCAACTCCAGATACTTAGATGATCTAGTATAGCTATCTCTTTGAATGAAAGACATCGTTTATCAGTCCACTAACACAATAAAGAAGTGGATAAAAAGGATATTTCTTGTGTCACACAACCTGTTTTTATTATTGTGTGGGTATATAGACGTTATTCAAGAACTAGAAGGTAAGGCAATGATAAAATTATAAAAAAGTTTGAAAAGGTAAAAATTTAAAGGATAAACTTTATTCAGAAGGATTGGTGTAAATTAGTCTTTACGTTTTTCTTGTAATTGTTCAATTGTAAATGTAATTTTCTTCTTTCCATTGTAAGGTTATTGAGTAGAGTCAGTAGACTAGTCATTGCCAATTCAACAGTGTTTCAAATGTGCAAGGGCTAAAATAAATACCGCTTCTACCAAGGAGAGACCAGAGCCCTACACTTGATCTCAGCCGGTTGTACATAATGACACATAAAGTCATACTGAACAGGCATGTAAATTAAAAACATATAAAAAACAGACCAAATCAATAAAAAACCTTTCCAAGGGGCCATCCATTTATTACGTTCGAACTGAGGAGGGGAGGCGTGTCCTAAAAAGCAAACAAGGGGGAGTGGGGTTCATAGTTGAATTAAAAAAATTTTGGCTCACAGTTTTCACAAAGTAGTGACAGCGAAAGACAAGTGTGCAGGTCTAATTATTCTTATCTGTTTTTTACATATTTATTGTTTGTTTATATGGAATTACTTTCATTTGTATTCGGGTTGTATCTGATTGTAATTGCTTTCATTTCTCACAACAATAGTCTGGCATCAAATTTTTACTTTTCGAATTTAAGCATGTGAGCTTCAACAAAAGAAGTATCAATCACATATTTTTAAACTTATTTATCGTAATGGCAACTACCAATGACGGTCAAAAGAAGGATAACGTACATACGCATGTGGGGGGGGGGGGCGTACTTGCCTGCGAAAAGGTGTGAACAAGGGGGAGAGAGTGTCAAAAATGGCCAATTTCATGGATGGCTCCTGGACAGAACTTCACATTACCAGATCTGGGGAACACCCGTAATCTCGCTTCCGATTTTTCCTCAGCGTCAGCGATTAAACAGTGACACTTGTTGTCAACTCAAGGGATGCTGACATAATTTTTATGAACTTAAATTAAGTTACCATATTTACACCAGTTTTTCTAAGCTAGCACCCAACAACTAATACCAAAGCCTCGTTGCTTATGTCCTACACTTTGGTTACAAAGAAGAATGGACTAAATTTTACAAATATTCTTCGGTATGTATTTTGCAAAATGTCAATTTTAGTGAAGTTAATTAGGCTTGGACAAGCTCTGTCACAGTGGAGTTTGAGTAAGTGTGGAATAAATAGGGTTCGAAATTTAACTACGTTTACCTTTAGTGAAAGTTAATTTGGATTAAGATCTATAATGGGAAATAAATAGGCCCTGGACTACCTGAAACTACTTTGTCGTTTCGATGTGGCTTTTTAATGAATGGACGCACTGACAGCAGATGTCAGAGCAGTAAAATATGGCTTGCAGTTAAATTTTATTCGCATTTTAACGCGAACATTTCAATCTGTACTTCATTTGTTTAGCTTTTTGTGAAAACTAGCTTGAACAATGACCCCAAATCTGTGGGACTGGCTCCGAAATTAACGGATTGCTATCGACCTTCACAAATTGACCCTAACGCCAGCCCTAATGGTTACCCCAACATCGCCTCTTGACACCCATGGTCATTTTGACCTGCCAATACAATCTTAACGTGACTGTGGAAGTCTTTCAGAGCTGACCCGTGAGAAGCCAACCCACGGCTCATCATCAGTCATCAAGCCTCTCAAAGATTCGAAACATTTTAAACTTGTTTCCATTATGTTTAAGAGAATCCGGAGCCATATTGTTCACTTGGGAAGGAACCAGAAATGGCAACACTGCTGTAATCATGGTTGTATTATCATAAATCTCAAGGGCCAACATATTACCCTTGAGGACCACACCCCTCTCGCCCTTTCAAGTTAACTGTATCAACACACAACAAAAATGGCGAAGTAGGCTAAAGTCATTTTGTCAACGCCAGTTAAAGTGACTGCTGATAGTAGGGGGTACTATCATTTGCAAATTGCATTTTTTATTAGGATTTTGAATATTTTGTTGGATACCTGTGTCAGTCCATTGGACTTATGATGTTGTTGCTTCTGTGTATTGTAACTAAATTTTTATTCCATTACAAACCCATCATATCATCTAGATATAAAGCAAGGACCATTATTTTCACCTCTTTCCACCATATTTCAATGAAGCATATATCATCTTTATTGCAATGTTTTCTTTGTTGGATCAGTAGTTTATCTCAAAAAGTAATGTTTGCTCTGGCAAAAATTAAGGATGAGCATCCCACTGTTTCAAGGATCACAATAGGTGTTTTTTCAGTGACTTCTTTTGTTTGGGTAAAAAGATAAAGCTGCAGAAACTGTCTGATTTGGAGAAGAGGAGAAAAAAATTTAAGAAGAGAGAGAGAGAGAGAGAGAGAGAGAGAGAGAGAGAGAGAGAGAGAGAGAGAGAGAGAGAGAGAGAGAGAGAGAGAGAGAGAAAGAGAGAGATATGGTGGCTGGTTAATATTTTTCTTGCACCTTACATATTGTTATTTTTTATACAAAATATTCATTTTTTTGTTTTTCTGGCTTGCAAACTTTGGTATACGTTTTTCATAGAAGTTCATAATAGATGAAATAAATTCAAAATGTATTAATAGCAAAAGGAAATCAACTTCATTTATTCTAATAAATATGTGAATGCTGGATTTCAAAGTTTATTTTAATGAAAACTCTTTGAAAAACAATTTTAATAAGGACAAAATATCAAACTGAGTTTTTCTTCAGTGGCTGTGCATGAATGGAATGACATTCATCACTTCCTTATTGTATTATAAACTCAATACAACAGAGCACAAAACTAGACAACACCAAAGGGGCTAGTTCCTGCATTGGAATTTTTGTTATCATAAAAACACCCCACAATCCAAGAACTGGTATAAACTCACCCACAAGCAGTTGCAGAAGGATATAATGTCACTAGCCTCTGGACTTTAACCACCCTTGAAGGCAGGCAGATCATTGCCAAGAGATCTGGTATTGTATTAAGAGATCTGAGACAAGAAATCTGCTACTTGATAGATATATAGCTTTTCATTGAAAGAAGATAAAAAATTAGCAGAATACAGGGACTGAGAAATTACCTGAAATCAAATCCTAAAAATTAATTAATTAATTAATAACCAAACAAATAATATTATGAAATAAATTTCTTAGGGTTTCGCCTCAGAAAAGGGATCAACTTTAATACCCCAGCTCTGTTTGAGAGATGCCTACAACCTTGACACCAAACTGATTGCCATGAACATAGGTATCTAAAAAGTGTTAAGACAGGTATGCCTTAACACAAAAAATAAAATATAAACACAAAATGGTTGAGTAGGATGCAACATAGACATGCAAAGGGAAATGAAGCCAGAGGAATATACAGCCCCAGCAGTTAGACCTGCTACAATTTTTACTTGTGTGCATTGTGTCAGGAACAGTCACTGCAACTTTGAAGTATACAGCTATGGCAAATGCTCTTCCAAATTCCATAAACATATTTGCTTTGTTCAATAAACTATTTACCCAGATAAATAATTTTTAATGTAATTTTATTGCCTACCAATTTTCTGTATTAAGTTTTGTTTGCAATAAGGAAATCTATGAAGGATTTTCTTAATTTTAGTTTTATCATCTTGTGATATTTCAATTACCATTGTAATAGTAATAATGGAGAAGCATAAACATTTTTCTTATTATGGTTACATTGGTAATTCAAATGTTAAAGAGAAAAAAAGCTTTGAAATACAAGTAGCTCATTGTAAAAGAAAATAAAGATTTACTTATATTGTATGTATGTAATGGATTAGTTGCTTAATCAATGTGTAATTTTCATTTGTAATTTTCGTTTGTATTCAATTGTATTTAACATTACAAGAAAGTTAAAAGTTAAATGTGGTTTAAAGTATATAATTTACCCAAGGAATTCCCTTAATGTACCAGAGTTTTAGTAATGGTTCAGTTTGGTTTAATCAATGTTTTATTGGACAATGTTGAAGGAATATTTGATGAGCATAAGTAAGCTTTTGATATTCAGTGTGCTTAAAGTATACCCCATGATAAATTTGTAAATTTCAGAGATTAAGGTTTTTCTAAAAGTAGTTGCTTCATCTTATTGAAATGTTACATATATGGTTTAAAAGAAATTGATTATTATGATTAATATTGTATTAGTGTACTTGTGGGGTTTTTTTACATTTAGCAAAACTATACAGAAAAGGACGAGTTTTTCTGAAACAAATTTTACAATATGGCAGAAAAGGATAGGAACAAGGCTGATGAGAGGTCAGTAGCTGAAAAGAAGAAAATTCAAGGGTTTTTGCACGATGTTCTCAGATTTGGATCCGTCAAGGTAATCTCTAGTCATTTTGTGATAAAGGTGAACTCAACCAGCTTTTGTTTGTCTGCATATTATCTAACAACTGGTCATTAGCCATTTATATGTCACCCCATTGCACATGCTTTCTGTTTTTTATCCCAAACAGGGTAGCACTGAATAGGTAATATTTCTTTGGGAAGGGTAGGGGATGGAGGGATAAGGATTCATTGCCAATTAATTTGGTAAAGGTTGGTAATGTTGGATTATCTGTTGTTCCCTACATTTGGTATTTCTTTTTTTTCTTTTACTGATTCTGTTGCTAATTTTTGGCCATTTGTTGTGGTTATTATTTAGGCGTCTAATCTTGTACCAACTTTAATTCCTACTAAAACACATTACAGCACATATATTTTCTGGAAATATCTGATTCTGCACTTCCTATGCTGATCATACTTGCTGCTCCACATTTTTGTTAAATGTAAAATCAGATTGACTTGTATCAACATTCTCAATCTTCAGCTTGAAAGAATGAATGTGCTACATCATGGGCTGATATATACATTTTTCCCATTCCACCTTACCTTTAGCTCTTCTTTCCTTTCTTCCTTTCTCTCCTTCCTTCTTTTTCAACTTTCTTTCTAACCTTCCCTCACTCTATATTACCTTAACCGTCTGCCCCATTTTAACCCTCCTTTCTCTTTTTTCACCTACCTTTTTTCCTCACACACCTTTTTGCACCTCTCTCCTTTTCTCTTGCTTCTTCCTCATCTTACTTCCCAGCTTTGTTAGCCTTTCTTCTGTTTTTGGTCTTCCTTTCCCTGATATAAGTGCTGGTTAACTATCTAACACTCAGACAGGATCTTTTGATTAAAATAAGCAGTTGCCATGAGCTCATTTTCTTATTAGGACATATGCATGTGCTTATGTTTGGGTGGATATCTCAGTTTCCACTGCAGGCTGCTCTGTCTTTTGATTTCCAGGTCATATTGGAAGACCCAGAGTCTCATCTGCATGATGATGTGACCAATAGACTATAGTTTATCTCTGCTCCTTTCCAACAAGGCATGGCAAACATTGACAGAGTACTCCTTGTGGTTAACCAACATAAGCTTGGTCACTATCTTGCCACACTCTTCGTATCCCTAGCCTCTGCACCAGGGTGGTTGCATGACTTCCTGTTTAGACTGCATTCCTCCTCTGCCACTAACTCAGTCAATCTGCAATCACTGCACAAGCTTCTTCATGGTGCTTGCATGCATCCTTGTTGTGAATAGCCACTCTCATCCTTCACCTCATCTTGGCCAATCTTGAACCTTTTGTGTCACACAAAGAGTCATGGCCTCGATGTTCCCCTTTGTCCAAACTGGGTGCCTCCTGGAGAAGTTTAGGGCACTCTGTTTGGCCCTACCTTAACTGCTGAAGGGCAACAATTAGTATTTGACCAACCAAGCATTTCAAATTTATTGTTTGGGCCTTGCCTGAACCATCACGAGCTGGGTGACAAAGGCTACTGGCACTGTTTTCCACCAAAGTTTGAAACAGAAGAACAGAGTTAAGATAAATGAAAAATATCGTAGCAAAGTAATGGCAAGAAGTTGTGCACCACTGTGACAGAAGCTGTTAGTCAATGGGCATTGAGTCATGAGCATGGCTGTAACAGCCATGTTTCTTTTTTTCCACACCTAGTACCAAAAGATTTATATCATGTCAGCTTTGACAAATATTTCCAATTTGTGTCTAAACTTGCTCAGAAATTGGGTACCATTGGATCAACTTTAATTTGTATGACATTCATAGCATTTTGAGTACTTAGGTACCGGTATTCTGGAAGTGAATATTTGAATAGGAAGCTATTATTTTGTGAAAGCCATTCAGTATTTTTGTATTTAGGCAAAGCTAGTGAAATAACTACCACTGTATAAAAGCAATTAGGGGCTGAGAGATACACAATGTATCTTTAGTTTCAATAAAATATTTTGTGCACTAAGCATTGGTTGTGCTGTTGATTATTTGCAAGGTAGCTTTGAACAGTTTTCATATTTGCCTTTAAATTAAAAAAACCCTGAAAGTTTGATGCTTGTTGGGGTAAAAGCAAATAATCAAGGTTAGGAATGTTTCAAAATCACAAGAAAAGCAATCCATGTGTTTCATAGTTTTTAATTGCAATAAATTTATTCATATTTTAAGGAGGTTTTAGCTTTTGGACCACACGTCAATGTTATTATGTAGCATGCGAGAACTTACCAGGTATGAAACGTATTAACAGTTTGATCTGCTGCCTGTACAGAGTAGAACATTGTTGTAGGTTTAGCAACATTTGTTTTCCTACATCATCAACAAGTGATAGCCCAAAGAGATATATTTTCTGTGTCAAATAAAAATTTTTTACTTTCGTAAAAAATTGTGCTACATCCAATTGACATTGCCCTTTTGGTACATAAATCTTTTAACCAATAGCATTTTAATTAATAAAATTTTTTAGAAGTAGGGATTGTTAAAAGTATATTCATTTTCTAAACGTTTCTGCTGTGATCTTTGGTAAAAACGCTATTTTTTGTAATTTGACTGAAATGATCGAGAGATTTGACAAATAAATGTATTGAAGGCTTATACTAACTAGCATAAAGGTTTATACCAGTCAATATATTAAGCCTAAATGAAAAGTTACTCATAGCAACTAGTCGAAAGAGTTTTAGAATATACACTGAGAATGTTTGAAATGTGTTGCTTATATTGTTATATATTTAAATTTACCCACATTAGGGTTTTCGCTACTTTGATATGTCATTGCGAGGGAGAGAAGAGCTACTTCTTAATGTACAGAATGAACAATATGTAAGTATTAGCTTTTTCCCGCATTGATATGTTCTTCGTTCTAACTTTTGTAACATATTTATTGAAAGCTTTCGCCTACCAGGGGCCAGTGGTATAAAGAATATTCAACTCAAAAGTATATTCAAATCACTCTTACCCTGTGCTTATTAATGCTGTTCAAGGTGCTCCTTGTTTACCTTGAACAGCATTAATAAATAAAGGGTAAGAGTGATGGTCACTTTTGCAGTAACTACATCGTTAAGAGTATTTAAATTATGCCACTTTTTTGCATACATTAACCTTGTTTGAGTTCACATTTAAGGATGCAGTATTACCTCTTCCTGTAGTGATATTCATTTAGCATTACGAGCCTCTGAAAATGTTGGACTTGTTGTAATTCATTGTACAAACTAGATTCATTTAAACTATTTTCTTGTAGCATTCCTCGTCAGTTAATAGAACCATACAACTTGCAAACATTGGAAAAGGAGAAAGTGGAAGGGAGGATCAGTCCAGTTTTGATTTCAATAAAAATCTACCAAGAAATTAGTAAGTTGGTGCCATTTGTTATATAGTTTGAATTAATATTGAAATATCCGTTTGTAGTTTATATGAGAATCTGTTAGCTTACGTGTATGGTACCGTCTTATCTGGCACGTCATATCACTTGAAGGGGCAGAAAGCACTGAATAAGTCTACATAATAGTATAAACATTTAGTTTTGTACGTTGAACTCCAAGGGTTCAAAATTAGAGCATTTACTCTGAATTTAAGCCCAAGCCAACGTTCGGTATATTTGCAATGCGACACTGACAAAAGCTGAATGTCACGTTTAACTGCACAAGTTTTTTTAAATCTGTTTTCGTATCAACAGATAAGGTTTCAGTGACAAGACCATGTCTCAATGGATCAATTACATTCTGCCATTAATATCTGTTTTGTGCCGGGTTATTTTGCTGGGTGTCTTAGTGTTTGGTTAAATATCGTCTATCAGGAAGTCAGGCTCTTTTTAAGCCCGCTAAATACAGGTTCTATCACAGAGTCAGTATGCCCTGATTTTCCCTGTGCACCAAGTTGCAGAGAAGTTTTATTCCTTAACGAAGGAAAAAAGTTAAGCTGATGCCAACCTAATGCAAGAGTCAGTTCTGGTCTTTTATTGCCGTCATCCCGGATGCTTTCGAAGAGCCTGACCATCATATCACTCCTTGGACAAAGTCCGGCTGATTAGTGCTTAAAGAGGATAACTCAAGCCTACCTTAACATGCACCATAATTCAGATTTTTGATTTGATGATTAAATGTTCAAGACTAATTAGGCATGATCAAGGGCAAATATTTAATCACTAAACAACTACGTTAAATTTAATGAAGCTGGTAAACACTAAACACGGATGCAGTCTAAATCTGATATCTTACTGTATTAGATTTGTATATGTAAGTATTTTAATTCAACGTTCTTTTACCCAGTCTTTCTGGGCTCAAACGATGTCGTTACGAGGAATTTTATTTTGGCAGTACAAATACATATGTATGTTAAAATATGTTGATCTATCTTTCTTGAGTGTGTTTAGGTATATATATATATATATATATATATATATATATATATATATATATATATGTAAATATGTGTATATATGTGTATATATGTGTATTAAGAGCAAGAGTACTGAAAGCGATAATTATCATTTCCTCAAGTTTCAAGCATATATGTTAGTGGACCTGCTTCTTATATTTTTCTATAAAGATTTACCACAATCCCATGTGCTCATATGCTTTATGAGTATGCGGGCATTAAGTCATAGGTAAGTTAAAATCCGTCTAAAAGCTGCACGTTTTGCCTCTGCGCAAGCTACGTGAGCATAAGCAGTAATATTAGGTAAGAATACATGTAGAACAGGGCTTGACCTTTCGTCCAAACGTTTCAGATAGTATATACTGTATAATTATACCTAACTTAATGTCTGATATATATATATATATATATATATATATATATATATATATATATATATAATGTAGTAATATTAGAATTAGGAAGTTTTTGTTCAGTACTACTGCACGACCAGTTTTATACCTGCGCATTTTTACAGTGATGCGTTTACAAAAAAATTATTCATGCCTTAAATGTGGTGCTCGTCTGAACCTTCTTAATCCTATTTTTACTATAGACGTATATTTGGAGTGCGAACATCATTTACACTATATCGTGAAAACATATATTTATATGTTTCTTTTCGATCTGCAGAGAAATGCAGATCGGAAAGCAGCCCCGCAGCTCATCAGTGCAGATTTGAACCTTTCAAAGTTCGCACTTTATACAAAGACCCCCAATAACTGCCATTGAGACAATAATGAAAAGAAACGTCTGATATATATACATATATACACACATATATCTACCTATATAAATATATATGTAATATATATATATAAATTATATATATACCTTTTTGGAGTAATTCAAATCGAGAACGTAATGGTGGTATAGGCATAAAAGTCAGTTCTGTGTATTTAAATATTTCACACATTTTTACCCCTAAGAAATGTAAATCCTCGTTTTATTATTATTTTCAGAATTGGTTTTGTAATAATGATATGTATTTATACATGCATATACAGGAACGAGTTGTGGAAATGATAATGAGCATTGCCTTAACTTTAACGGATATATACATTTATAATGCCTGCTGCTTTTAGCGTTACTGTAAGCCATCGCCTGCCATCATAGTGTATTTTATGAATATTTATGTATAAGGTAAAGTTTTATTTGAGGATGAACTCATACACACATACTTTGACCGTGCTGAGGAACTAAGTCAATATAGACAGTAGCCGCAATTTAGAGGAATTAAAGCTGCTGCCAGGATTCGATCTTGCCATGACAAAAAATTTTTATTACTGAATTTGTTGAGGATGGAAACTTTATTTTGTCATTCAAATCAGTAAGGAGGAAAGTGGTAATTTTTTTCTCTTTTTTTTTTGCTTAGTGAATCACTAATTCTATCCAGTAGCACACAAAAGATGTGAGTATTTAATAGTTATTGGCTACTGTATTTGTTATTTTTTAAACTTCTTTGTGGGCGTAGCTTGAAATAAATACTGCATTACTAGGTAAATTTTAGCTGCAATAGAGCTTTTTATTTGGTATGATTTTTCAAGTTTATATTACGACAGTATTTGCTCAAGTCCATGATTCCAATAGATCCATCATTTAAGACTTTGAAATAAGTAGAAAACCTTCCTTGTCAGCTCTTGGACTGGGGAAAGTTTTCATAACTTGTCAATATATTAAAGAAATAAACAGTATTAAAGAACAAACAAAGGTAAAGTGTTAGACTAAAATAAAAGAATTATCATAATGTCCCTACAGAATTTCTTTCATTTTTAGTTTTCAATTTCTTCCATATTTTATATAAACGTGCATATTCAGTTCATATTGTTCTCTTGTCACCCTTATTTTCGTCATCAGCAGATTTATCTTTATTTTATTTTTGTTTATTTATACAAAACCTTTATATATGTATATCTCTTTATCTTTATATATATATATTAAATATATTTATTTAAGAAGGTTTACTCCAAGCAAGGCCAGAAGCCACTTAAGTGCAGAGGGTTATTTATTTTGTTTTCCTCGTCATACTTCTGTTGTTGATTGCTTTCATCCTAGTCTCAACTGCCTCCAAAAATATGGACAAATTTGGAAATCAGGTACTAATTCCCGAGGGAAAAATTGGTCGCAGTACTTTAAAGTACTTGTGGTTAAGGCTCAAACGGGGAATTCCCATTTGGTAACCAGATCAAGAACCAATCGCCTACTATTGCACACAAACACACACACAATATATATATATATATATATATATATATATATATATATATATATAAAAGAAAAATTGGGCATTTACTGACCTATCTAAAGGTATTTGAACCTTTGCCTACCAATACTAATTTGTTAGCTTCTATCAGTTATGATAAAGTGCATTGTGCATACAGGATTAAATTGGTACCAACGCCTTTCCGACATCTTGGGCAAGGAAAGCCGCCTAAATCGGAGCTTGAGACCGGGCCCAGAGACGATTAGCTTAGTCTAAATTATGTTCAACCTCGGCCCTTTTGCGTCCATTCATTCCTTCCATGTCATCAGCTTTGCAATATACTTGTCACCTGAGCTAGCAATCGACAGAAGGCCGTCGGAATCGAGGAGCTCCCAGGATAATCTTGTGCAAAATTCCAGAACACGGTTTCGTCAAGGTGCTGTACCTGCTTAAGTCTCCTTACTCGACACTTTCAACATATTAGCAATTTGAAGTCCTGTAAGCCATTAAGGGTCTAGTGGAGCTCATCTTACGAAGCATTTTGCGAATAAGCTCTGGTGTTTTTATAGGGACGGATCCTTTAACTGGAGGGAACGCGGGGAGTAAACCGCTAGGCTCTTTTCAATTCTACATTGTGTACCCTCGCGTAATGCGCTATCCAGGACTTATCTTATCCTGGTTACTTACGTAAGGGAGATCAGTAGCATTATCCCTGATACACTTTTCACCAGCAACGTCTTGGCTTATGCACTTCATCTGCTTGACATTACTATACATGGCAGAAGCATCGTTGGGAGAAGTTATTGCAGACTTGTTCCATCTCATCATCTGATTTTGCCACCCAGACTCTACACTTAGCATTACGCATAAGTTTGTTGTAGCTCTGATTAGCTACTTTGCCAGGTTATTGTTATTTGCTTTCGTCCTGGACTTTAAAGGTTTTATAAGATGCGTGCTTCTCTGTGACCTCCTTGTGTGTGGCCATGTTTATTTCAGCACCAAATACCAGGTCGCCACAGTTGGGACTTAGATAAGACACACTTTTTGGAGTGCCTTTGCCAGGGCGCCCAGAAGTGTGAGAACATGACCCAGACCATCTCTCATTAACGTTATTAACTTTGTTGAACTTAGCTTACAACCCATTAAATACAGGTTGTCACCAAAGAAGAAAACAATATCTGACATGGTGAAAGAAACCATGGACCTGCGCAGAACCTTTATTTCTCAGTTAGTAGGTCAAAATATTGTATTTGCAGTGTTTCAGTTTTATTTGAGAATGGGCTAAAGGCAGGAAAGGCTGGCTGGTTTTTGTGTCTTACTTGTATCATTAAAACAACGCCCAATAAATCTCACTCTTTACATTCTGCTGTGCCCAAACAAAAAACCGAAATAATAAGCGAGTAAAATAATACGATGATAGAGATTACCGTAATACAAGAAATAACCGCTCATGCCACGGAAATGTTTGTTCTCTGCGCAGTCTTTGAAATGATACGATTTGGGCGTCAGGTACCTATGAGATAAATGAAGCAGCTTGCGACTGTTAGAGTCACATAGGCAAGGGTCGGAAATATTTGTTAGAATTTCATGAGTTGTCGAATTATAGGATTTAAGGCTACGTGACCTTATCTTTCTTGATGATGAATGGTGGCGGTGAAAAAAACCTCGTTTCATATCAGATAAGACGTATGACTTTATTTTACGGTATAGATTAGTAGATGTTTTCCTGTTAAACAAAACCAAATGTCAAAGGGTGTTGGGATTGAAGCAAGATGTCGCTCCATCGATGTCACTTATATCGCTCCATTTTGTTTCAGTTTGGACTATAAAGTTTCCCAATCTACATCTTTGGAAAAAAAGTTGAACTTGGACAGTGGCTCCATTCATTCATTTACTTCATTTCGGTAGGAAGAGGTAAGCAGGGTGTCTTCTTTATCACCACGATCACTGTCAACCCACTTCAATGGCAAAATCAGATACTCTTTATTCTACCATAATAGCTTGCGATTGTCTCATGGCAATACAAGAATTAATATCAATGACCCCTATACAAGAAATAACCGCTCATGCCACGGAAATGTTTGTTCTCTGCGCAGTCTTTGAAATGATACGATTTGGGCGTCAGGTACCTATGAGATAAATGAAGCAGCTTGCGACTGTTAGAGTCACATAGGCAAGGGTCGGAAATATTTGTTAGAATTTCATGAGTTGTCGAATTATAGGATTTAAGGCTACGTGACCTTATCTTTCTTGATGATGAATGGTGGCGGTGAAAAAAACCCCGTTTCATATCAGATAAGACGTATGACTTTATTTTACGGTATAGATTAGTAGATGTTTTCCTGTTAAACAAAGGCTATGCTTTTCAATACTTTCCCCCTATACTATCGAGTGAATGTAATTTATTCAAATGTATGTTCGTAGCAGGCTATGCTTTTCAAGACTTGTTTTCTATACTATCGAGTGAATGTAATTTATTCAATGCATATTCGTAGCAGGCTATGCTTTTCAGGACTTTTTTCCTATTCTATCGAGTGGATGTAATTTATTCAAATGTATGGTCGTAGCAGGCTATGGTTTTCAGGACTTTTTTCCGATGCTATCGGGTGAATGTAATTTATTCAAATACATGTTCATGGATTCTTAGTTCCCTTTATTCCATTTCCGTTTCCATTCTTTTTTCCCTGGTGGCTATTTATTACAAAGCAAATGATTTTCACTACATGACGTACTAAACAGTAAAGTTATTGAAAATTTTGGTTTCCATGTAATGAATGCACCTGCAGCTTTAAATCTTAAATAATACCCAAAGGGAAAATAGGTTGATTGAATAAACTTAATTTTGATTTCATGGTAAGAGATTAAGATTAAGTATTTGCTTACAAGTATTGTATAAAAGTAATGTATAAAATAGCTTATATTTCTATTTTTTATTTATACAGGCTAAGCGGCTTTCATTTCCTTGAAATTGGTCTTCCGCCAGCAAGTCCATGCAGTAGTGAAATTTCGCCAAGGGTAATATATTTGTTTGACTTAGTTACGCATATTGTCAGATGACGCGACCGTCTTTTTAATGGCCTTATTTTAGGAATTAGCGATCACTGCTTGCATTAGGTTGACTTTTTTGCAAAGGCTCATTGTTAAGGAAACGGCTTAATAAGTTCTTCGACTTCTGTGAAGCCTTATTAGCAGTTTAAAGTAACTAGAAGGCTTCATACAAGAACAAAGTACATATTTGGTTTTGAGAAAATAGGCTTAGAAAATCGGACACCTCTTTGAATTAGACTGAAGACAATAAATTTTTAGAAGAAGGAACTTATATCTTCCGTGTTTGTTTGTTTTAAAATAGAGTGAAGTCAGAGAACAACGTACCACAGGAAAGCTTGTAAAACAGAAGGGGGTATGAAGTACAGGGGCATGTAAAATAGAGAGAATGTAAATGAAAAATACATGTGAAGCAAAGAAGTTGTAAAGGCGAAGGACACATAAAGCAGAAGGGTATGTGAAGCACAGGAAAGTGTAAGGCAAAGAACATGTAGATAGTAATACATATAAAACAAATAAATATAAAGCAGAAGAACATGCACAGCAGAAAAAACTCACGTAAATAAAAAAACGTCAAAAATAAAAGTCAATATATCTATTTATAGAGAAGAACATCCACAGATACCACTGTAACTAGGGATGAGAGTATAATCTACTGGTGAATTTAGCAAGTTGTTAGAAAGTGAGATTGGCCTTTGTGAGTAATATAGACGAAAATACAACGAAGCCAGCTCTTCATCAGGATTAGAGATCATCACCATATTCCTCATTCCTTATGTCATTGGTTCTTAAAAAGAGTTCTACGAGGCAAGTGTTTAAAATAAGGAGCAGTCATTAATCCTGATATTTTAAAGTCGGGACATTTTGGTAATTCTCTAAGTAGGAATTTTTTTTGATCATGTAAATAAATACAAAAATATCTCTGTGATAGTGACCAGTGGTATCCATCTTTTGATTTTTCCTTGAGTCGATTAATTGCTATTTTACCAGTTAATCGATTAGTTAATGCTTATCAGGTGTGTTTTGTTACATTGAATTGTAGGTACGGGGGCTTGGCGTTGGAGATTTGAAAGTGCTACGCGTTCCAGTGTTTAATGGAAGGTTTGAAAGTCTTAGACATCCCGGTACCTAATGGGAGGTTTTAGAAGTGTTAGACTTTTAAGTGCCTTCTATTTTCCCGTTCCTAAGGAGTAGTGGGACCTTGCTCATGCATCTCGCCCATCTCATACTGGAGACCTTCGTGCGTTTTGAGCCATCTGGGCTTATTGTAAAAACGGTTTGAAAACGAGAAGACTGAATATCACTAGCCAGGGTTGTTAAAAGCACACACACAAAATACGAATTCATTGTTTGACCTAGCGTTGGTTTCGTAACAGTAGGATAACGAATCGTCTGAAACTTTGGAGATATCATAAAATACCTGGCTTGACAATGTTACTGTAACACTCTTCCTTTTCTTGTCTGAAATTTTACCCCATTGCGAGTTCGCTTTATATCCAAACACATGGAACCAATAACCCCCAGTTTAGGAATTCTCAAGCTTTCCTTCAAATCACTCCTTCGTCCTCCATCGTTATATACCCTCTGTATTTTTAGAATTGTCTCCCAATTCACGCAACGGAAATTTTCTTTTTATACAATAGTTTGTAGCTTTATTTTACCATTGTAAACACCAAGAAGATATGTTATGCTCAGATACTTCACAGTGACCCTAACTTACCATTCCTTGAAACACCAAGGCTTTTACACTCTTATTGGATATCAGCTATTTTTTGGCACCCACATCCCTCACTAACTAACAGTTGACAGACAAATAAAAAGAGAACGTTCCCATTAATATTCTGGGGCCTCACACCTTCCTCAAGAACTAATAGTCATTGAGCTTAATGTAATGAACAACTGCACCGTTGTTATTTATTGCAGACAAGAACTATTGGCAGGATGCTCTTCCTTATGAAGATACTGTATAATCCCTAGTTTCCTAAAGAAGATAGCGTAAAGTGGTTTCGTCATGGAGCTTTTTTTCCTTGCCTGTTTACCATAATGCTCACAAACAATATCAAATTTGTAAATTTGCTTCCTAAACGACTTAGAATAGCAACAAAGGAGGTCCAAAATATTAACGATTCATTTAGAATCGAGCTAATTCGACGAATCTAAAGGATTTAAGGTTTCTTAGGAGTTTTAAGGATTCGCAGAGAGTCGACGATACAAACGATTAATTGGTTTCTTAACTATTCTGTTTTGCGACTCTTATGAATCGATTTCTTCTTGGACCAGTTTATAATCGATTTATCGAATTGACACGGACAGAACTATAAGTAATTATTTTGACTTTAACAAGCTTATGAAATATTGTCGGTGTTACTTGAAGCAATTATTCTCCATTTAGTGAGATTATTTACATGTGTGTCATAGTGAAAGGTGCATTTGTTTACGTTAAAGGCATGGTCAGCATGACGTTAAGTATGTTTTTAAAGGTAGTCTTTGATAGTGTTTCGATTCATTGGCACGAACGTTAAAAAATCACTATATCTGTATCTTTTGTTTTTTTTACGACCACTAGAATGAGAACACGACGTTGTTTCTACTAGCTGCGTATGCAAGGTACAAATGCCCTTATGTTTGGGTAAGTAAAATTTCTGCCTTTTGATCGTACTTTATTAGCAAATGTTATAGCTTGGTGTAGTTTATACGATTTGTGGTAAGTATAATGCTTTATTATACGACATACGGTAATTTTCTTTGATTCATGATACGTTATTGCCTGATGTCAAATTAATCTATCTATCTATCTATCTATCTATCTATCTATCTATCTATCTATCTATCTATCTATCTATCTATCTATCTATCTATCTATCTATCTATCTATCTATCTATTTATCTATCTATCTATCTATCTATCTATCTATCTATCTATCTATCTATCTATGTTATGTTTTATATGTTATATAGCATTTAAGTATAATGCTTTATTATACGACATACAGTAATTTTCTTTGATTCATGATACGTTATTGTCTGATGTCAAATTAATCTATCTATCTATCTATCTATCTATCTATCTATCTATCTATCTATCTATCTATCTATCTATCTATCTATTTATCTATCTATCTATCTATCTATCTATCTATCTATCTATCTATCTATCTATCTATCTATCTATCTATCTATCTATCTATGTTATGTTTTATATGTTATATAGCATCGTATTATTATAAGGTGGTATTCATGAGATCAGTGGTGTTGCCAGAATGATAAATGTGTTTACTTTATTAGGTTCGATCAAATCACGACCGGCTTGTCAGATTATCGGAATGCGAAGCAAAAGAACAGCTTAGAATAAAAGACAGCCCGCTTAAACTGAAAACAGTTTCGGAATGGTCTGTGAAAGGTAACATTCACCTAACTTACTTTATACTCTTAAAAAGTAATTTCTTTTCTTTGCAGTGACATTTAGTGTATTTTACGTAGTTTTCTTCTGACCTTTTATTTCTATTGAGGGAGAGTGAAAGGTATTGGCTTCAAGAGGCAAGGTTGTTAATTGAAATATGTTTTACAAGACCTTTACAAGACCAAGCGTAAATTAAATAAACTATTAGAAATATGACCACAAAAGAAAACAGGAGCAAGGGGGGGATGGTTGTCAACTGTCGCTATGCATGTATCTGTCTATGCATGCGTGCATGCATGCATGTACGTATGTACGTATGTATGTATATATGTATGTCTGCATGCATGCTTGTGTTCATTTATACATTAATATATTTATATTTGTAGGTACCATGAGTAGTGGCCTCCTGGAATAAATTTCGTTCCGGGAACTCCGCATTTTTTATAACCCCCAAATGTTGGGCAAAAATTAATTATTCCTGTTATATTATTGCGTTTTTTCCATGCTGTGTATCGTAATTATTTAATTTGTGTCCGTATTTTCTCATCCTCGTTGTTTATATGTCATAATGGTATCAGTATCCCATTTTTATTTTAAAGTTTCGCTCTTCTGTTATATTTTCTCATGTTTTCCACTTACCTTTTCGCTCGTGGTTAATGTTGATCTTGCCTTGGAGGCATGATATTCTTGAACCACTGTTTCACCTTTCACGTCATAAAACACCTGCTTGTGGAGAACATTAGTATTAACTATATTAAAGGGTTAAAGTAAGCATTGAATGGATGTAGCATATCAAACCAGGTTTGCGATGTTCGAATGTTTGAAGTTCGGTTATTGTGCAACCTTCCAGTATGATCTTAATGGTTTTATTATTCAAGAGGATGTTAGGACGCGAGGTTTGGTAAAGATTGATGTAATCATATATATTTTATGTTATGGAGCAGAAGTCTACTCTTGTAAATGAAAAAGGATATTTTTAACTTCGAAATTTGAACTTCCGGCCGTTGATTTCAATGTAAAGTGCACCAGCGAATAGAGAAAGTTGAGGCTCAGTACAAGAATTCAGTCTGCTTGATTTAGGTCTGGAGAAAGATGTGCTCATTGACTTAAAATAAAAGATTAAGTATACGGAAATATTGGTTCAATAAAAAATACACCCGTTTATCCAAATTTCATATTTTCTTCCCTCATTTTTTTTCGATAGATGGCTCTCCTGAAAATCAGAAATTTAAATATTTAAACGACTTTATCTATTACCTTTATGTAAAATTGTCACTGTCTTGTCTTCCTATGTGTGCATTTTACAGCACTGCTTTTATTTGTTACCGAATCTTTTCACTTTATTGCAAGTTAATGTTAAGGTAATTGGTATTGTGCTGCCAAGAAATTATTGCCAAGTAACAAGAGAAATACCAAAGTGATTCTTTTCAGAAAACAGTATCTGCTAACTTTAAGGCCATATGGTGGTGTACTAACCATCAAGCTTTGGGCTCACAACTTTTTTCATTTATTTAACAAATTAAGTCATCTCTATTTTAAGTGAAGTATATGCGCCCGGACCTCATTGACCTTTGGTTTACTTAGTGTGGAGCAGATAAGCGGAATTAGGAGCATTTTTTGTGAGCTGAGGTACCTACCAAAAGCTTCTTGAAAAATTAAACATCAAAATCTAATTTTTGACCTTATAATTATTTGATATGTTTTTGTTATGCCTGATTATGAATAACAATACTAATTGAAAAGAAGTACAACATATATTTGGCAGAAGCAAGAAAAGAACATTTGTTACTGAAAAAATGTGGAAAGACAGAGAGAGAGAGAGACAGACAGACACACACACACAGACACACACAGCGAGAGAGACAGGCTTAGAGTACAGTAAATGTTTTAGATAAACTTATGTTATGTGATTTGTTCCTTGTCTTTTATGGTGGTTTTATTGCACTTACAGATTTAAGAATATGGGACATCATAGCTGAAATTGTTAGAATGAATGTCGTCCCAGCGCCAAGAAATCCTTTTGCCGTGAATCATTTATACTTTGATAGTTTGCCACTAGATGAGAGAATTATCGCTTCTGGTGCTATGGTGTATTTTCTACAACACGTGCTCATGCAGGAACACAGTTATAATGCACTAGGTATATATGTTTTATGTTATGAAAATGAATATGTTTTGTTTTCTTTTTTCTTTGATGTTGCCAGATTATGCTATTGTACCTCCCCGTCTTTATATCAACCCCGTTCTGAGTCGTTTGGAATATATAACACATCTAGTTTTTTTACATTGTTGAAAAGATGGTGTTCTTGCTTTGTTTAAGATAAATGTATGGAGTATGGTATGGCTTTGACTTCTACTTAATGCAAAGTTATAGTGACAGTGAGATCCATCTAAAGTTTGAAGCACTCGTCCCTTGTATACGCATGTGAGAGTCAGAAACTACAGCAGCAGCCTTATATTTCTGTGTGACTTCACAAGACACCAGAGGTCATAAAATTTATATTGAATTTACAATAAGCGCGTTACAGAAAAATAAAACGAAGCAAAGTTTCATTTGCTTCTGTTAGGCAATACAAAATAAAAGAGCTTCACGTCATAGTTTTAGGACTTTTTTGAACATTGTTATGTACGTATGTTCCAGTTATCTATGTTCTCATTGTTTTTTATTCACACCAATAATACGTCCAGGTTAAAATTGCAATCATTACGATTACATTTAGCCAAAGCTAACTACACAGAACCTGTGTTTACGGTAACAAGTGTATATATACTGGGTGGAACTCGTTGTTTTAATACAAAACGAAGGCGGAAACATTACGCTCGTAATTTGTATTGAATTTGCTCCCTTTTTTATAGTTTCTGAAGATTTACACGAGCTGCTGAAAATGCACTTTAAGAGCCTGCAAGAACTGGCCATTTCTCAGAAGTCGAATTCACAATATAACGCCGGTACTGGAGCCAATACACAGTATAATCAACGGACGATACCAGAGAAGTACCGTGATGTACCGTCAATGAGCCCCTACCAATATAGCAATATGCCGTCGAACCAACAAAACTTCTTTGTTATGTAGCCCACTGTAGTTTGGGAAATTACAGTGTACCTGAGGAGTTGTACCTTGATTGAATACCGTAACGCTTTTTGCTTGATTATTTTTTGTGTGGACCTTTTCACCCTTGTATTGTTGAAGGAGTTTAGCCTCCTCCCAATAACTCGTGAATACTTTAGCTATTTTGTACGGAGCATTGTCAGTTTCTGGTACAGTGTACTCGGTAGAAATTCCAATCATACCAATTACCTGAGTTACTTGACCAGGTTGTGACAAAACGTTGGATAATAGGTGTGAAATTCTTTTGAGAAGCAAGGTCTGTTTTTTCCCTTTTTCTAGGATAACGTCATGTTACCTAGGAGATGAATGTACTCATTAGATGGGAGGCTGTAAGTTCGGGTCACTTGTGAGGCCAGTTAGTACTGTAATCAAAGACAGACGATCTACGTCTTTCCAGAAATTATCTTACAAGTAAACAAAACGAGCAGAACGCCTCTTCGAGCCATGGGCGGCTCATAAGGCTTGACAGCATCCTCCGCCATGTCTCTCTATCTTTGGCTATGTTCCTAACTTCGTTCCATGTTTGCCATCCCAGGTCATTTCTTTCTGCTTCCGCACTCCTCCGCCATGTTGTTCGCGGGCGTCCTCTCTTTCTTTTCCCCTCTGGTGTCCATGTTAGGGCTACTCTACAGCTATGATTTTGTGGTTTCCTCAGGGTATGTCCAATCCATCTCCATCTCCTACACCTTATGAGCTCTCCTACTGGATTGGTCTTCGTCCTAAGGTAGAGCTCGGTGTTTGTGACTTTTGTGGGCCAGAAGATACGGAGAATCCTTTTCAGACATTTTCTCTGGAATATTTCCAGTCTGGTGACATCATTTCCATTTAATTTCCACATCTCTCCTCCATAGAGTAGCATGGACATCACGTTGCTGTTATACACTCGAATTTTTGTCTTACTACTGTATTGGTTTGACTTCCAGAGTGGGTTAAGCATGGCAAACGCATTTCTTGCTAGACTCAGCCTATGTGTGATATCTTCAGTGGATCCTCCTGTTTTGTTTATTATGGCACCGAGGTATGTGAAGGTGTCCACATCTTCAACAGTTCTGCCCTTGATCTCGATTGGGCGGTTTTCCTTGTGATTAAGTCTCAACACCTTGGTCTTGTCTGTGTTGATTTTGAGACCGACGCTTTCAGCATATTTACATAGCTTTTCAGTTTTTTCCTGCATATGTTGGTGCTTGCTGGACAGGAGGGCGATATCGTCTGCATAGTCTAAGTCTTCAAGCTGGGTGGTAAACTTCCATCTTATTCCTGTTTTCTTTGCCGTTGTTGCTTTCCTCATGACCCAATCCACAGTAATAATGAAGAGGAAGCCTGACATCACACAGCCTTGTCGAACTCCAGTGTTTACAGAGAACCACTCTGATGTCTGCCCGTTGTTAATGACGCAACTACTACTTTCTCTGTACATTTCCTTTATGATCTCAATGAAGAGATCTGGAACTCCATAAAACTTCAGAATCTTCCAGAGCTTCTCTCTGTCGATGCTATCGAAAGCTTTACGGAAGTCAATAAAGTTAATGTACAGTGATGCTTGCCACTCAATGCACTGTTCAACAATATTTCGAAGTATGAAAATCTGCTCAGCTGTCCCATGTCCTTTTCTATATGCTGCCTGCTCATTTCTCAGCTTTTCTTCTGCTCCTTTCCTGATTCTTTCTAAAACAACTCTGCCGAACACTTTCCCAGGTATGGAGAGCAGGGATATTCCTCTACTATTGTCGCATTTGGTAAGGTCACCTTTCTTTGGTACTTTAGCTATCATTGATTTCTTCCAGTCACTTGGCATATTGATGTTCTCTCTCACTTTTTCGAACATGTGTAGTAATCTCTTGTATGTAATCTTGCTTCCAGCTTTTAACATTTCTCCGCTGATGTTATCTACTCCTGGTGCTTTATTGCTCTTCAACTTTTTTACTGCTATCTTCACTTCCTCTTCTGTGAAGGGCCCTGTGTTGATTTCTTCGATGGTTTCGACATTACCGCTCTCAAACTCATCTTCCTCTACATTTTTGTCACATTCATTCTCAACATTTAATATTTCTTTGAAGTGTTCTTTCCATCTTTGAAGTATCTGACCATCTTCAATGAGTAGCTTACCAGTTTTGTCTCTCACGCCAGTTGCTGATTTCTTTCTCTTGTTGCACAATAGCTTCGTAATCCTGTACAGAGTTCCCATGTCATTGTTTTTTGCTGCATGCTCCGCTTCTTCAGCGAGCCCATTTATCATCTTACGTTTATCTTCTCTGACCTTTTTCTTTACACTCTTGTCCATCTCACTATACTTCTGTTTTTTGATAGCACGAATTCTCTCTGATCTTGCGCAGTTTATCTCATTTTTCACTTTCTTCCTTTCGTCTATAGCTTTCCAAGTTTCACTGCTTATCCACTCTTTATGCCCCTTCCTTTTCCTACCCAGGATCTTTTCAGCTGTCTCCGTGTAGATTGTGGTAAAATCTTCCCATTGTTTTTGTATGTTTGCCTCTTCCATGGTTGTTTCCATGCTCTCTTCCAGTGTTTCAAACCTGTTTTTCAACTCTACTGTGAATTGCTTTTGGATTTCCTTTTGTTTCAGAAGTGCAGTGTTGAATGTTGCCCTTCTGCTGGTGTTCTTGAGTTTGTGTCTCGAAAGCCTGAGCTTCACTTTGCCGACCACAAGGTTATGGTCAGTTCCAGCATCTGCACCTCTCATGGCTCGTACATCAGCGAGAGACCTCCTGTATCTACCATTGATGATGAAGTGATCAATTTGGTTTTTGTCTCTGTTGTTTGGTGAGGTCCATGTGTATTTGTGAATATTTTTGTGTTTGAAGCATGTGCCTCCAATCACAAGATCATTTTCTTCGCATAACTCAATAGGTCTTTCGCCATTCTCATTCATGACGCCTGAGCCTTCTTTCCCTAAAACTTTCTCATGGTTTTTGTTGTTACAACCCACTTTGGCATTTGCGTCTCCCATAACAATCAACATGTCATGCTTCGGTGTTGACTCAATCTCTTTCTGTAGTTGTTCGTAGAAATCATCCTTCTCCTCTTCATCTGCATCATTTGTAGGGCTGTAGATCTGAATAATGGTGGCTTTTACATATTTTGAATTGAATCTAGCACTAATGATTCTTTCATTCACTGGATTCCACTTGATTAGGCATTTCCTAGTCTCAGGGCTCAACATGATTCCTACGCCACTATGATGTTGTTCATCTGACCCAGAATACAGTACAGACTCTCCAGTGTTGACCTTCACTTCTCCGAAGCCAGTCCATCTGTAGATGGTATTTCCTCATTTGCCTTGCTATTATTGCAGTTTTTCCGGTGGCGTACATGGTTCTTACATTCCAACATCCTACATGGATGTACCTTTTTGGTGTTAGAAGTGATCTCATGCATGTCGTTCTCAGGTTGGAGACTTCCCGTAGGCTTTCACCCCCAGCCGTCATATGCGTGTCTTCCCACCTGAGGTCATTATCTTCAGGGATTTCACACGACATGGTTCTGTGACCATAGGTAGTTTTGTTTGCTGTCCAAGTTTCCGTAATCGGTGGTTGTTTTATGGGAAGGGGTGATTGGTCCCTTGCCAAACCCTCCTCCTTTCTCATCCGGGCTTGGGACCGGCCATGACAGAGTTACAACGAGCAGAAACTCATTCTAAATATAAGTTCAGCTAAGGAAATAAACTATGTTAATGTATAACGTGCATAACAAAAGATAACATAAAATCCCTGCAAAAAGAAAGCTTTGTAGATCTGAACTGTTTTTAAGGACTTACGACAGTTGAAAGCCATTCCTGTCAAATGAACTTACAACTGTTCGACATATACTCTCTTTAACTTAGCTTACCTTGCCTTACCAAATCGGAGGCTTGTGTTTCAACCCGCTCGACTATGTCTTCCTTCCATATTTTCCTGTTGGTCGCTTTAGGTTGCCCTGATACCCATCCCAGCAATTCCTTGCATTTGGGTAGTGCGTGGTATTCCTCTTCAATTTCGTCCTTGGGTAGTGGTGTAGAGAAACAGACGTCGTAAACAAGGCAGGCCCAAAATAACCTGGCGATCGACCTACAGAGGCGACCTAAAAGCAAGGCACATTGAAGTGAGAATGCTCATGCCCTGACAAAAGACCGTAAATGATGGCGTCGCCTCGGTGCCCATGTCTACAAGACGAGAAGACCTAAGGTAAAATCATTTGGCGACTCTCTTCATTTTTGTTGTTTCAGTACCAACTCCTTAATTTTCTTCTCTTTTTGGATAGAGCTTCACTTCCTTCACTTAACCATACATACTTGGATTTCGACAAGTTTTTTTGCTTCTAATGGCTCTTAATTAAATGTAGTAGTAAGTAGACTTTTTTTGAATATATCAACATTGCATTACTCTTGTAAGCTCCACAGAATGTGCTAAAGCTTGAAAGTTACTCCCAAACTTTGTTTTCTTTTGTTGAGGTAGGCTCAGGCTGACTTTCAAATGTGCACTTAACTGTCCTCTGGTCTGAATCTATTTGGTTCTACATTGTTAAGATAATTTCTCCATGTTCTCCGCATAATGATGTGATCCAGTTGGGCTTTGTTTGGCACCATTTGGGTGTTCCCACGTCTAGAACTATTTGAAATATCAGAAGTATTTGCCTGGCTATCAATAAAATGCTCTGCAACGTTTATTCTAATCAAACGAACCAACTAGTCTTTACCCATTATCATTTGTGCCAAGATTAAATGTGTATCTTTCAACGGATTGTTGGGAGTTTACATACGACTCCCATTCTATGTGTGGGTTGAGATATCCAAGAAAAACAAGAAAGTTGTGTTGAACATTCTGAACTTTATTGACTCAGAGAAAGCCTGAGATGTGAGAGCTTTATCATGTCTTGAGTCGTAAGCGTCAAATCTAAAGAATGGTTTCGTTTGTTTGGTACTTTTCCATAGAAGTAGAAGACCTCAAACTCTGACAACATCACTCGTTTTAGTTCCACATGGCCAGCCCATGCCGAACTAAAACGGTACCCATAGCGGAATCTATAATATCAATGAAAAGGATTATTGTTAAAGTGGAATGCCAGTGAAAAGGGGTGCATTTGAAAGTTCACTGTCAAAGAAAGGGTTCTTTTATCAAATATTCCGAAATAGGATGAGGTCCACTCTTTATATAGGATTGCATCAGTCTGGCTTTACATTTTTTACAACGGTTTAAAACAGGGGTCACGAAATACTTCCTGCAACAAAACGCTACTAATTACGATTGCTTAAGTAAAAAAATGATATGCAGTCCTATTTAGGTTCCCTTTCGGTTAAACATAAGTATTTTCCCAACTCAAAATGAAAAGGGGCATGAAAACCCCCCTTTCCCACTTTTTATCTCGCTAACAATGGAGTACCTGCCTGTTTTACGTAATTTTAATCTATTTTTTCATATGCAATGGTACCATCAAAAGTGAGGATCTGGAGTGGCAATAGCTCCTCAAGATCCCAGAAACCAGGCTTTGTAATCGTTGCATTTTTAGGAAAGAAAATATCCAGAGGTACGAAATTTCCTAGGTTTTAAAAGCTAGAAAACATAATGAAGGCCTTTAGAAGTAAGTTTTGTATAAGGCGGGTGCTGAAGAAGAGTTTAATATGGTTTCTGTAAAGGAGGTTTAAGTCCTGCCTACGACCAGCAGTAGATAGCACAATATTCTATTTTCTTGGATCAGTTGTGATCCAAAATCTAGTTACCGGCACTACTAAAGTACTCTGGCAGTCATAATCGAACCTTAGATGTAAGAGCATTATCATGTCATGATAATGCTGTGTAGATGTCGTCAATGAAAGCCACTTGGCAAAAATAAACAAAAGGTTTTTCTATAGATTTAAGAGCTTTATCATGTCATGAGTCGTAAGCTTTTTCTGAGCTACGTTTCGAGAGATACTTCTCCCATCGTCAGGCTGTGAGAGCCTGACGATGGGAGAAGTATCTCTCGAAACGTAGCTCAGAAAAAGCTTACGACTCATGACATGATAATGCTCTTACATCTATGGCTTCCTCTGAGTCCNATTTTCTTGGATCAGTGTGATCCAAAATCTAGTTACCGGCACTACTAAAGTACTCTGGCAGTCATAATCGAACTTTAGATGTAAGAGCATTATCATGTCATGATAATGCTGTGTAGATGTCGTCAATGAAAGCCACTTGGCAAAAATAAACAAAAGGTTTTTCTATAGATTTAAGAGCTTTATCATGTCATGAGTCGTAAGCTTTTTCTGAGCTACGTTTCGAGAGATACTTCTCCCATCGTCAGGCTGTGAGCCTGACGATGGGAGAAGTATCTCTCGAAACGTAGCTCAGAAAAAGCTTACGACTCATGACATGATAATGCTCTTACATCTATGGCTTCCTCTGAGTCCATAAAGTCCAGAATTTTCAAGATTATTAGGGAAACTTATGGAGAAGTTATTCTTCAGCGCTGCCGACATCTGGAAAGAACAAAGATCAATAATCGAACCTGTCTGCGAAATATATTTTTTTGATGGTGAAAGGGAGGTTGGTTTTATTCGGAGATAAATTGACTTAACATTTTAACCATTCAGAGACTACTGTTTTTGCCTTGCATAACATTGTCTTTTTGAAGTTCACACTTACAATAATCCTTCTATCATAGTCTTATTCAATAAAATATTTTCTTAAACTTGTGTTTCACCAAATACACAATTTAGTGCATAATTTTGATGGGTGAAAATTTGGCCTGAAATTATTTTTTTGAAGTCAGACTACCTATGTATAACTCAAAATACAATTTTGTATCTTGATAAGAGTATAATAGGACATTAACTTGTTGGTACAGAGGAAGTATTAATGTGCCTAGATTCTATCTCGAAAAACAAATCTTGATTTTATATCGGATTTATTGTGGTCGAAAGGGCATTCTCCAAAGAAATGTAGAGATATTGTCACCTTACCAATTCGTAAATGCAAGAGTTTATCTTGTCAAAATAGACTTACTTGGTTGCCATACTCATTAATTTTACTGACCCGCATCCTTGGAAACAGCACTTAATCTCCACAGCAAGGTACTCAGTCTTGTTTTGTTTTGATCTAACTTAAAACCTCCAATCTGATCACCAATTGTTAAAGACTTCTTAATCTCTCTCTGGTTGAAAGTAAAATAAATACAAGGCATTTCGCCAAGTTTAATTGGGAAAATTGGACTATAGGCAGAACAGTCATGAGGACATTCCCTGCTAGACCTTACCGAACCAGTCCTTGCGATGATGTAAGACTAAAATAAAAGTGTTAGTGATCTGCAAATCAAACCAATTCACCTGATTCACAGATACAATTTCATCCTTACGTAATGTCTGTTTCGAAGACGTAAACACAGTAAACATTTCAAAACATCAGTTCGACGGTTTTTAGGACTAAGTTTACATTTGCCTTTGGAATACAGAGAAATACAAGCATACCATATTAATTTGTGTTTTTCTGCTTTGTCGACAAAAATAACTCGCACCCTGTATTCCATTGTTTCAAGCAGCCTGCTGCAAAAGAAGACTCCATGAGTTCAAATCTTGATTTTTCCCATCTTCTGGCTGTATAATAATTTGAGTGTGTGCGAATGCATGTGCTTCTCCGTGTATCCCAACAAGTCCTCCGATTTCACGAGAATAGCTACATGTTTGGTCACATGCAAATAGCCATAGAGACAGGATGTCCAATTAAGTGACCAAAAGGAGATCGAATTTTCTCACCCGCCATTCGCTATTTTTGCAGTGACACTATTTTGCATGAGGAATTATCTGTATACTTTTTAGAGATGGAATGGAATTTGCATATTGTTAAATGCTAGGTATACTTAAATGTCAGGTAACCTGTACGTTTTCTGTAACAGTATGGAATTAAAGTGTCATTTGCGAAGGAACCAAAAACATGGGTGTTGCGGGGACTAGTATTTTGAGTGGTCCGAAGGACCATAGAAATGCTAGAATTAATATAATTTGAAGTTTTTGTTATTACGTGTATGCATGCGTGTGTGCGCGCACGCGAGAAGTAGAAAGCTAAAATGTTATGTCAAAATTCATTTACACATTGCTGAACATTGGTTATATAATTTTGTGATATGAAGGTACCGTTGGGGCCAAAAAATGTGGGGTAGGAAAGGTCATGTGGAATATGATTAAGGACAGAGACCAGCACTGGACAGAGGCACGATTTAGCCAGACAACATAAAAGCTCGCATTTGGTGTCAAGGTGTTTCGAAATACAGCGCGGAACATAGAGTTTTTATATGGTCTCTGGAATGTTCTCTAGGGCTACAAAAGGTGTCATATTGGCATGTAGATAAAAACCCAATCCTCAAAAAAAATTCAATCTGACAATATGAAAAGTTGAAATATGTCGTGCTACGTTGTAATCGGCACTGGAAATTTACTGTTGTTGATCGAGATGACCAGTGTAATAGCAGGCAGGGCAAAATATGTTTCATGCGCTCCTGTTGGCATAGATAGACGCCTACATATACAATAAAATACAATAAGAAATAGAAAAATACAGTAATAAAATTAACAGCGCTGTCATTCAATCCGACCTTTCTTTCTTTGGGTTGATGGCAACCCAATGACTCAATTTGTTTTTAACGGATGTTGAGGTTTTTGCTATTTGTCTTTTATTTTTATAGCAAGGTAGGTCATTGAAACGTATGAAAAATTTAGTTCTTTTGAGGGCTAAAGACTTAGTTCAAGTCATTAAAATAAAGCAGTAAGATACTGCGATCAAAACGTAAGACAGGTTCTATGTGATGTTCATCCTTTCCATAAGATAGATCTACTTTTCGAAAAAGATAGTCACTGAACCCATCGTTTATGCTAACAACGATCCCATAAGATTATAGATTTCTCAAAAGTAATGCGTGGCTGAATCAAAAAATGCTTTGGAAAAATCAAAATATAATTCTTCAACTAATTCTCTTGCTGTCTGCTCTTTTTTGAAAATTGTCGGTTAATAATATTGTCGCTAGGTCTATCAATCCGGATTTGTTATTTACGGCCTTATCTATTGCTAATAGTTTATGCTGTTCTTAATGTGCGATAAATTTTCTATGATAATGTTTAAACCTTTTCTAAAAGGACTGGTAATACTAAAATAGACCGAAATTTGTCGGAATAAGAGTTTTCCCTTCTTGTTAATGTAAAGATTTTTCATGTAGTAAGTAAGTAAGTACCGGATCACCCGAAAAGACAAGAGCGGTGGTTTTAAATATTTTTGAAGTGGGTCGTCTAGAAGGTGCTCTGGGTGTCCGTTTGGAATACAATCCAGTGGCAACTCTGGTTCTAAGTAGCTGTTTGTGAGCGGCAGCGGCCATATCTCGGCCATCCGCTTCAGCTGGCGGAATAAATGACTTGAGGATAGCCAGAAACATGTAGCTGGGGATAAAGTGAGTGTCTGGCAGTGAAGCGCATTAAGTTAGGAAACGGCGAAATTTGCGGAAGAGTCTCTTGTTAGACCAACGGCAAGGAAGGCGTAACCTGCACGCGCATCGCTGTATGTTGGGGGCACGAATGAGACTTTATTATGTGTGGTCATCCGCCAGTGGAAGACAAAGGCAAACCACCACTGTACCGTGCCAAGAATAATCATGACAATCAACAGATTAATGTCTACCGCTAACAACAGGAATAGGGCTTATGGCAATACAGCCGTCAACACCTCGCTCGGTCGAGGTTCCCATGTTCGACAGGTGGGACCTGACTGTCAACTTCCTATTGTCGGAAACAAAACCATTCTACGAATCGGAACATGGAATGTATACACTTTGTGTTAAGCAGGGTAATTGGCAAATGTGAAATTGGAAAGGGAAAGATTGAATATCAATATGCTGGTTTTATGCAAGACAAGATTGTTTGGTACAGTATGCTTTAACATGGAAGGATATAAAGTCATATATTCTGAAGGAGATAAGCACGAAAAAGGAGTTGCTATGATTCAGGACAAAGAACTGAGTAGTTGTCTTTTAGGATACTGGACCGTTTCAGAAAGAGGTATGCTGATCAAGCTAAAATAGCAACCATTTCATATATCTGTCAATCAAGTGTGTGCACTGACAGCCGACAGCAATTATGAGGACATTGAAATGTCTTATGTACAGCTTGAAGAGCTATAAGGCGCCTTAAATTTCAAGATGTTGTCATGGTGATGGGAGACCTGAATGCAAAAGTCAACGAGTAGGAAATATAGTAGAAAACCATGGTCTAGGAATGCAGAATGAAAAAGGAGAAAGATGGAAAGACTGGTGCACAGCAATTGGTCAGATGATTATAAATACATGGTTTAAAAATCATAACAAATGTCTGTGGACATGAAAAGACCCTGGAGACAAGTATAAAAACCAATTCGACTATGTAATCATCAACAGTTGTTTCAGAAATGCTGTTCAGCAAGCGAAATGCTACCCTGGAGCAGGCTGTGGGAGTGACCACAATCCTGTTTTATATACAGTCAGACTGAAGCTTTGTGGATTATAGGGTACAGCCCCAGAAGCAAAACAACAATGGAATCTTTCGCATGAAAACATAACGTTTACAGCCAGATATACAATCGGGGTGCAGAACTTGTTCCAAGCACTCGAAAGGGAAGGAGGCAATAAATGGGAAGTGATAAAAGAAGCGATAGCAGAAACAAAGAAAGAATTTTTCCAGTCCAGAAGAAAAGAGCAAAAGCAAGCATGGAAAGAGTCTCAGTCCAATACAAAACCTTGGACCGTGACATAAGAAACGACTGCAGGAAAGCGAAAGAAGCATGGATAAATGAGCAATGTCAAGAGATTGAAGGCTTAAGGGGTTGATAGGGAAGAGGCCCTGCTCTCTTCCAGTGGATCCATTAAATCAAAGAACAGATCTATAATCATGGAAAAGGAAAAGGAATGGAGCATTTGGCAGAGTATATTGACGAGTTGTTCACAGCTGCAAGAGGAGAAAAATCAACCATCAAGAAATCAACTGTCGTAGAATTTTATCATGTGAAGTGAAAGCGGCAATTATGAATGAATTCATGGGTCCAGACGGAATCTTCATTGAGATATTAAAGGCACTCGAAGAGTGTGGGTTACGCAAAGTCACTGAAGTACTCAAAGATATATTTGAGAGCGGAGAAATCCCATCATATTTGAGCAAATCTGTTTTCATAGCTCTGCCCAAGAAACCTGGTGCTACCAAGTGACAGCTCCACAGAACCATCAGCCTAATGAGTCTTACTAAGGTCCTTATGTCATAATGGCAAGAGCAAAAAGAGCAACGAGGCCAGAGATAGGGAAAAAACAATTTGGTTTTGTTCGAGATTTAGGAACAAGAAGCGCTATATTTAAAGTTAGGTTGCTGTCCGAACGAGCCATAGAAATGAATCGTGATCTAAACCTGTGTATCACTGACCATTTAATGGCATTCGATAAAGTGAAACACGAGTGCCTAGTAGTGATGCTGCACGATCTGGACATATACGGTAAAGATAAAAGACCCATAAGGAATTTATACTGGGTGAAAGCTGCGATTGTAAGAGTGCAGCTCGGGGTTAGGAAATACTGCAACCTTCGAAGAGGATCTGGAAAATTCTGAACTTTTTGGATTCAGAGGAAGCCATAGATGTAAGAGCTTTATCATGTCATGAGTCGTAAGCTATTTCTGAGCTACGTTTCGAGAGATGCTTCTCCAATCGTCAGGCTAGGAGAATCTGACGATGGGAGAAGTATCTCCCGTGAAGGTCCCCCCTTTGAAATACATGACAGATGCACATCAAATAAGATGTTAAAGCCAGCCGGTAAGCCCAAGCCATGAAGGAAAGAAAACAATGACTCTTACTCGATGAAAAGGATGATGATTATGATGGTAGTGGTTTTAATGACGAGGGTATCCAGTATTGTCTTGTTTTATATTACCAATGATAAAATAACTGTTTTTCACAGTTTTTAGTTTCAATAAATGAAAGACTCTAAACTTTCCCTCTAGAGCTTGTGAAAATGGATGTTATACTAGTCCCGTACTCATTTTATCCAAGGAAGAAGCAATACAGTAACGAATGCTATAAGTACTGATTTTGTATTTGTAACCCTTGTCCTTGTAACAGCAAATGAGAAAAACATGTGAAAGGTCATTTTCCTTAAAAAGCTTCGCTCCACTTTTGCTCACTTATGAGCGTTCTGTTAGGTCAAAATGTCGTCTTCATTCCTTTAGAGAAAATAAAAAAAAGCTGAAGAAACTGTTCTTGTTTTACTGTTTAAAACTCCAGCCATTGTTTGACATGCACAGTAGCTTGTTCAATAAAAGCTAATTATTTTTACAGCGTCTCTAGTGACTTTAAAATAAAAATATATACACTGTAACAGACAGCACAAGTAAAAGTTTATCATTTAAGCATAATATTTTGTACTGTGGTAAATGCTGATCATACATTTTAAAAGCCAGGTCAGAGGTTCAGTGTATGTGCAGGGACACGTACCATTTAATCTCGTAGAATAAATTGTACGATATCTAAGAGTCATCATCAAGGTTCAATTAAATATAAAAGTCATGAGTGTATAATTATTTGACAACAAAGAAAAGTTGATAAATATGCCGCAGTTTTCATGGTCATCTTTGCGATTAGTACCATATATTGAAAGAAGCTTCTGGAACTAGCATGTCTTATTTGATCAGCATCCTGACTTTATTTTGCCCCTCAGTAAATTGATTTGGAAACGCTAGATCCCAGAACTGAACACCTGCCTTATAAATAAACCCAGCACAATCTTTGTACCTCGCTACGTTTGAATTCATCTAATATATAATCTTAAATAACTTTTATTTCTTTTCAAATTTTAGGCTGTGGGTAAGCAAATATGGGTTACGTATATTTTGTAATGGCTAAAAATTGCTGCATTGACTCTAGTTTCACTATGGTTCACAAATCAAGGATGGAATAATTTATTTAATCTGCTTAGCATGGCAAGTCTACTATTAATGAGAAGTCCTAAATGGTGAGGTTTAATATCGGATTTAGCATTTGGCTCACAGTTGACGACATGCTTTTTAGCATCTCACGCATGTGTTTGTGATATAGAGCTTACGGTTTGTTTTATTTGTGCAGATGTCTGAAAGTGTTTCGGTCGAATTGTCTTTACTTTTATTCGCTTAAGGAGTTTGAAGGAGTATAGAATACACCAGACGTATGATTGGTGGTTTGTCTGCGAAAGCAATTTGTCGCCAACATCGAAAGCATCTTATAAAATGAAGAGCTCACAATAAAAGACAGAAACAACCAGTAATTTCTGATTTTCATATCTTTCTATTGGTACAACAAAATTCAAAGGAAAACACATGAACCTCTTTATTGACCATCATATTTGATTGTTGTCAAAGACTAGTATACAGAGGGGAAAGAACAAAACGTATTTTTGTCTTTTTTACCACTTCATTGTAATTACAATCAAGTTTTTCATTCTAGATATTCTGTGACATCTTAAGCAGCTCCTTTAGTTAATTTTCAGTTTATAAGTGCAATTGCTGCAGACACTGCTGTTTCATAGGCAGCTCAAGAAAAATTGTGTAAGTAGAGCACCACCAGGTCAAAAAACAATGTAGTCTTTAATTTATGACTATCGTTTACGATAATGAATCATAAGGAATGTTCTGAAGTAAAGTAAGGTTTTCACTGCGTAACAAAATAATTTTCTGTGATCAAATAAGTTATAATATCTTGGTAGGGGATTCCAGGAAAACAAGTCAGTAACCACCAAAGGATGATTTCCTAAACTGTTTACAAGAGCATTTGGTATAAGGATAAATAGGACCTATTTTCAACCATTGTAAAAAACCGCTAGTTAATCATTCAAAAACTTAAGAAACATCCTAGATTACTATTATTTTGTGTAAAGAGAAGGTTGGGTAATCGAAGAGTGATATGTTCCATAACTGACAGCTCTCCGATATCAAAAGGGAGACCAAGTGTAATAGTGAGTAATATGACGTAATACGTATGCCCAATAACTTTGCAAGTAATTACCCATTTGCTCTAAACCTTAAAATTGTGTTGATATGACTGAAAATGCACGGTTTTAACCCAATATTTAAATATGAACTCTCCTAATTCATCCAAAACAAGGACTGTAAACGTTGCGAAAGGCAGTGTGATATTTTCCTTTCGTTGTGAGTTGTTATAAACTCATTCCACTGTTTCATATCCACCTCTTGTCTGTATTCTGCGAAGTGGAACTCCAATTGCAAACTCAGCCAAGAACGCTCCACCCAGACCTCCAAGAAATGGGGCGATCAAAAAGACCCAGAAACCATGTCGGGGACCTGGAATAGCCTGATACCCCCAACCAGCCGTAACAGCAGCGAGTCTTGGTCCAAAGTCTCTTGCTGGATTCAGAGCACACTGAATGAAATCAAATACATAAAATAATAAGTGAGACATTATTGATAAAAAGATTGCATGAGGATATAATCATTTCATTTGTACAGACAAGGTAATCTCAAAACCAGAAATGAAATAATAATTTTTTTGTGCTTAACATATCAACTAATAAGTTAAAACCAGAAAAAGGCAAGCACATTTGTATCTATCGTATGACATGTTTTGTGTTCTATGTTCTATGAATTATACCCTCACCATTATACATCTTCGAATAATCGCATCATAAAATTTGATGTTGTGCATTCCACGCCCTTCAGAAAATGAAAATAAAACTATTTACAGCTGATGATAATTGAGGGTCCATTACTAAATCATTGTTTCTGGCTATCATTATAAAATATTAACAGATTGACTGCACGTTAGGATCAAAGCTCTCTCTGATAAGTGGACTCTGGGATGTAATTTTTTTCTTCGTGAAATCAGTTTTGTTAACTATCGGTAACAGGGATGACCAGTGATCCAATCCCAGTTAAACGTTAATTTTAAATGCTGTCAGTGCATTCTTACCTTGCTCTCCAAATCTATCCAACAATAAACAATCAAGGAAGATTAACAAACAAAATTTATGCCAGTAAATGATTACCTCTGTAAATGTTCCAAATAAGCAAATAAGTGCTGCAAGCGTTAGTCCAATAAGAATAGGAGCTCCAGTTCTTTCTTTGCCAAGTCCTTTGAAATTCTCATGGGTGAGGACAAATATAATGAAAACTAAAATCATCGTGCCTAACAACTCGATTCCAAAAGCAGTTCCTGTTGTAACTAATTCTGAATTCTTGCCAGCTGTTTAAAGGAAAGATAGAGAAACCATTAAGAGCAAAAGGTTCTAGCTTTAGAGGTAAAAGATTAAAAGTGAAGATTTTAAGAAAATTTGCTGCCTAGGAAATGTACTATTTTCTCATTATTACAATTAGACAAATATCACAAGTCATGAAAATGTTCGAAAGATGCTTTTAAGCTAAATTTCTATAAGGTGTCAATATCAAGCGTAATAAAATGTAAGTCATTTTGGAATACTGACATTGCCACTTTGTAGAGAAATAGCAAGGTGTATGTACCAGATTGAATCTGAACCATGACGTCCTTTACTGCTGTAAAGGACGCCATGCCAAGTTCTTTCAAAAGAGGACGCCATACATATATTCTTATATATTTCTTTAGACTTTAAACAAGTTTTCACAAGATTTCCCCAACGTTTGTTTCGTTTTGGTGTGGGGAATTTTTTCCTGACTGTGGTATTTGATTATCAATACATTTCCTTCTTTCTTCTCATACTAAAATCAACACAATGGCTTCTTCCCTTAAGAAAAACAAGCAAAAGCTGATATGCTTAAACCCTAATTTAATATTACTTTGATTTCCATTCTGATGACACACCTATGCTAGTTTCTATGAAGCTTTCATTATTTGGAGAGACAACAAAGAAAACAATGATATGTCAGCTGCTAGTGTTCTACTAGATACCAAGTCGACATTTTGAAGAATGTACCTCAAATAAAAGTCCCAGGAAATTTGATGATGCTGAATTAAATTACCATCTAATTGAACTGGGTCTTTCAAAAAGTCATCACACAAGGATTAAACATAGAAAATTTACTCCACAGTGTTACAAAGATTAGCTCTTAAGGTAAGAAAGCATGCTTAAAATTACTTCAGAGTTAAAACTGGCTTCTGGCAGTATATGGCTCATATGAGTGATATTATTTTTAGACAGTTAAAGAGAAGAATGTGTTGCCCTTATCATGGCAATTCATATGCTATATTTCCCATTGGTTGCTTAGTTATCTCCAAATAAAAATCAAAACACTTGAAGAAAGTGTTTGAACTCCTTAAGTAAGTTGAAAGTCACTAAATCACCTATATGGATCTTTTGAAAGCAAAACTTTTGGTCGTAAAACAAGAAGGACATAAAAAGTCTCCGGACTTTTCGTATTTTCAACCAGAAATAACATCTTTAAACTTTGTTCCATGAATGTCATGCAAAAGAGGGCAGTGTTCTTTTGTGCCCTGCGAAAAGAAGCAAGACTGACTTACTGGAAATATATTTAAACCAATTGATAACTGACTAGTATAGTTTCATTGCATGCTTTTTATTACTACTCGAGTTGAGAAGTGAATTTCTTACAAAATTTTACTTCCTTACTTTTACTATATTCTTAGGGAGGGTTCATAAGGAGGTATTTAAGGTTGGTTTTATATTTTTGTCATTACTGCTTCTAACCTTTAGTTTCCTTTGATCATCTACACACACACACACACACACATATATATATATATATATATATTTAGAAAGTAGATTATTAACGCAACAGCTTTGCAAAGGACTTTAAGTCTCCATAACACGACCTGAAAGCAGAGAAACAGTCCGATTGACTGTTAAGGCCAATAGATTTAACCAATTATTAAATGCCATTGGTTTCTGTACTTTCAGCAGAGTTTTGATAAGCATACTTTTATGTTTTATATTTCTGAAAAGAGCATCAGATAGGATTGAAACACATAATGCAATTATTGTTAAGACGTTTACTTCAACAACTTAGATCAGTGTAACGAGGGTGTGTAAAAGAAATGAAATATACTTATTGTGTTACATAATAGTTGTTACCCTTATAAACTTACACATTTTACTCACACATACGCAAACGTATGTTTATTTATACATCTATATTTGTATATATCTTCAAGAGTGGCGAGCTCAAACAACAGTTTATGTTAGAGGTAAAGGGAATCGAAATAAATGCCTTCAACATGAGCAGAGAAGCAAGGTACTTAATAATAAAAGAAGCTAAAATTAGCAATATATTATTGCTCTAACCCCAAGGCCTATATTGTCATAATACCAGTTCCGAAATATATCAGAAAACAAGAGATATATACTCACTACCATATGGATATGCTCCTGGATTAGGAAAGTATCCACTGAAAATCGATGCACTTATATAACTTTTGTTGTCACCTCTCACAATCCCATGTGAGTTTTCAAATGATTTAATAAATGGGTTATATACTCCCCATGTTATAAGACCTACCAAAGAAAGAAGAGTAAACAATGTCAGCAGAACGTTTTACATTTCAAGTGAAAGCAAGACAGAACAAAACAATTTTCTTGCTTTCATTTGCTCGAAGATGGACTTTAAGTTTGATATTAGCTTCTACTCAACTGAACATGAATTGACTACTAACTAATTGTGGTGCAACAACTCCACCAAAATTATGACTCTCCAGGCATTACCTTCTGTAGATAATGACTGAAAGAGTGTTTTTTACAAATAAATAATGATTTAGTAGATAGAAAATGTATCCATGAAGAAAAAGCAATTTATAGTTAAGGAGGATTTGAAGTTACTACTTAAATGGTAAGGCTAAATGGCCTTCAACGTTTTTATCTCACTGGACCAAAATGGGGTGCAAAACATTCCCTTCCTCCCAGTTCATTTTTTACTGTAAACTAACCACTAAGAAGTTATACTTTTACAGTCCTAACATTTAGGGAGTCAAAATTGACTGTTGTAAGCTGAGTGTATCACTTGATTTTCCATTTCATTCCATACTTACAGTATTGTAATATCTTGTGAGTTCTTTTCGGTTAGTGGGTTTTTATCAAATAAAATTCAACTTTTTCATTTTAGAAAGTGATTTTCTACATTTTCGATTTAAGAAGGTGTTGATATTTCCTTCCCTAAAACTATTCAAAATGATATCAAAGCTTTTTCTTGGATATGTAAAGCCGTCGATAAGGTTGGTACACGGAGTACTTAAAACATTAAGAGAATTATTCTTCAATTTTCCGGGGTTCTCAACCGGAATTTCATACTTCAGTTTAAATTTAAAGGAATCATTTTTTTATTCAATTTTCTTTTATAGTGCATAAAAATTAGCTCTTGACTTTTAGTCTTTTTTTGTGACTTGATCATTTCCTTTCTTTTCTCTCTTGACTTCTACTTTTCAGTCTCGTTGGAATACCTACCTACCCCAGTGGCGTGTCTAGGTGGACTTTCACGACGATAGATTTCCACGCACTCCTGCCTTTTCTGAATCTCACCACGTTTTTTATCTTTTCAATTCTTGTTACCTCCTTGATTCCATCCATGTACGTCAGATTCTGTCTTCCCCGCGCTCTCTTTCCCTTGAGTATTCCTAGAAGGTGGTTACTCTCTAGACTATTCCTTTTCAATAAATGTCCCAGACACCCAATCTGTCTTCTCTTAACTACAGTTATCAACCCTCTTGTGGTACAAGTCATCTGTAACACCTCCTCATTAGATTTTCTTGCGATCCATGCAACCCTTACCATTCTTCTGAGAAACCACATTTCCACCGTATGCAGACCATTTCCTCGTCTCCTCCTTATCATCACTTCAACCAGCTTCATTTAACAGACATCTCAGAAATCTGAACGATCGAACCTGCTTCACTGTCCGACCTGCTATATTCACATTCACTCTCAGTTACTCTTTTCTCTTAGTCACGGCCATGACTTCTGTTCTTCCAATGTTGATTTTCAGACCAATTATTCAATATTCTACATCCAATTTATTAACCAGTCTCTACAACTTTACTTCTTAGTCTGCAATCAATACAGTGTCATCTGCATATCTGATATTATTTATATTTGTTCCTCCCAATTCAAAACCTCACAAATCCTTCGTTTCATCCATAACAGCCTGTGAACATAACGGGAATAAGTCCGGTGACATCACACAACCCTGCCCTACTCCCTTCTCTATTTTTACCCATCCGACCTTTCTCTTTAATGCAATTTAAGAAGCTCCCTTTACAACTGTTAGTTGGTTGGGGACTGTGAAAGGCAGTTTAACAGTACCAATTACTGTGATAATTGAAAAAAGACACTACAAGGATAAGGAAACTGTTAAAACGTTATTAATACCGCATGTAAATATATTTTTAGTGGGTTTATACGTCTTTTTTTAAAGTGACTACAGAGGAACTTTGATATGGCAGTGAGGAGTTTCTTTGCCGGATGCTCTTCCTGAGGCCAACCGATGGCTTCTTTATTTGTAAAGTTTCGAATTCTTCTCGCCCGCTCAGGGAATCGAACCGGGAACCTTTTGGTTACGGTGCATCTGCACTAACCATTAACCCACGGCTACTCCGTATATAAAAATAATAAATAGCAATATACAGGGTAATTAATCTTATTTACTTTTATATTGACTTACTGCTTCTGTTATACGTAAAAACTACAATTTACAATGACATCTTATTATCCTCCTTACAACAATACCTCCGCTTACCTGCAAAATAACCACCCAACAACTGGCCAAGTATGTAAGGTAGTAAGTTAATCCAACCAAAACTTTCTCTTCTGAAGATTGCAAAGCATACAGTTACTGCAGGATTGAGGTGGCCTCCTGAAATCCCACCAGTGATATATATTGCTAAGCCAAGACCTAAACCCCACACAACAGCAACTTGCCATATTCCCTTTTCTGCTCCTAAAATTAAAAAAGGTTATGTTATGTAATGATTCTCTAGTAAAAATTTTGCTAAAAAATAACTTTCCCTTTTCACCTAGTGTATTCAACGACTGATTTAGTAAAGGTGAATTTCAAAAACAGGCTTTTTGAAAGTACAGCGAAGCCCAAGTAACATGGCTACCAAGAGAAAATAAAAATAGTGTTATATTTGTTGGTCTTGTTATCAAGGCTGACAGTCTGTCTGGGAATTTTGATCAACGAACTAACCCAAATCAACACATAAATTTAATAGCCGTTTATCCATTAGCAAATGTGCTTCATAATACAATTTTTACAAAACATTTATTCATTAAGCCTGCAAAAAATGTTTTTCACCTTGGTCTAATAAAAAAATATTGTTTGGAGGGAATTAACTGTCAAGACAATTTCTTTAAATAATCAAAGCATTGAATGTTATAGCACTAAAACTATTATGGTATGTGTAATGATCTCATAATATCAGTAGCAAATGCTTATAAGTGAAAAATTCAGCCAAGATCATTATTAAACAAAATATCAAGTGCATTTGTTTCTATTGTTGAACTGTAAAGCTAAATATAAACAGTGAATCAAGGAAAAGCAATCTATAGGAAATGAGTGGTCTTGTCAGTTACCATAGGTCCAAGAAAAGAAAAGCGTGTTTACAGTATAAAAACGACTGGCTATCACTTCAGCAACGTGACCAGGCCGAGTAGGAGGTAGTTTTTGGCCATCCTGAATAGTATTACCAGGTAGCAGGTCAGTCTATCTAAAGACATCATATTTTCAATGCCTTATTTTTGGCCCTGTTAACAGAATTTCAATTTATATTCTATATCTGAATGTTATGATAGGGAATATATTCCAGTTTACTAAGAGCTAAGAGAGAGAGAGAAAGCCAGAGAAATCCAGAGAGAGCAAGAGAAAGAGAGAGAGAGAGAGAGAGAGAGAGAGAGAGAGAGAGAGAGAGAGAGAGAGAGAGAGAGAGAGAGAGAGAGAGAGAGAGAGTAAGCGATATATATATATATATATATATATNATATATATACAGAGAGAGAGAGAGAGGGAGAGAGAAAGAGAGGAGAGAGAGAGAGAGAGAGAGAGAGAGAGAGAGAGAGAGAGAGAGAGAGAGAGAGAGAGAGAGAGAGAAAGCCATGTATATATATATATATTTATATATACATATATTTATGTATTTATATATGGAGAGAGAGGGAGAAAGACAAAGAGAGGGAAAGAGAGAGAAATAGAGAGAAAGAGAGAGAAAGAGAGACAAGTAAGATACAGAACAGTCAATGAATAGAAAATGGACAAATCAAGGGTAATTGCTCATGAATATAAGGCAAAAAATGGCAACCTATTTATATTTTCTATATTTAAGGAAATTTTTCCAGTATACAGCTAGGAGAAAAATATATAATGTAATAAGATAATAATAATTAGTATAAAATTTGTTTTGAGACAGATGTCCCTGTCCCTCTACATAAATTATATCAGAATAAAATTTGCTTTCTCAACAATATAAATTTTTAATACTGGAATTATCTTGATGTGTCAGGTTCTTGATTATGGTTGCTTAAATGGTCAAATATTTTCATGGTACCAATCTGCTTGCAATAGCTTGACATTATAAGCAGCTTATTTTTGAAAGGTGCTCATTAATACGTTTTAAAACGGGTAGTGCAGCAAAAACATCTGGTAATGGTCTTGCTAACTAAAAGATAATGGAATTTTTATCATTTTGCAAAGCACAATTACCAGAGATTTTTTCTTTTTTATGTATTAGTAAGTCATCACACATCAAGGCTAAAAGCCACTCAAGGGTGAGGGTTAAAAAGAAGCCCTTAATAGACTTTCAAAATAATTTTTTTGATAATGTCTCAGACCATAGATATGTAGTTCGTCACAGAAATTGTACCTCTAGAGATTTTGAACAGAGATATTTTCAAACATTTGATATATCATACATATAATTTACGGAAACTCTATGCAAATATATATAGCTTATATAGTTTCGTATACAATATATTATAATGTAACTAATTTCCTTACGTCAAATAAAACTTTACACTGGCTTTCCTCCTGTTATTTTTTACCTGCATTAAGATTCTTCTGTGTCGCATTTGCCTGTAAAATGTGTCTGTGTCAAATTTTTCGAAAATAATTTCAAAGAGGTGTGAAAAAAAGATCTTATCAACAAAAGAATTTGTCATTATATTCATATACATATGCTCAATCCGCAGACGGTACCGTTTCGGCCTTTGTGGGCTCATCAGTGCAGCACAGAGCTTCTGAGACATCACTCAGACATCACTATGATACATAACTCTTTGGCCATGTTGCCGGAGCAAACACAGCCTGAAGAGATATTGTGGGATCCTGTCAGATTGCTCAAACTACGCAAGCGCAGGATCATATATTATCATCCACAATATACATATACATATATTCAATCTGCAGACGGTCTGCAGATTGAGTATATGTATATGTATATTGTGGATGATAATGTATGATCCTGGGCTTGTGTAGTTTGAAAAAACTTTGTAATAAGACATTTTTAGAGCTTATACTAAATTTTTGAAAGCAAATGGTTCCAGCAGTTTCATTGTGTAAGCAGTTATTTAGGATATTCTTATATATTTTGTGTCCTGTCGATATTTCTCTGCATTTTTGTGCAGGCATCTTTACAGTCAAGGTAGAATATATGAAAGCAGATCTTGGTACTAGTGCCCAGACAAAACCACTCTAAACTGGTTATTCCCTGAAGAGCCCGATTATCTTTATCACAAGCAAGGTTTTCTAAAACTAAAAATTAAGATATGAAAAAAATTGTTTCAGGTAATATTAGGGTATTTTGCTAAGACTTTCATTGTTAAACAGACAGACAGACCATTTCAGTGTTCCGGGGAAAAGGACCAGAGGGCTCCAGCGCATGGTCCTACTCTCCAAAACCCACTTTAAACGGACATCTAGAGCTCTGCTTTGAGAGGAGGCTCGTCAAAATCTGTTTTGGTGTTCATCGTTTGGTCATCGAGTCTGGCCACGGAAATGACAAACAAGGAGGAAGACGACGATTCCATTTCAACAAATGTAGCAAGGACGGGATAGAAGAGAAAGTTTACATCGAAAAGAAAGTTTTGGGACAGAAAAGCTAGTGATGCAACATCGCAAAACACGATTGAAATCGAAATAAACATTGGGGCAAAGACAGATAATAAAAACCAGTAAACACGAGAAAGTAAAAGCCAGTATTTAAAAAACATTTTTACTATGTAGTAAAGTTTTTTCTGACGAATTTACGCTTATGGGCCGACAGAATATCATATGTATATCTTTTAGTGATTAAATATAGTACTTATTCTTTGAACCCAACATTTGTGTTTATACATACATACACACTCACACACACACACATATATATATATATATATATATAGTATATATTTGTGCCTGCGTTTATTTATTAGTATAGTATATACCTTCAAAAAGTTAATGATAAAACCAGCATTAGCAGAACAAGTTTGTTATGAATAAGGGATAACTGTGAAATTCTAGGTCACAATTATCATTCTTCCCTTCACTGTTAATAAAATGACATTTCTTCCGTCATTTTATACATTATTAAATTTTAAGATTATTCAATATTTGTATTGGCCTGTAATTAAATTAATATCATACGATCCTATTTAGTTGAGCACTCTATTCTAATTTCACTACTACAAGATACACCCCAGACAAATGAATCCAACAAACTGCAACTACTCGTTGAAAAACATTCCACTACCAACAAAACACCAGTACATAAAGTTACTTACAGAAAATGTCGAAAGTTTTTTAAAGCGACTCAGATGGAGAGCCTATTTTTTCGATAACGATCTGGATGAAAGTAGTAAGGATTCTGAAGTAGATTTTGGATTTAAATCTTGGAATACACCACCTGCACATAATTTACTTACTGGATTCGAGGTCGATATGTATAATATGATAAAAAATATGCAATTTTGGAATAACACAAACAAATTTTTAAGTAAACTGAAAGATGATGTGAAACATATAAACTCTTGTAAAAATTTACTGATTTTCGCCGATAAAACTAGTAATATTTACGAATTACCGCTAGAAAAGTACAACAAGTTGCTGAAGGAGAATGTAACCAAGTCATATCAAAAAGCCAATGCTGAAGTGAAGCTAAGTATTAATAAAGAAGCAAAAGAACTCGCCAAAAGCCTCAATCTCGAACAGAAAATGGAATGTTACGCTAACCCATCAGCTTACATCACATTAAAAGACCATAAGGAAAATTTCAAAAATAAGCTTCCATGCCGTCTAATTAACCCAGCCAAATCAGAAGTAGGAATTATTTCGAAAGAATACCTTGCACGTATAAACGCTAAACTATTACAAAACAATGGTGTGAATCAATGGAGAAACACACAAGCAGTTATTGAGTGGTTTAATCTAATACCAAACAAAAGGAAAGCTAGGTTTATCAAGTTTGACATTGCGGAATTTTACCCATCCATCAGTGAAAAGTTATTAGAATCAGCCATAAGTTATGCAAAGTCGAATATCACTATTTCAGAAGACACGGTAAGTGCGATAAAACTATCCCGTAAGTCACTACTGTTTACCGGAAACGACACGTGGATCAAAAAGGGTGAAAATCCATTATTTGATGTCACCATGGGATCCTATGATGGTGCAGAGACTTGTGAACTAGTTGGAATATACATGCTAAACAAATTATCCGATCTAATCGATAAAAAATACCTCGGGTTGTACAGGGATGATGGACTAGCAGTTATCCAGAATGCAAATGGCCCCAAATTGGATAAACTTCGCAAGAAAATAATCCAGGTTTTTAAGAACGAAGGGCTATCAATCACTATTGATGTTAACCTCAAAACAACTGAATTTCTTGACGTCACCTTTGACTTGGAAACCGGGAAATACTACCCTTACCGAAAACCAAACAATTCAATTAAGTATATTAATGCTAAATCAAACCACCCCCCCAGCATCACCAATAAATTACCATCAATGATTAACAAACGCATATCTGACTTATCGTGTAACGAGGAAGAATTTAATAAAGTTAAAGATATCTACGAAAAGTCTCTGGTTGAAAGTGGTTTCCAGCATGACCTTACATTTAGCCGAGCTACTGATGATGTCAAAGCACGCAGGCAACGCTTGAGAAACGTAATATGGTTTAACCCACCCTTTAGCAGAAATGTGAAATCTAACATTGGTAAAACTTTCTTGAGTTTAATTAACAAACATTTCCAAAAAGATAACAAATTGCACAAGATATTTAATCGCAACACCCTTAAGTTAAGCTATTCTTGTACACCTAACATGTCACGCATAATTAAAAAGCATAACAACAAAATTATTAATAATGAGTTCAAAGAAGAAACAAGACCTTGCAACTGCAGGAATAAGGAGAACTGTCCTCTCAATGGTAGTTGTTTATCTACAAACATTGTGTACAAAGCTGAAGTAGTTACTCAAGATAATTTATTTACGTATTATGGCACATCAGAAAGCGAATTTAAATATCGATACAACAACCACACTAAATCGTTCCGTAATCGCTCCTACCAAAATGATACCGAACTTTCTAAGTTAGTATGGAAACTAAAGGATGATAAAGCACCGTTTAAAATTAATTGGTCAATAGCTGTTAAAACATCCCCCTATGTTTGTGGTACTAGACGTTGTGACTTGTGCTTATGCGAAAAAATATGCATAATAAAATCAGACTCTGAGCAGCTTTTGAATAAACGCAACGAACTGATTAGTAAATGTCGCCACCGTAATAAATATATTATCGGTAATGTCAAATAGACCCCGTATGCATAACGCCTATTATGCTATGAACATTTTTACACACTCCCACGCGGGGAGAAACGACATCGTTTGTCAGTGCGCGGTATGTAATTGACCTCGTGCATAGCCATTGTTTGCCTGAGCATGTATTACGGTTTGTAACTTTATGTATACCCTTGAGTATACTTTTATTCATTTCTTCATTTATACAATATAAATGAATACTTTATTCTCTTGAGTGTACCATAATTACCATGCATCTTTATAATACACGAAATTTTGTAGTAATTCATTGCAGTTTGAAGATTGTTAAGAAAACATGAAACTAGTAGTAACTGCTAAATTTGTCTAGTTATATTGTATACTATATTGGATTTATATACGCTCTGGAAACATTGAGCACTCTTAGTGAACATTGGTATACTTTACTAATATTACTATATATATATATATATATATATATATATATATATATATTTGAGGAGCTGTGGCTTAAGGGTAAGTGCAACTGCAACGTAACCAAGAATTCCAGGTTCGATTCCCCGAGCTGGCGACTTTGGAAATTCACAAAAGAAAGAGCCATTGGTTGGCGTAAGGAAGCGCATCCGGCCAAGAAAATCGTCACAGGCAAATCCTAGTTCCTATGAAGGGCACCGTCTGAGCCTCAGTTACTGGGGGAAAATGACTTTAAAACCAAAAAGAAATAATATATATATATTTATTTACACAATACCTTTTCCCATTTTCCCTGTAAGGTACTTTTAGATTTTCCTTGTTGTTCCTCCAAAGGTTTGAAATTTGGCTAGTTATTTACCGGGGAGTTAGGGAATTGCCATCTTTTTAATTTTACTGTTTTTTTGGTATGCTTTTAGGGAAAATTTCTTTGTTTTAGAAGCCAAAGAAAGATAATTAACTGAAATGGTTAACTGATTTTTCTAATTGGAACTTTTATACTTCCTAAATTTAATTATCTGGTCAAGAAATTCCTCACTGTCACAACAGAGTCTTTATGAAGGGCATCGTCAGAACACAGTTTACGATGAAAATGATGTTAAAATTTATAATTATTTCTTTTTTTGGTTTTAATGTCATTTTTACCCAGTAACTGGGGCTCAGACGGTGCCCTTCACAGGGACTTGGATTCGGCAGTGAGGAATTTCTTGGCCAGATGCCTTTAGTGACGCCAACCAATGGCTTTTTCTTTTGTGAATTTCCAAAGTCGCCTGCTCGGGAAATCGAACCCGGAATTCTTAATTATGGCGCAGTTGCACAAGCCATTAAGCCACGGCTCCTCGTAAAAAATTATAAAATATCCTTCTTAAATTCAAATTTACTACAGACATTGAAGGACTAAAGATGCTGCGTAAAATGTCCGATGTTAAGAAGTATCTGTCCCGACCAATTAGCATTCCTAGTGGAGATTGTCCTGTTTTCAGCTATCATATTAATTTTCTAGTATTACGTCTTTTATTACTTCTGCAATTTTATTTTTTTCATTACTTCTGTATTAATCATCATTTTATACTTTAATAAAGGTGCAGGTTAATAAACCAAGAACACAGTTTTTAACGAGCTGGACTGTAATACGAAAAATGTCTTTGTACATGTAACAAAAGTCAAGAACCGTAATTCATATGCCACTTAATCAAGCAATAAAAATAAGCACAGTTAAAAACTGCAGAATTTATCACAAAAAGAAAAAGCTCTGAAGAAAGCCTTTTGTTTAAATTTTAAAACTATGTTTATCTGTACATCCTCCAAATCTAGCCCATAATAATTGATGGGCTAAAATATACTATTTATTATACAGTGTATATTTTGTTAATGATAATTAATGATGACTAGTGATGATTTATGATGAGTGATTAATTTATAAATAAAAATAAATTAATGAATTAAGCAGTGTCTTTTTGGATGCTTTTTCAGGTTATTGCAAGAGCACGTTGTAGATATAAATGGAAATATTTAAAATTGAATCTTGAAGTTCAGGCTTTACTATTTTTTAAATAGAAAGGTACTTTAAAACCATTTGTTATTAGTTATCAGACATTATGATGTAGGTACTACAGAACTAACGTTAAATTGGTGTTTTTCAGTGCCCAATTGTGCACTGTTTAGTAACCTGATTGTGATATTGCAGCAATAGGCTGAAGAGTAATTTGCTGAGGATGTGCACTCACCAGACAATTAGATATTTTCAAGCAATATTTTAGAAAAACAAAGTTTTTGGGGAACATAATTTTTATGATCTAAACGTAAGGCATATGACAGAGATCTTAGAAATACTGGATAGGTGTAATAAATCAAAAAGTAGGATTTTTCCTTCCACTTACCATCCAGCATTAAAAATCCACACATAGAACCACAACCAAATAAGACAAAAAGCAATGTTCCAAGTAATTCCACCCAAAATTTGAAAAACAAAACTGTCTTTGATGTTGGAGAAGCCATATCAAATTTTACTTGAAACGTAAGTGTATACTTTCGGGGTTGCAACCAGAACTCTCGAAATACCTGAAAAGCACGCTGGTATCTCTTTTTCTTTCCCGGTTTCTCTTCGTCTGTTGAACTATAATAGCTTGATTCTGAATCTCTTCTACGAAATTGAGGATCGATGGTAGTGTACTGGTCATAGCTGTCCTCCATACTTTTGAATGGACGGCATCATAGCAATACAAGATGTCATTGTCTAAAGCGAAATCCTTCAAAATAGAATATTTATTCAATATTTTTAAAGAGTCTCCCAGGTGATTAAATCCTGTGTTCTGGAGATTCTCGCTTTGGTTTCTCTTTGACAAACTGTGCAAGGGGGTAATGCACACATGATATCCTCTATCACAAACGTAATTTCCATTTTCAATTATTAAACCTAGCTAATCACAGGTCAGGTATATTATCTCTGGCTTTTAAGACCAAATAAATTTTCTCTATTTGATCAATCATTTCTTTAATCAACATATTTTTATTTCATTTTCATTAGCCTGTAAATTTAGCTTCTTAAGACTAATTCTCGTGTAAGTAGATCAAAAAGTTCAAATTAAAAAAATTCTTTTTACCTTTCACAATGACTTATTGGTGCCACTAGTGTCTGCCTAGTACATTGTGATAAAAAAATTATTTCACAGACTACCGACTGAAATATTAATTGTTACATAGAGTACAGACGGAAATATGAATTATTAGATAGAGTACAGACGGTAATATGAATTATTACAAAGAGTACAGACTGTAATATGAATTATTACATTGAGCACATACTGTAATATTAATCATTACATTGAGCACAGACTGTAATATTAATGATTACACAAAGTGCAGACTGTAATATTAATGATTACATAGAGTACAGACTGTAATATTATTTGCTGGTGATTTAGTACACTGAATTGCTGCTAAAGTATTTGTAATATTCGAATACTTTCGTTTTGACAAAGAAGGTAAAAATACAAAACAACATGGAAAAGAAAAGAAGATGTTGGCTGAAACAAATAAAACACTTCATCGATAGAGTGTAACTTGGTCTAGTAGAAACAGATTTAGGTTCAACATACAAATTTTCGCAATCCATCTTGTCAAAATATAGAATCAACGATTTCGTAACCTTCACTTTTCACCTTCCTTTAAAAAGCAAAACCTCTGGTTTAATATTCTTGCAGCGTGTTGCCATGGGTAACGAAATAGTAACTGCAGTAGATTCCTGAGTATCCTTTGCTATAGCTTAGTAGATAAAAAGATGAGTTTTGGTTTATCCCAAGTCATGTCTCCATAGTTACTACACACTGTTGACTGTTGACTCACTTATTATTTCATTACAGGAAACTGGCAGGAAGAAATTGTTTGGCTCCTTATTTATCCGAGTAAAGAGCTGAAGAAAATTTCACATATGGGCTGGTTTCTATATATTTGTATAATGTTTCTATATATCAAGTTCTTTATCTCTAACACTGTACGTTTTAGGTTTCACAATTTATTTGCTGTGGTTGATGGTATCGAAAGCCTTGCTAAGGATGGATAAACCAGGCGTCTGGTCAATAACTGATGCTGCTGCGAAATCATATGGTTTGCCACGAAAGAAATTAAACTGGCATTGTGAAATTAGCCCTCGCTCTTCGAGAAATTTCATTACCTGTCTGTGACGCTCTCGCTTCATCACGTTTGAGATCCATCGCTTTTGTGTCTCAGCCAGAATTAAAAATTAATGTAGCTCTTGCATGTCTCCTGTCAGTTAGCACAGTTGCATCCATGAATAAAAAGTATATTAAACCAGAGGCCAATTAGAGGGGCTTTCTAGGGTTTCCAGAAACCCCCTCCTGGCTGGCTAAAAAATCAAAAAGGGTATTCGTTTTGACACGAAAATATTAAGTACGAAACCGCTCAGTACGAAGTCATCTGACTGCTAAAACACGTCATCTTGTTCTCTAATGTCTGTTCACTGATGATGTTATTATTTATTGCTTTTGGTCAGATTTACAAGTATTAAGAGCAGATTCTGTTGTGAATGTATTTACATGATAAGCCAGGTGATGATCTCTGATATATTGATTACTGATTAGGTATATTTGTGTTCTTTGAATTGTTGGTGTGCTTTTCATGGATGTGGTTCTGAAATTTAAGACTATTAAAATGCAAGAGCCTGTAAAATGGAGTTTGTTCCTTTAATTTAATTTGTGTGTGTGTGTGCATGTGCTATTCCACTCTTTATCTTTTTCTTTATACTCTTTTGTAAATCTGTGGCGTTTCTTTGCGAAAGTAGGCTCTTTAAAAATAAGGAACCTTCCCTCTCCATGAGCAACAGACCCACCCTTGTAAACAAGTCAGAAAAGGTGCGTTTGAAGTGGAAGCATCTTTTGAAGGAATTGATGGAAACAAGTCTAGCCCAGTGGTTTTGTTTCTCTAAAGGTTTTGAAATTGCTTTGAGGCCTTTAAGACATTTGAATGTCTTAAAGGCGTATTTCAACACATTTTAGTTTACCTCCGGGCTTTGTTTGGGTAAGGTAGGATAGCTTTCTTGGTTTTCACAACTATATTAGGGTAGAATTTAGCGAGTTAATGAAAACGTACACAGGGAATACTTACCACTTTCTTCTGGGTTTAATTTTTTTTTAACATTTGGGTTGGTTTCCTGCTTATTTATGCGAAAATATTTTTCACAACTTTCCTTAATTTATCAGGCAGCCACTGATTTTCTATCAGACGATCTTTTTAGTAATTAGATTTGGTTTTACGGCTATGTTTACGTCGTTATGTTTACGCTTGTAAGCTGATAAATCAGTTTCAAGTCTACTGTATCTAATTTTCCTCAGAAGTTTATCTCAAGAGCACATTTTTTATATCGTTTAGGAGCGAGATTCCCTTTTGACCCTTTTTCTATTATTATGGCTTGCCTTTTAAAAAAGCTTCGAACAAGGTCTATTTAAACATTTTCCACGCATCGTTTATTGAAGATGTTTGGGGTATCAAATGCTTCTGAATTTTGAATGAAATTATTTATTTTTTGCGGATTAAAGTGGCTGAAATTACGACACAGAATTTTTTCTTCAAGCAAATATTCCAGTATTAATTTTCTCTGCACAGCCTATCATTTGATGGTCACCCAAGGAAGACGAAGATTACTTCTGTTTTGATGCGATATTGTTTACACGTTTAGTGTCAATCAGTGAAGAAAATGATGGGTGAATAGCCTAAGTAGAGCTTTCATTACTGAGACAAATTATTAAATGAAAACAGATCCTTTGTTTCTTTATGGTCTTAGTAGAAAAATAAATTACGTTACATTGTTAAATTAAGTTACCTAAGAGCTCAAGTTATTTTAATCTTTTGCTAACAGGGCGTTAAGAGTTGAGTTTGTAAAAATTTCTGATAGCAAGTTAAAGTGTGGAGATGTTGTACACAAGAAAATGTGTTTTGTATTTTTCATTCGGATTTAGACCAAAATTTTTTCACATGAAAAGTCGCTAGTTTTTTAAGGACAACCGAAACATTGACATTTGGTGATTTTTGCCTTTGCACATTTCCCATTGAATATCAGCCTCCATTCTCAGGAGCAGAAGTATTTTGGAGACCAATTGATAACCAGACATACAGGTGTACCTCAGGAATCCGTTTTGTGGCCTCTACTGTTTGTCCTATTTTTATTGATATTTATTGTGGACGGCTGAAGAGTTTTAAAAAAATTATGCTGATGATACAGTGATTGTTTGTTTGAGCAAATTAATAAATGAAATGGATGTATGGTTGAAAAGAAGCTAAACAATCTTTCGAAGAAAATAGACTTCTGATAAATCTTAAATCTGGAAAAATAAAGTGTTGTTTTGAGCTACTCTTGAAATAGCAAAAGCACGTAAAGAACTAAACATAACCTCAAACATCAACAAGTAAATGTCGCCTCAAGGTATAAATACCTAGGAGTGTAAATAGTCAGTTTAATAAACATTAACAGACATTTCTATAAAATTTACAACAAAAAATATCAAAAAGGCTAAAACTATTAACAAAAATGAGACATCTGCTCACTCCAAAAGCAGCAATCAAGAATGTTAACCTGGCAATCCTACCATTGTTCTGGTACTATAGTCTCCTGAAAACAACCTACTCAAAAACGCTGAAAACACGCATCAAGTCATTTAGCTACATGATGCGCAAATTTAAACTCGATTGAAAATAAAAAAACCCCACTGTGCTCATCCGAATATGACCTCGTAAATGCGAAATCTTCCCAGAGTACTTTCACTTGCAAGGGGGAAACAGAGCCACATGGAGCAACGCTCCACTTTTCAGCCTTCCTGAAGGTACGTTGGAATAAAAACAAAGATCAATGAACTACATGATAGCTGAACTCTCTAGCAACCTAAACTACCCCAAATGAGAAGAAAAGAAATGAAAAGTATCAAGTTTAAAAAACTATTTTAGAAGATTATTTGACAAAAAAAAATATCTTGGTGTTTCCTAAAGGTTCTATTAAATTTTGTTTTTTTTCCAAATTCCTTCAGTACCAATGCTTCTTCAACGTTGGGTTCTTCCAAACTTTTTTTTTCTCAGTTTCACTAAATTACATGTTACGTTTGATCTGTATAGGACGTCCATGAAAAGATATTTACCACTGGACACAAAAGATATTTTTTGTAACGATATCTTTTACTTAAGTCCACAGTTTTCTCCAAATTTCTCTTGTTGAACATCACATTCCAATCATGTATATATGGCTGAGCCTCCCAGAGAAAGACGACTTTCCTTTCAAGGTCAGATCAACTAAACCAAACATACAAAGAGGGCAAGAAAACTGTGAAAAAAATTAATATAGATGGAGGAGATTTGAAGAGGAACCGTGGCTTAATGATTAATGCAGTTGCACCGTAACCGAGAGGTTTCAAGTTCGATTCCCCAGGAGGGCGAAAAGATTCTGGTACTTTACAAAAGAAAAAGGCATTGGATGGCGTCAGGAAGGGCACCCGGCTAAGACATTCCTCAATGCCAAAACGAAATTCCATGTGAATGGCACTGTCTGAGCCTCGGTTACCGGGGATAAATGATGTTAAAACCAAAAAAAGATGACGGAGAGGATTTGAAATAGCAGAAAAGTGAGAAATATGTTGTAAAAATGATCTGGTTAGGAACGAGCGCTGATTGGCCAGGATGGCAGAGGATGTGGCCATGATATTCATAGGCACTGGTTCGAATCCAGTTCGGTGCAAACATATTTTCACTCTTTTCCATTTCTAAATCCTCTCCGTCCACATAATATTATTTTCGCAATACAATCTTTAAACAATAGGCTATGCAGGCAGTAGCTATTGTTAGATATCTGAGAATGTGTCTCCCAGGCCATTACAGAAACCGTTACAAGCTAGGTAAGTAAGAAAGGATGTTACGGAACATTTTGTTTGTTTTCATGCAATTTACTAACATTTCTTTCATTTAAAGTCACGCCTACCACGTACAGTGAAAGATGCTTTCTTATTTAAAAAATGTCCTCTTTTCATTTCTTATCATTAGAGAAGTGACCAGGGCTTATTATTTCATAACTTTGAGTCTTAAAATTTTCGTTAATACCGCAGGAAAAAAAGGTTTTAGAAAACAAGGAGAACAAATAACCTTTCATCCACGTTTTGCCATAGATTCCAAACGGTAGGAATGGTCCTATCCTGGGTACTGTTGCTCAGTTTCTTTGATTTTTATCAAGTCAACTGTGCCTAAGTAATGCCTATTAATATTTAATTTGAAAACATGAAGGTCACAAATGTTTAATCTTCGTTTACAATTAACAAAGGATTGCACTCATTGAAGGCTAAAGGTATTCCAGAATGTCATAATAGTGAAATAGCGTTTTTAAACACGTTGGGAAAGAGATCAAAGAATTTAAAGCACAGAATACCACTCAAGTTTTCAAAACAAACAGTTAGATGTGATAGATCATAGTTAATTAAATTAAACTTAATCATCTAAATCTATTCTTAAAATGAGATAAAGCAAGGGTGGCGGAATTAAAAAAACCGGGGAAAATATAAGATGCAAAAAAATGCTGAAACTGATTAGAATATTAAAAAAAAAAGAACTAAAAACTATTAATTAATGAAAAACACTTAAACTATTCTAAATAATTAAAATGACCTTGATCATGAAAATAACCAAAATAATTAGAATTATCTAACTAACTAGAAAATCTTAAGTAATGAAAACTCAAAATAATAAAAATATTGCAAATAACAACAAATATTACAATTGACAAAAAGTAACGTAGTCAAAAAGTTGGAATAAACAATAAACAATGAAAATTATCTGAATACTAAAATATTTTGAATAATAAAATATCAACTAAGTAATCATAAAAATCTTGTTGTATAATTACCAATTTATTGAGAATAATTAGTGTGTTAGTGCCATAAAATGTCGGGTGTAGCAGGCATTTATTAATTATCATAAGGTTAAGTTGGTGTTACTAACATAATTTTTCCAGCTTTCACAACTTAACATCACATTTTGAACTCAATCTTCATGGAGTCTCCAATCATCCTCAATGAGCTTTGAGTGTCACCTTTGGTTTGGCAACCTTTCTGTTTTTATCTGGAGTCCAAAATAGTACTCTGTTTCATGGCTGCTTACATAAAAAGCTTTTCTTCTACACATGATCTTGTTAGGCGTAAAAAGCTGCTATGATATGTTGATTACAACGCACAGCATTTTTCTATAGTGATATTATCTACGAAGCAAGCGCTTTTGTCAGTGTTCTTGATTACACCACAATGATCAAACAGGAGTATAGATTTTACAGAGACTTTGAAGTTACATTTTTGTTTGGTTTCTTATGGAGGAAGTCTTTAATATACCAACTTAAAGAGCTACAAATTTAGGTATGAGAATAATGCAAGACATCAATTTTGCAGACATTAGGTGCAATACGAAGATTGAATTCTCAAAAATGTTAAAGCCTTAAAATGTTAGAAGACTAGTTAAACCTTGAATTCCGCATAGTAAGGAAGATTGCTCTCTTGAGAGTTGGAGAGAAACAGATAGTTTCCCACCCACTGAGGTCCTTTATACCCTATGTTGGTGTCTTTACAGAGAGAATTTTTTCTGGAATAGAACAAGTCATCACTAATTAAGCTAGAGCTAGATCCAATATTCATAAAACTGGAGCCTCCAAAAATAGGGAAGCCATTCACATTTGTAGTCACGAAGTAACCGTTGCGCTTAGCCGATCCACGCAATGGAGTACATGTTTTTCAAATGTGAGCTTGGTCTAGTTTGGAGTGACACCAATCTCCTGGAGGCAAATCAAATACCTCATAACAGATACCGTGTTAACACGATAAGATACCAATTAATGAACTGAAAGTCTGAACGATAAAAATAATTTCCAAGGAATTTGCCTCTAAAGCCACTAACAAATTACTTTTGATAATTATTATTACTTTTGTTGACATTAATTTCCTTACACCACGGAACAAACACGATAGCCGTACAGACAGTCTATCTGTACCTTCTATTTTCGAAAACACGATTAAGTTATGAATTAAGGAGTATATTCAAAACGGCTTGCTCAGCTTGTTTAGATCGACAGTATTCTGGTCAAGAGAAATGATTGGCTTTTCAGTCTCTTTATTCCTTAACTAAAATTTGCAGCAAGAATTTAATAGAGTTGTTTATGATGGATCTGTCATTGCTCTTAATACAAATTAACAGCTATAGAACTACAATATTGTTTTGTGACATTCCATGTCACCGTTTTGGGTATAAAACTGGTTTCAACAGACTAAAAAAACCCTTCTTTGTGTTTTTAGCCAACACTTCACCGCATCTTTGCGCTCCAGTTAACAGTACCAACCCAGGTGGTCCAGGCTAGACATTTATGGGTGTTGTTCACTATTCATTTAAACTGAGTGAATGGTGAGATTTAAAACAAGTCCAAAGTGGTTTTTAATATTTTTACCAAAAGGCAAAAGGAAAATACACCACTAACTGTTACTTTTCGTAACCCACATACGGAGCTTTGCATGGGCTGGTTAGTACAATAAGAAACCAGTCTAGACCATTCAAAAGCTATTGCAGTTGGGATTTTTTTATATTCAAGGCACAATGAAGCAGATCAAACACCCACGCTGTTTGAACAGGCATTGACATATATCCTTTCCTTTACCTCAACTTCCCATCAATTACAAAAGTTTCCATCTGGGTGCTTCAAGCCAATTATTTTTCTGTCCTGGGAGTTTTTTCTTCATTTGTTACATGACATGCATTGTAGTATAGTAAAAGGTGGCTCAGTATTGCATTGTTTAGCACTGTTTTTGTTAAAGAATCTACTCTGTAAGATACCAAAATTACTAAGACTGCCTTTTTTCAATTGTTACATAATACATACTTTAAATTAGGAATGTCCAATTTACCCATGAGGCAAGTTACGCTGGCAGGAATTTCTGAGCTCACGTTTGTAATGACCATCAGTAACTGATCTTCCAAACCGGTATGCATAGCCTAATAACTTACAATAGGAACAAGGAAGGGTTTCATTGCTTTGGGTTGAGGTAACACCCTAATGCATGCAAACTTCCAAAGAGAAAATCACCCTACTTGCCTTTACGTCATATACAAATCTGGTAGGTGTATTCCTACATAAAAAGTGGTACTCATCTTAACTCAGAATATTAGATAAAAGTAACCTTTCACTAACAATGTACTTTTTAATTCATCCCTTTTCACTGACGAAAATACTAATGAAAACTCTTTCTAAATGCAAGTGTCTTCTACAAGTTATACGCTGTAAGCAAGGTAATTTTTTTCTGACATGTTCCCTGTAAAAGACCATTTTCTCTAAAATCTTTGATCATAGGCAAAAAAAACCCTCACTTCTTTTTGCAAAATTCTGGGTCCTAGGATTGACACGAATTTACGCCCCTTTGTCAGTAAATTTAGGAACCACCACTTTTTTATATAGAACTGCACCCGCCAGATACAAACTCTTGTAAGACAAGATATAGCTGGGTCAGATACCCTTATCTCCATACACCAACAAGAGTACCTGTTAAGTATACAAGCAATATAGTAAGTAATATGTCGCCAAAGTTCGTATCAACACGCTCTACTTGAAACTAAGAGATCTTTCTTCAAGAAGTTTGTTTATTTCAAATGGGATAGCAAGCACAGCATAGGATTAGAGAAATAGAGGGTAAGGGAAGTAACAATGAACAGCAAGCAAGTGGTTTGGGGCTAGAAGTAACAGGCAGAAAAGGTTTGGAACCTTCAAAAACCAATCATTTACTTAGTCAGTGGGGTAGGTCTACCAAGAAACCCTTCATTGTTCTAACGCAACCCCTGATAAAAGTACCGGCGTACCACAAGGACACTGAAAAGTATGATACAATTCCAAAAAAGATCTATAAAACACTACTTAAAAATAGTATAGTTTTTCTCTCTAAATAGTCGGCTTCTTTGTTAATTATTTCATCAGACTTTGTTACTTAATGACTACAAGTTTCGCTTAGACTATCATACATAACATTGTCCTTAAACTCCGTGAAAATAAATTCTTTCACTTAATATACCCTACTTTCTGAAATCACATTAAAAACTGAAATGTTTCAAAGCAACATGGCATTTTCCTTCTATTGGATTGAGTTGGATTTTATTTTGTGTTTACTACCGTGTCCACGAATAAGTAGCCCTTTCTACTGACAAAGTTCCAAATTCTTTTCGCCCGCTTGAGGAATCGAACCCTGAACCTCGGTTACCAAGCAACTCCATTATCCATTAAACCACGGCTCCTACTGAGATGGTGTTATATGATACAAGTTTTGAGAGGCAATTTTGTCCCAGGTGGGCACGGAACCCAAAATCGTCTGGTTACCGATCAGATACTGTTTTTTCTGACCTACTTTGACCTTGCTTCTCAGGAGAGAGAATTGGAATAGCATGACCTTGCATTCAAAGTCATGATATTCCAAGAACACTACACTGCAATAGTAGCTTCTCTCCTCCTTCTGGTGAATTTGATCTCTTTTCCACTAAATTAGTTTTATCGAATGATACGAAACTTAAGTCTAAACTAAAATAATTCCATCAAGTGAAAGTACACTTTCTTAGAAACATTTGCTTTGAAAAAATATTTCCCTGTTTTGTACCCATTGGCCTAACAAAGAAAGCGTGTTGGTTAGAATCTCCAATAAAAGCCAATGATTTGATTCAGCTGCAAAGCGTTTTTTCAGTAAATACTTCTGTTTGTTTATACTTGATGTTTATCCAGCATAATAGAATTTAAATAAAGTTTTTTAAAAATGGAGGATAATAAGTTAATGAGAGTAATTTATTTTACAGCAGCTGCACAAAGCCAATTTTTCCACTTAATACTTTGGGTATAGAAATCAATATTATATTGTTTAGCAGAATATAGCATGTATCAAGTCATGCAAGAGAGGTTTTTAAATATTTTTTCTGTTCGCTTCATGCAATGAGCTTGCATGAATAAGGCCAGTCATAGGAAACAATATACGTACGGAGCAGGTAGTTCAAAACACTTGTAATATCACGAAATAAAGAAGAGATGAGAATCGAATCAAAAGCAAGAAGGGTATGATATGGGCGTGGCTTTAGCGTTATACTATTCCCTTAACACAAAGCTAATGGATGGCAAAATAAAACTCTATTTATTCCCTATGCCATTTTATGTATCTATGCAACTTGTTCTACCAGTGAGAAATGTCATCATAGTTTTAGCTTTTCAAGAGAGATACGATGAGTAGCGAAGATATAATTGGGAATACTCAATTTTGAATAGGACGTATTCTTAAAATAACTTAAAGAGGGGATTGAATTGAATCTTTATTTCAATGTTTAACAGTTTTTATACTTCCAAACGTAAATCGGGACTCGACAGCGATGTATAAAACAATGAACTTCAGAGAAAAAATGGGTTTTATGCTGATATCAAAATTGTTAACTTGATTCTCTCATCTCTACAAAACACTTAGACTATTCATATGTATTACGTAGACTATTCACATGTATTACGTACCCGTCTGATGTAGCAAATACTCTTATTCATTTACATTTAAGTATTATACAAAGATATTCTCCTAAACATTGGACCTGGGATTTATTGGTAGAGCCCCTTCAAAAGGGCCTTTTTCTTAAACAAATGCACTTAATTTTTGCGACAATCAGAAGCTTTTCAGTCAACAAGAATATCCTTTAGATTTGTTCTTAATACAGTTATGCCTCTACTTGAACGTTATAAATTTATTTATTTGTTTATTTACTTATAGGGACTCTTCATGCTTAGAACACCGAACGAAAACTTCCTGATAACGCATCAATCAGTAGCAAAAAGCAAAATAAACATTCTGCTGACGAAATAAAGTTTCTTGCACAATTATTCCCCTTCGTAGGGTAATTGGTTTACATGAAATTGTCTCTTACCTTGCACAAGGCTTCCAGCAACAGCGCCACACCCAAAAAATACGAATACCAGTGTTCCCAGAAATTCAGAAAGTCCCTTCAATGCAAGATCTTTAGTGCATTCGTCTTTACATCTTTCAAAGAATCCCGTAGATGGTTTGTTTGATGACACTAATGGCTTCCCTTGATCTTCATCTACCTGCATCACTTGATAGGTTGGCTTCTTCGTTGCCATTGCAGATAAAATGAGCGCGAGCCTTTTGTGTTTAAGGCCAAGGTAACCCCTCTGTCTTTGTAAATTGGTCTGTGACAAGAACAAGATACAGAATACTGTCTGGGAATTTTCACACGACTATATTAGGTGACTTTTAAAACTTGGCTACATTATTTTAACAAACAGAAGTGGAAAACATGGAACGGATCTGCCTGACTGCAATTCATCTAAAAGTGGTACCTGTTATCAAACAGCATGTCACGGTTGTTACCAGTATCAATGTCAATTCTTTTTACATAACTTTTAGAGACATTAACTAAAAAAATACTGAATATGCCCAATCTAAGGATATTATGTCTCCTTTTCCATTGTTACATTGTCTTTTTTTCTACCACCAATCTTATTTGGTTAATTTTGAAAATAATACTTCGGCCACATGAGTTGTTCTTCAAATCAATTGTAAAGAACATTCACTGCGATCTCACACTGTTTGAACCTAACTCAGAATAAAAGACTTTTAAATTGAAAATAGATAAAAATACAATACAAAAAATTTTATGTGGAAAACAGCTTTTTGATAAAATCCATTTCTACAGTACGTTGCAGTAAACATATTTTTACGAAATGCTCAAGAAGTATTAAGTCCGAGGCATGATGATATGACATGGTAATGTAAGTTAAACTTGAATAATGGATAGAAATTCAATTGAAGCTTTTAGACAAATAATTATTTGTCTAATAGAACGGATTAGTTGAAGGACAGTTACTTTTGTTGATTTCAAAAATTTCAGTAGTTTTCACCTTGTTTCCAAATTGAAATGTTGTAATTTCATCATCGGCATCTGTTTATGATCAGAGGTTTCAATTTGAAATTATGCCTGGATTATAAAATGTTTTTTGTAAGCATCTATCTATAAGTACAAAATATAGTTGTAAGAGAAATAATTATGATATATAATTCTTGTCTTGATGTTTTCAAAGGCAAAAGGAATATGAATTACACCTTTTGTAAGCATCTATCTATAAGTACAAAATATAGTTGTAAGAGATATAATTATGATATATAATTCTTGTCTTGATGTTTTCAAAGGCAAAAGGAATATGAATTACACCTTTTGTAAGCATCTATCTATAAGTACAAAATATAGTTGTAAGAGATATAATTATGATATATAATTCTTGCCTTGATGTTTGCAAAGGCAAAAGGAATATGAATTACACCTTTTGTAAGCATCTATCTATAAGTACAAAATATAGTTGTAAGAGATATAATTATGATATATAATTCTTGCCTTGATGTTTGCAAAGGCAAAAGGAATATGAATTACACCTTTTGTAAGCATCTATCTATAAGTACAAAATATAGTTGTAAGAGATATAATTATGATATATAATTCTTGTCTTGATGTTTTCAAAGGCAAAAGGAATATGAATTGCACCTTTTGTAAGCATCTATCTATAAGTACAAAATATAGTTGTAAGAGATATAATTATGATATATAATTCTTGCCTTGATGTTTTCAAAGGCAAAAGAAATATGAATTACAAGGATTCATTTTTAATAGTTTTGGAATAGGTTAGTAGTGGTTTTTAATGTTTGTGACAGTGGTTTATGTAAACTGGGGGTAAGTTGTAAAATAGAGTGCAAAACGAATATTTTTTGTCAAGTATTGAACATATGATTTAACTATGGATTTTTCTAGACAAGCATTGTTGTTTGTCACAAAGGACTTAAATCATCACAAACTTTTAATTTCTTGTTTTCCGTTACTGACCCTTACAGAAATAAATTTAATTCCCTGCCAAAACAGAATAACAAACATGCAATAAATAATAGATACATGCTTGTTGCTTGAATAACAGGTCTCACTTGATACAGACCTACCCGTGGCAAAAGCTGCTTACTTAAAACAGAGACTAAGTTTTGTAAGAACGCCGTTTTCAAAAAAATAAAATAAATTAAGTAGTATAATTGCTGGGTTACTTTGAGAAAGAAAACCCCCAAATAACAAGAGCTACAACAAAATAGTAATTAGCTACACTTGAAGGATAAAATAAAAAAAAAATAAACAAGCAGAAGACAACAAGCACAACAGTGCAGGGGAATTGCGACTTTAGAGGTCATTTGCAGCAGTAAAAGAGAAAAATATTACGAGTATTTAACACTTTCACACATTCATATAAACACAATGACAATTAATAAAGTAGGTACCAACTTTTAATGTAGAAAAACATTCTTGGCCCGTCAAGGAACTTAGTTTTTTGCTTTACTAAACTTTACCATACATGCACACGGAAACATACAGACAGACATACAAAATACAAACACAGACATACAAACGTACACATAGGTACACAGACCCACAAACACACGTACAAAAGATGCTCTTAATTTGGTACTTATTAACTTGTTGTCACAGATAATAACTGAAAGGATTCCAATCACTTTTGTAAAGCGTAAAAAAAATTGTTCCTTGCAAGTCCATTTTTATGAATAAACTTTAGGCTGAGCTTGTGAAGCAGCATTGGATGTAAAGTGTTTGTATAGTCTTTTAAAGGTCAAAAATACTTAAGAGTCATTGTTAACTCCCTTGGTGTCTTTAACCTTTACTGATAACCCTTTATGTGTACATATATTAGGGAATAATATCGCCAATTTATGGAAAGGAAAAGGCCGTCACACTTGCTTTAAAAATTCACTGCCTGGTTGCTTTTCACTCTATTTTCTCATTTTCTAAATCACCGACTCCGAGATCTATCCTGTTTCACTCTTTAACCTGTTATAAAAAAAAATTGAAAAGTCTAGCACTAAAGTCCCTGGGAACTAGGGAGCTCTATAAAAACAAATTAAAAGAGACCCTTGTTTACGTAATGTTCCTCGATGATTACAATTCGTTTTTATGCATTCATAGGGTCAATACAAAGGGTGTAACGTACATTAAGTGTTGATGTAACTCAAGACGATCTAAAATACGATCAATAGAAATTCTGAATCTCATTTTAACTATTTATCTTTCTTTTGCTTTCCTAATTTCGTTTATCCTGACTTTGATATTGGTTGAAACTTACTGTACTTTTCCTGTGTCTATGTAAAAAAAAATGGTTCAACAGTAACTGCAGTCATGACTTCTCATGATTGCAACCAGTTCTATGCCTGGCCTTGCTATTTAGCATGGTATTAAAATCTTTTTCAGGCTTGAATTAATCCTTGACATGTCTGAATAAAAAGAAGAATGTTTTTCCTAGTTTGATATTTATTGCATGTACAGATTCATTTTCTTTTGCTTTACTGTTAATATTTTCACCTTTTCTTTATTGACCTCTATTAAATTAGATATTCGTTGCTTCGTTCCATAAATTCTCTTTTTGTTACTTGGTCTCAGCTTTGTACAAACCTGCGAGTTTTCTCTTCCTTTAACCAATTCCCCTACGATGTTTCCTTCGAGATTTATACTATAAACATTTGTAAAACTACTATCATTTCCCCATGTTGTTCCTTATTTCGCTCATAACTGGAGAAATGCAGTGTAGCCTTTCTAATTGGATTCTACACAGAAGGGCGTATATCTGAATGTTCAGGCTGCTTTAATGTTGAGCCAATTGTGGATTAGCATTCATAGTGAAATATGTAACAGTACCTAATAGCACGGATTTTACATTACATATAAATATCTATGTATATACATAGACAGACGGATAGATGGATTGGAATGAATTCCTGGGCTCATTTTCAATCTGTTTGATTCTTTTATTTTATTTTTGAGAGTCGTCACTTCGAACTGTCTTGTCTCAGTTCGAAGCTATGTGGTAATGCTCCTCTTTCTGAAGGAAAATAAAACTTGCATGTGTTTTCTGAGTATCTAGATACTAGTGAGCGCTGATGATAGTCTTGAAAGTAGGCAAGACTTTAAAAATCAAGTAAATTTGACCGTTGCCTATCAAGGCGATAAAAGTTCTCTTGTCTTCTCTAGCAACAGTTCACATCATGATGAGTACAAAGCCCCTCTTACATTTAGAGATGCGGAGGTCAAAGTCGGCCTGACTGGCAGCTGTTGAGGTCTATGCACTTGCATGTATTCTGAGATATTGCTCGTTACCAGATCAAAACTCATTTTTGGACCATTAATAACTCTGTAAGTTGAGTGTTACCTCCCTGAAAACGAAAAAGCTGGTATATTAGCCTTTACCATTAATTACATTAAATGTCACTTTATTTCATAGTAGACCAAAACATTGCAGCAAGCCACATTAGAATATTGAAATTCATTATTCATTTGGCATAAGTTAGCCATATCTCACAAAAACAATAAGAAAGTTTCAAATATAGCTTACCATAGACCTCAAGTCCTCCTATCTCTAGTGAGACATTGGGCAGCAAGACGGCGCCAGCGGACTCGATCCTCGGACAGAGCTTGAATGTTTCGGGCATAAACCTTCCTATCGCGCAGACCGCTTTCGAAAGTGGCTTGCCAAGTTGTTACCGGCCTGCCACTCTTGCGCTTTCTTCCACTTGGCTTCCAATTCAGAGCCTGTTGTGCTAATCGTCCAACTGGCAGTCGTAGAGCATGACCAGCCAATCTCCACCTTCTCTCTTCAACTATCTTGTGTAATTCCTTTTGAACAGTCCGCCTCAAGATTTCTTCATTTGTAATTCTTTCTCTCCCCGTAACCCCTANGGCGCCAGCGGACTCGATCCTCGGAAAGAGCTTGAATGTTTCGGACATAAATCTTCCTATCGCGCAGACCGCTTTCGAAAGTGGCTTGCCAAGTTGTTACCGGCCTGCCCTTCTTGGGCTTTCTTCCACTTGGCTTCCAATTCAGAGCCTGTTGTGCTAATCGTCCAACTGGCAGTCGTAGCGCATGACCAGCCAATCTCCACCTTCTCTCTTCAACTATCTTGTGTAATTCCTTTTGACCAGTCCGCCTCAAGATTTCTTCATTTGTAATTCTTTCTCTCCACGAAACCCCTAAAATCCTTCTCAAGTTACGCTGATGCAAATATAGCTTAATAGCAATTTAATTGTAAGTTATTAAAAAGTTATGAAATTTGAAAATTTTGTTCAAAATAAAATAAAGGCATTTTGAATTAAAATGTATCAACGCATTTTAGATATTTTTCTTTTTTTTTTGATACTTTGAAGAATAAATTTGGAGAATTTTCTGAACATTTTTTTGCTTGCTCATTCCTTGAAAATGTATCTTGCTGGCTGCAGCAATTTGTTCAGTCTAAACCACAATGTCAATTTTGAATCTTGAGCTGAGACAGAAAAATTATAACTTGCAAGTGAAAGTACATGTGTGAGAGTATTTGTGTCTATGTTAAAGTTGCAGCATCCTATTTTTAAAAAAATGTGACGTACTCAGGGGTACTCATTGCTGACAGTTAATTCTTCCTTTTAGGTGGGGGTGGTTAGCCGTTAAAATTTGAAATTTTAATATTCTTGTATTTAAGAGCTTAACAACACTACATGGGGGTAATGAAAGAGGAATATCTAGATCATTTTCTTAATCTTATCGAAAAACAAAGTTAAGCTTCAGCTTTATTTTGTGATGAGTATATCTTCAATCAGATATTTTAAAAAGAATATTCTAATCTTTGGATAAGGGCCAGATTTGAATCGCTAATTTCATGGAGCTATTAAAGAGACATGGAGAATTTCAATCTTCTTTACGTCATATTTGATACCCAGTTTCAGATTAATTGTAGTAGATTTTCACTGAAAACATGGGTTAAGTGTGCAGTATATATATAAGGAGTAAACTCTAGGTAGCAGGGTGTTATTTGCTTTAAAGTGACAGAAAACACAAACGGTAAATACAAAAAACATGAATTGGACAACAACTAGAAGATACGAAACAATTATAAAAAATTTTAAATACAAAAAAGATTATAGCAGCATGGATAGAAAGAGGGGTGTAGGGAGCTCTGGGTATAGGTAGTACTTTTCGATGTTTAGCATGCTGCAATCATTGAGTGCACGGATACCACTGGTCGTAACCCATCTCCTAAATCTCTCACGTGCTGACTCCAAGTCCCACACCACGGTAAACCACTTTAGCTGTCGGACCAGATCACACGAGGGAGTGTTGTTAACACTGCACAACTGGGAAAAGAACCTACTTGATTCAGGTCACCGGCCAGGGCGGAATACTTCCAAGATGAACTTCAACGGACAAGTGTTCGTGACCAAGGCGACCCTCCGAATGGACGATATCAGCTGTTGTCAGGCATGGAGAGGGATGGGCTCCGCCATGCAACACTCACCCTAGACACACTACATGACGATTTCAATCACAACTCGATCCATACCTGATCGGCCGTCGTTAAGGTTACAAAAGGGCCGCTCCTTCTGCTATAAACCAGGTCAGAGGTGCAAAGTGTGAGACTGGTGCAGCACATGGCAAAATGAGTGGTTGGAGCAATATCACTATTGACACCTGAAGCGTGAGATCATTGAGAACAGCAGGTAAAATGGACGAAATTACTCTTGAAATGACAAAGTACAGCTGGAACATCCTAGAACTCTGTGGAGTCCAGTTGACGAAGTTCGGAGAAACATCTATTCGTGAAGATCATATATTTTACTTCAGTGGAAGAGAGGACAAGCATGAACATGGTGTTGCTATCCTTGTGCACAAAAACAATGTGGACAGTATAATGGGGTGTTAGACAATTTCCAGCCGGCTGATAACCCCACGTCTAAGGGCTATACTATTCACCATCACCATCATACAGACGTTTGCCCCAACGTCAAAACACGATGAGGACGAGGTAGAAGACTTCTATGACCAACTTCAAGAGGTCCTGAATCAGTCCCCAAAGAAAAACATTACCGTTGTACACGCCGACTGGAATGCCAAGATTAAAGAAGACGCCTGACAGAACTGGACAGGTACATGTGGACAATACTACAACATGGAGACTAACGAAAGAGGCTGGAAACTCCTGAAATTAACCAGTTACAAGGACGTGAAACTGGTAAACGTCTTTGTCCAGGACAAACCATCCAGAGGATGGACGTTGCACAGCCAAGGTGGAATATACCACAACCAGATAGATTATATCATGGTAAAACGGCAATTCCAGTCTAGTGTTAACATTGCCAGAGTCCGGAGCTTTCCAGGAGCCGACATTGGAAGTGATCACGAGCTAGTGATGATGATCTTTAGACTCCACCTGAAGGAGGTCAAAAAACGAGGCAGCACAAAGATAAGGTTTGACCTCAACAAGCTGAATGATCCAGAGGTAGCAATAGCCTTCCAAGCAATGATAGGAGGAAAATTTGCTCCACTCCTCATCCTCAACAAAGATGACACAGATCTAGACTTGTTGATTGACACCTTCAACTCAGCAGTGATCGAATCTCCCAGTAACATCCTTTGCAAATATCGACCAATCAAAATAGCCCTGGGTCATAGCTGATATTCTCGATCTGTGTGACAAAAGGAGTGAGCTGGAAAAGGAGAATAATGAAACCGAGGGGGCAAAAAAGTACAAAGAAGACAATTAAGAAATAAAAAGAGCATGAAAAAGGCCAAGGAAAACTGGACAGAGAAGCAGTTGCAAGACATTGAAGAGAGCTTGAAGAATAACAACAGCAGAAAGGCATACCAGCTTGTGGAAGACTTGTGAAGAAGTTGAAAAGGCAGTGAAAGAGATGAAAAAAACGGGAAATTTGCTGGGGTGGATAACATACCAGTAGAACTTGTTCAAGGAGGAGGAGAAGACATGATAAACATCCTACTGACTATCTGCAACAAGATCTGTCAGACAGGGGAGTGGTTCACAGCGTGGACCAAATTACTGGTCATTACTCTCCCCCAAAATGGCAACCTACAGCAGCGCCAGAACGGCGCCAGATGGGAGTACAATACCCCAGAGTGAACACACTGAACATTGGGTGAAGATCTGAGAAAAGTGTGGGACCGAGAAGATTGGAGAGGCGTGGTTGCAAGGTAATCAGTGGTGCTCCTACGGTCATTTAGACTACGGGGTAGGTGAAGATGAAGGTGAAGGGTAAAAAGAAATGAGCTAGAGAATAAGGAAATCATGAGTTAGAGGAAAGAATTAAAGAATTATTAAATAAATATGAAGAAAGAAAAAAACCCAAAGACCATCATAAAACCCTTAAAAACCCCGAAAATATATAATGCTATTCGTAGAAAGGTAAGTATAGACAGTAAATGAAACGCTAGAATTGTCATATGAGAAACGGAAGGATGAGAGAAAAATGAGAGAAGACAGATCGATTGATCAGAAAGATGAACCATGTTACAGAGGTCTCGGGCTTGTGACCGACGACGGCTACTTTACCCACCTGTTACTGGTACCAAACACTCAGCATTAAGATATTAAGACGACATAGTTGAAATGTATTCAAGAGAAAACGAATGAGAAAGGAGAGGGATAGGAAAGAAGAAATGGACAATACAAAAAGCCCAACAAAGCAAAAAACAAACTTGTAACCCGAGAAAATTGTTATCTTTCAAAATAAGGCGCCACTCTCACTTACCTGTTTCTAGTTAGCACTTTGATGACACAATATTAGAAACATTAATTTTCGATAAAGCATTGATGTTTTTATTGAAAAATTCGAAAGCAGTACTATGTTTATGAAAAATATTGTCAAGTTTCTTCAAAATCTTATTACAAATAGCACCCTGTTTCACCATTCTTGAAAAAAGTTCTTGACCAGGGATGCGAAGTAGCTCCGATGATATGAAACAATAACTTTCATGTTCTGGGGTATTGCCTATCTGGCAATACCCCAGAAAAAAGGGAAGTTATCTCTCTTGTCATAGAGTTTATAAACGAGAATACCGTCTTCTTTTCATTGTAGTAGGGAAGAGTAAGGAATGCTATGTATATATATATATATATTTATTTATATTTATATTTATAGATGACGGGTACTATGTCCTACGTAAATCAAGCTGTGTGTCGTCCATTAATCAGTATAAATTATTTTAGAGATATGCTGTCAAATGCACGAAACACAACTTGATTTATGGAGATTTATTTACATCACAGGATGAGCTTTCACAGATCTAACATTAGAAATGGGAACATTGCCTATGAGCTCGTACGACACTTTGTATATAAATATAAATATAGATATAAATATAGATAAAATATACATATAAATATAAATGTAAATATAAATATAAAGTATGAAAACAGGAAAGGTTTTATAACTAGAGAATTAGTTACCTAAAGTATAGTGTAAACATCAGCCACACAATACACAAATTTTCAAGACTTCTAGCTCCCTTACCAAATAGGCAGCAAAAAGCATATCTTGGTCTCCCTTACTGCATTGAAAAGAAGAAAAGCACTGGCAATACAAGAAATTCTATTAACTCAGAATTTAATAAATTCTAAAAAATTGAAGGAAAGGGCTTGGAAAAATAAGTGAAAAGAAGCTAAAATATGTTATACCAAACTGGGTTTAAACCGATGCCTTTGCTTTTAATTGGTATCTGCCGGTATAACTTTCTTAACTAGCTCATTTAGCTTGGAAGGAAATTCATTGTTGAAGGCTGCATAAACCTGACCAACGATAAGGAACTGGGCATGAGGGGCGCCATGGAAACCTGGCTTACAAAAATGTGATTCAGTTGAAATTGGACTGCCTCTAACGTGGAAGTTATAAATTTCTAAGGAATGTATACTTTTCATTTTCATTCTCATTTCAATAAAGTAATAAATTTGGTGAGATAAATAAAACTGGCTTGGTTGGTACTTGTTACGTACCAGGCAAAATGAAAACAAAATTTACATGTTTTGACTAGACCCTAAATACGTGCCCCCCTTTGTGTTTTAACCTCATCCAAAACAAGTACCCGCACAACAATAAAGAAACTTACTACTTTTACTCTGAATAATATTAGGGTCTATTCAGCTTAACCTAGCCTGTTGCTATAGTGGTCTATTCAAATAATCTCCCTTCAAGTAAAAACAACGTATTCAAGGTAGATTTAAAAATTCCTGCTTTTCAATATAAAACAGAATGCTAGATCCCACAGGACCCTGTGCACTCTCAAACTAATAAACGCGAATCTGTAAAAAGGGTGGTCTTCACTTATAGCTCGTTAGCTTGCAGATTTTTAACTAAAGTATCCATATGAATTTCTTGGATTCCCAGTTCGATTGTCCGTTGATCAAATCGTTCTGTTAAGATTTTCATGAACATGTTCCCAAGTGTGGGATTGTGGTAGTTGAGGATTGCCACGAAATTTGTCAAGTGTATCCACAGCCTAATTTAAAGAAAAATTGCCTTTAAATTTCATGCCATTTGTAGTCAAAGGAAAGAAGATAAGTGCTAATTTTTAAACGAATGAATTCTTAAAGTTATTAGCTAATAAGAGTTGATGTTTCAATTTTGGGTGTTTCATAATTTTATGTTGCTTGACAGTACCCTGATAAGCACAAACGTAAGAGTGCGTGAGTCTGTGCTTCCACGTGCGTTTCTGTGTGTGATTCGGTGTGTTTCTATGTGTGTTTTTTTGTGTAAATCTGTGTGTGTCGGTGTTGCTTTGTGTCAATAAGTGCTATATGTTTAAAGTTTTTCCCCTTTGCTTCTGCATTACAATGGCTAAAGCGGTAATGAACCAAGCTTCATTATAAGGCAAAAGTGTCTCTATATAATCATAGCTGGAAAATCTCTCAAAGTACCAATCCCAACATGGGCGTACATTGTCATACCCCCTCTACTATTTCTTTTTGCTATCCGGAGTACTTCTTCATTCCTGACATGTCACCTTTTTCAGGGTTTCATTTTTTAGCACAAGAATGACTCTTAGCTCTTGAACTATTAGATTTACATTTTATGGTATTTTTCATTTTCTACTTATTTACTTTTAGGCAGGCCCTTCGTTGATAGTAGAAATTTCTGATGAAGCAAAGCTGTCAAAACATTTGTTCATAACAATATAATAATAATCCAAGATATTCTTAATATCTAAGAAACCACATTTCTGCAGTTCCTAATCTCTACCTCACAGTAGAAGATGCCGTCAAGCAATCAGACCCATATATAAGGATTGGAGTAATGTAACATTTTAGAATTTTTATTCTCTTTTAAATCGATTTTTGTGTTTTTCAAGATGATTTTCATTTTCATAAATCCGTCTTTGGCAATACCTTTTGATATCCCTGTCCCAACGTCCATCAGATGTTTTCCAGCTAACAAGATAATTGAAACTGTTTACTTTCTACTGTGTTTACATGGTCGTGATACTCTTTTGGAAATAACCATGCATTCTGTCTAATTGCAGTTTACAGTGTGGCCTTTTTTGTGCACTTTTTTTACTACTTAGGCTAGTATTTGCTGTATTGTTCCTTCGTGCCTACGTTAAATTTTCTACTTTATACTACTACATATTTATTGATGTCCTTTGCTTCCTTTGGTCCCTATCATTTAATATATTTCAAACATTACCAGATCGAAGTGAACTTCCCACAGGAAGACGAATTTCTTTTGCGACCAAGGAACATTTCACCACCACAAAAGACGATAAGGAAAATGTTTAAAAATAATATTGAAAGAGTGAATTTGGAATTAAAAACAAAGAAAATTGGAAAACAAAAGTTGTATCAAGCTGAAATCGAAGCAGTGCTTTTAGACTCTCACTGGTGTTTGTTTTAGTAGCTGAGCTATAAGAGCTAAGTTCACAACTAAGTTACTTTCTCAACATAGCCGTACGCTTGATTTTGCTATTCATGTTATCTACATATATAAATGTAAGCATGCTTGTTTGTTTGAATTAAATTTATGAGAAAACTATTGAACCTAGAAAGCTGAAATTTAGAGTGTGAGTCTATCTTTATCCGGGGGAGGATCTGAGACATAAATAGCTGACCTCGGAGGTCATCCTCAGGTAGGGGGCGGCAAATTCCATTTTCAAGGTGAAGGAGGCCTCCAATCAAAAAATTGAATAAAATAAAAAATGTTCAGCACCCCCGAAAACCCATAATTTACTACAAAAGTAATCTCCTTGACTGTACGAATCCTCGGTAGTATAGTGGTGAGTATCCCCGCCTGTCACGTGAGAGACCGGGGCACGGTTCCCCGCCGAGGAGGACTTGCCTTTTGTTTTTTTAAAATCTTTTTTTCCCAATGTATTGCCATAGTATTTTTTATTTGAAGTTCTAACATTATCTTTCGTAAGATTACCAAAGTTTGAATTACCTATACTTTCTACACCACACCCCGTGTTAAGGTAGTTTCAGTTCTTTGACCTGAAATGGTCTACCATCACATTTGTAATCGAGCAACACCTTACAATTATCTTGATAGGGCTTTTTAGCTTACTAAATTGCACTTTTTTACACGAGCAACGCCGGGTACTTCTGCTAGTAGGTCCCTGTAGTGGAAGTATCTCATTCTAAAGAGGTACAACTTTTATGCTAATTTAAAAATGTGAAGATTTAGGTACGGTTTTGAACGACAGGTAGCATGGAAAAGGAATACCGCAGTTAAGTAGTAGATTACACGTGGAAAAAATATCAGATTAAGAAGATTGTACTGACAGCTCATTGGATGGCCGAGATAGCCATGGTTCAAATTCAGTTCGGTGCAACTCCAGCTTTCTATTAGTTTTCAAATGGTATAGAATGTTATCTATCAACATGCTAAAGCCCAGACCTCATGAATGAAGTATTTTTTCCCACATTTATTTCTGATCACAATTGATTATTATATATTTACTCTTCCGTTCCAGTGCTTTCAGCTTTTTTGGAGGAGTATTGAACTGGCAAGGGCGCATTGAAAACCTGACACACTGCCGCAGAGAATTTTGTCTTTTGGCGATAGTTTATTTCTATGAATAGAGCATCTAAGTGACCTGCTGCTTTACAAAAAGTACCAGTTTTTAGTAACACGGAGGCTTACTGAAAACATTTTGAACTTAGAGTGCTCAAATAACCATTCATCAATAGAAGCTGTTTTGAACGGAATTAGAATAAAGGCTTTACCTGTTTTTGTTAAAATGTGGCCACGTTTAGGTGAGCTGTGATATCAAAATGTTTTCTTCATTGTCACGAAAATGACTATTGGGTTTCTTTACAACTTTCTGGGTGTTACCAATTGTTGAAATAAAGCTTTATTGAAGCCCAAAGTTTGTTTTCAATTCATTTACTGCACTTGACCGAGTCTCTTTTCTTCCCGTCCATTATCAAGTGAAGGAAAAAGCTGCATATATAAATATATATATTGTTTTTCTACAAATTGTGGAAATGCCAACAAAAAGCATAAAAATTGTTTCGGTAATTAGGTCTTTTAACGGTCAAAGCTCTAATTTAAGTGATATGTTTCCGTTATGGCTCTTAATAAAAGTGGCGGTTTAATCTGGTAGAGGGGTCGGATAATAAAACTCCTGTTAAAACTGAAAAAGACAAACAAATCCCATTAAATATTGGTCGGATGAAAACATGGCATTACTAAACAATTGTAAAACAGGAATTAGCGTGCTATTAAATAAGGATTATTAAAATTTTACTTAACGCGGTATTGAAAAGTGCAAGTCAGGATAAATATTTGACGGAAGTCAATTTGTACGAAGCTATGGAATTATTGTGAAATAGATTCTAATAGTTGGGTTATGTATGTATGTATGTATGTATGTATGTATGTATGTATGTATGTATGTATGTATGTATGTATGTATGTATCTATGGCTTATGTAATTTGTGAGGAACATATTCGGCCAGTAACAAACGCACTTTGTCAGAAACGAAGGTGATATGAAAAATATGCGCAAAGTACTCTTCACAACTGAAACCTACATTGGGGGATAAATAAGAGCAAAAAGAAAAATACGACACCAAGGAATTGTTGTTTATGCCTGAAATGTTTAAAAACTGAAATCCAGAACCGTAGTTAAAGCCTTTAGTGTTGACTCCTAGTTCACTGGATTCTAAGCAAAATGCAACCATGGTAAATTGCTGCTTTTGCCTCCGATAGAAAAGGACTGAGATAAAGTGATTTAATCCGAGACGAGAAGGGACATCAAATCTAGATACGATAGATGCTTGGCATATTTCCTTAAATAGCACAAGACAGCTTTTAAGCAGTCAAAGAATTTGATGCACGATCAGAGTGCAAGTAAGCCCTTAACATCACATGGTAGCCATGATATTATCTAAACATTTCAGATACAAATTCATATTTAGGAAACGTTATCTAAAGTTTTCTTTAAGGAAAAGAGAGTATAGGATGTCGTATATTACTTGACAAAGTTTTGCAGCATGCTCCGAGGTAGGTAGGAGCTGCTCGCTCTCAAATTATTTAATTCCCTTGCTCCTGGTGAAAGAGTGAGAATTGTCGTAAGGATAAAGTTATCTAAATTGTGTGGTGGTCAACTAGTTTTTACACAGATAGTAGTGGCCTATACCACAGCGGAAGCCAACAAAAAACATTTTTAGAAACGATACCTAACGATACCTTTTTAGAAAGTGTATATATGTGTTAGTGAAGAAAATGGATGACAGGAGCAGGTTGGTACTGCAAGAGAATATCCTCCAGTGAGATTCGAACTCACCCCTATACAGGGATCTGTGTATCTAGTCCAGCATCTTAATCATTCTACTCTTGGGGTGCAATGGTCAAGAGGATTTAAATTCTGTCTTTTAAATCTTATTAACTGCTTTTCTTGACTCGGCCATGTTGTCTCCCCGACAACACAATGATTTTGATCCCAAGTGTTAGGTCTTCAGGATCACCAGCGTTTGGTTTCAATCAAATTAGGATCTTGAGATGACTGGAAGTTCTTCCTTTGAAAATCAAGTGACCTACATATTAAATCTTAAATAGTTTCAAAATAGTACTGTTAGTTATAGTTTCAAAATAGTACTGTTAATTGATGATAGACAGAGGAGCCGTGGCTTAATGGTTAGTGCGGTTGCACCATAACCTAGAGGTTTCGGGATGTATTTCACGAGCGGACCAAAACAATTTTGAACTTTACAAAAGAAAGTGCCATTGGTTAGCGTCAGGAGGGGCATTTAGCCAAGAAATTCCTCACTGCCAAAACAAAGTCTTTTGAAGGGCACCGCCTCAGCCTCAATTTCTGGGACGTTAAAACCAAAAATAAAGAAATAAAAAATACCAAACTGTTGATCGATGGATATACCTAGCTCTTTCCCAAAAGGACCGTCAGTTTTAGTAATGAAGTGTTCTTTTTTTGTTTTAAATAAAAAAATCATTTAAATGTCAAAAGGGGTGGGTATATAGACTTTCAATAGCAACACTAGAGTCTCATTTTATCAAGTCAAGCAAACAAAAAGTGTCCTGAAGGATAACTCGAATGGCCGACCATACTAAATTGTAATGAACGAGAAGAAGAAAAAGAAGAGAATCCAGAAACAAGATATCCAATTCACTTGTCTTATGGGGAAATATTTAACACAATTAATAAGAGTATCAGCTTTTGTCTTCAAGAAGTTGGAAAGGTTTATGGGGGTATCTCACGTGTGTTTACAAAGAATAAAACACCTAAAAGAGCCGAAAATGTGTGGTTCTGTTTCGATGAACAAAAACATCTTTTCTTGTATGCAAAAATATAATAATCATAGCAAAACTGTCCGAGAGAACCCAGTTTCTGTATTTTGCATACCCACAAGTTAAAAGCTAAACAGTGTAAAAATATCTTCACAAGTAACGTAGGTGCCCTGAAGAGCTGATCTACACTCAAGATCCTAAAATAACCAAAACTATAAGGTTCTAACACAAGGAAACAAAGTTTTTCCAGCTGTAACCTAGTATGATCGATTCTTCCCGTTACTGTAAAGGATCTTTACTTGTTTGCGTTGAAAATGTCTGTATACAAACACCAAGTATTCTCTAGCTTCTTCCATATGACAACATACCTAGAGTGCATAAAAAATAAAGTTTATAGCTCTCTTAAAATTGTTAAAGAAAAGACTCTTGGTTAAAATGTGTTGTGTAGATGTCGTCAATGAAAGCCACTTGGCAAAAATAAACAAAAGGTTTTTCTATAGATGTAAGAGCTTTATCATGTCATGAGTCGTAAGCTTTTTTCGAGCTACGTTCCGAGAGATACTTCTCCCATCGTCAGGCTCTGACATGATAAACCTCTTACATCTATGGCTTCCTCTGAGTCCATAAAGGTCTTTCTATCTTGAGCATGATCTGATATGAAGACAAAAAAAATGGACAGGGAGTAAACTAAAGTTCTCTACATATCGAGTCCTTATTTCCGAGCGAGTACTAAAGATGTTAAAGTTAACTGCTGCAAATGTCAATCAATGTCAAATCTATCTATCTATCTATCTATCTATCTATCTATCTATCTATCTATCTATCTATCTATCTATCTTCTATCTATCTGTCTATCTATCTATCTATCCATCCCTCTATCTGTCTACCCCTCTATCTGTCTATCCATCTATCTATCTATCTATCTATCTATCTATCTATCTATCTATCTATCTATCTATCTATCTATCTATCTATCTAATTAACTAACTATCTATCTATCTATCCATCTATCTATCTATCCATCTATCCCTCTATCTGTCTATCCATCTATCTATCTATCTATCTATCTATCTATTGGTCTATTCACATATTCTATATCTATAAATTCATTCATCTAATAAATCTGGGAAGGAGTATCGAGGAAAGAAGTAAGAAAACAAACTTTATTGGGTCTACTGTTGGACGCTTACATGGGCAACAATGTTATGCAGTGTGAGATGACGGAGCAAAAAGCATTGTGAAATAGGCACTATGATAATTTATTACTTAAAAAATCCCAGTCATTTCAAAAACACATGTTCTTACAAGCAATTAGGTCGCAAACAGTTGTAATAAACTCTTGGTGGTATTACAAAATGTAATAATCGGAGTTGTAGCAGTGATACAAGTTAGTAGGGGTCGCAGAAGCAGATAATGGGAGGTAAAGCCAGCAATGCTAATAAAAATTTAAGCTTTGATAATGGTAAAAGGGTTTTTGATAGTGATCAATTTAATAGTATATTGGGGTTTTTTTTGCAATGGACTATAAATACTTACTTTCCATTCTGGATGACCTTTCCATCCTTTCCATAAAATGTGTAGGATGATCTTTCAAATGCTGTGTTATCAGAATGTATTACACCAACTTCATGGATGGAAAGAAGAATCTTGGCAACGCCACTGTCAAACACACTTTGGAAAATCTTAGCAGCTCCTTCAATTAATACAAAATTCAATTGTTACTGCATGTCCAAGGGCTCATTTTGTGGTGAACAATGTAAGATTGTACTTTTTTAATCAGGTATATTAACAAAGACTTAATAAAAGCAACAGTTAGGAAACGGAGCATACTGAGAAATTGAGTTTGTCAATGATGTTTTACGCAGTCCTAAAGCAAATATGTTGTACTGCATCAACAAATTTATTGCTTTGAAATAAAAAATAGCTATTCCTGATAATCAGTTCATGTATAGTTGGTATGAGGCTCCCAAACAAGGTTTATTAACCCACAAAAGAAAACTAAATCTTGTCCATCTACTGGGAAATCTATGCATGGTAATGACAGTCTGGAAGTATAATTGGTAAAACCTTAATATAGCTAGCCACACTGCTTCTATGAGTGCTGGTGGATAAACCATCCATGGGTCAATAGTTGAACGCAGGCGATGCCACTCAAAGCTATAGAAAATATTCGTTTATAACTGACATCACCTAGCTGAACGGAATAGCTGCTGCACGATGAATATCCTTAAAAAGTGAAAGCCACTTTGCCAAATGGTGTTGGAAGGGGCATCCATAAAACCAAATTTCAGCACCATTGGAAGTATGCTTTGTCCAAAATTTACAAGGAAGCCCTCCCAGCCTGGCTTGTTTTATCCCAGATAGGCTCCTTCCCAACACTAGGTGGCAAAATGCATTGTATGTCTTCTTCAACTAGTTTCTATACTTCACAAGATACTCAATGTTGCCTGAAAACAAAACTGGGTTTCGATTAGGGCGAGGAACTTTTGATGTCATTTTCATAACACAAATGATAGAACAAGCAAGAGGGGAAAAAAGCTTTATTATCATTTAGCTATTAATTTATTAGTTCTGAACAGCTTTTGAAGCAATCCTAAGACTTGAATACTCCTGAAGCAGTCCTAAGACTTGTGTACTCCGCATAACGATCTTATGCGGAGTACTCAAAATTAAGGGGTTTAGCAAAATGATTTTGAAAATTGTAGCATATGTAGGGCAACAAGAAATGCTTTGCTTAAATTGACAGAATTAGTGAACTTACCCTCTCTCCCTACAATCGTTTCAGATCCAGTCGGCATCACTTTACAATCTTCAGTGTAAAGTTCTCCAAGTTCTTTCATGTTGTTTTTCTCGAAATGTTCCATGAATTTGGAATTTCGTTCTTTGATTTCGTTAAGAAGAGTGTCTGAAAATTACATAAATAAAACAATGCAAGACATAAAATCCATACAAAAATAGACTGTTCAAATTGAGAAAGTTTCTAAAAGGCATCTACCGAGTTTCCCTTCCACTGAGATAATGCTTACAATTGCAGATCAGTTTTAGTTTTAGTCTGCCTTTGTGCCTCTCTGTCTCTCATNATCTATCTATCTATCTATCTATCTATCTATCTATCTATCTATCTATCTATCTATCTATCTATCTATCTATCTATCTATCTATCTATCTATCTATCCATCTATCTATCTATCTATCTATCTATCTATCTATCTATCTATCTATCTATACATCTATCCCTCTATCTGTCTATCTATCTATCTATCTATCTATCTATCTATACATCTATCCCTCTATCTGTCTATCTATCTATCTATCTTTCTATCTATCTATCTATCTATCTATCTATCTATCTATCTATTGGTCTATTCTATATCTATAAATTCATTCATCTAATAAATCTGGGAAGGAGTATCGAGGGAAGAAATAAGAAAACAAACTTTATTGGGTCTACTGTTGGACGCTTACATGAGCAACAATGTTATGCAGTGTGAGATGACGGAGCAAAAAGCATTGTGAAATAGGCACTATAATAATTCATTACTTAAAAAATCCCACATGTTCCCACATGTTCTTACAAGCAATTCGGTCGCAAACAGTTGTAATAAACTCTTGGTGGTATTACAAAATGTAATAATCGGAATTGTAGCAGTGATACAAGTTAGTAGGGGTCGCAGAAGCAGATAATGGGAGGTAAAGCCAGCAATGCCAATAAAAATTTAAGCTTTGATAATGGTAAAAGGGTTTTTGATAGTGATCAATTTAAAAGTATATTGGGCTTTTTTGCAATGGACTATAAATACTTACTTTCCATTCTGGATGACCTTTCCATCCTTTCCATAAAATGTGTAGGATGATCTTTCAAATGCTGTGTTATCAGAATGTATTACACCAACTTCATGGATGGAAAGAAGAATCTTGGCAACGCCACTGTCAAACACGCTTTGGAAAATCTTAGCAGCTCCTTCAATTAATACAAAATTCAATTGTTACTGCATGTCAAAGGGCTCATTTTGTGGTGAACAATGTAAGATTGTACTTTTTTTAAATCAGGTATATTAACAAAGACTTAATAAAAGCAACAGTTAGGAAACGGAGCATACTGAGAAATTGTGTATGTCAATGATGTTTTACGCAGTCCTAAAGCAAATATGTTGTACTGCATCAACAAATTTATTGCTTTGAAATAAAAAATAGCTATTCCTGATAATCAGTTCATGTATAGTTGGTATGAGGCTCCCAAACCAGGTTTGTTAACCCACAAAAGATAACTAAATCTTGTCCATCTACTGGGAAATCTATGCATGGTAATGACAGTCTGAACGTATAAGTGGTAAAACCTTAATATAGCTAGCCACACTGCTTCTATGAGTGCTGGTGGATAAACCATCCATGGGTCAATAGTTGAACGCAGTCGATGCCACTCAAAGGTATAGAAAATATTCGTTTATAACTGACATCACCTAGCTGAACGGAATAGCTGCTGCACGATGAATATCCTTGAAAAAGGTCAATTTAAATCCATTTTTCAACTTTGAATGCCTTTACCTATACAAACATTTATAAGTACCATTTGAATGTCAAAGAACAAAGAATTTGTTGGGTCTTCTGAGTAATTTTGAACTATATTAGCAAATGTTAAAAAAGTTCGTTATACAAAAGCTGGAGTATTTTTCTAATTCTGGTTTATTAAAAAGTGAAAGCCACTTTGCCAAATGGAAGGGACATCCATAAAACCAAATTTTAGCACCATTGGAAGTATGCTTTGACCAAAATTTACAAGGAAGCCCTCCCAGTCTGGCTTGTTTTATCCCAGATAGGCTCCTTCCCAACACTAGGTGGCAAAATGCATTGTATGTCTTCTTCAACTAGTTTCTATACTTCACAAGATACTCAATGTTGCCTGAAAACAAAACTGGGTTTCGATTAGGGCGAGGAACTTTTGATGTCATTTTCATAACACAAATGATAGAACAAGCAAGAGAGGAAAAAAGCTTTGTTATCATTTAGCTATTAATTTATTAGTTCTGAACAGCTTTTGAAGCAATCCTAAGACTTGAATACTCCTGAAGCAGTCCTAAGACTTGTGTACTCCGCATGACGACCTTATGCGGAGTACACAAGTACTCAAAATTAAGGGGTTTAGCAAAATGATTTTGAAAATTGTAGCATATGTAGGGCAACAAGAAATGCTTTGCTTAAATTGACAGAATTAATGAACTTACCTTCTCTCCCTACAATCGTTTCAGATCCAGTCGGCATCACTTTACAATCTTCAGTGTAAAGTTCTCCAAGTTCTTTCATGTTGTTTTTCTCGAAATGTTCCATGAATTTGGAATTTCGCTCTTTGATTTCGTTAAGAAGAGTGTCTGAAAATTACATAAATAAAACAATGCAAGTCATAAAATACATACAAAAATAGACTGTTGAAATTGAGAAAGTTTCTAAAAGGCATCTACCGAGTTTCCCTTCCACTGAGATAATGCTTACAAATGCAGATCAGTTTTAGTTTTAGTCTGCCTTTGTGGCTCTCTGTCTCTCATTTACAACGTGTTCGGAGGATCAGCCAATGCAAAGCTACAGTAAAGAAAAACAATCCTGTTCATCATAATCAAAGGGATTAGTGTTTTCGTTTTTTCTCCATGACAGGAGAAAAAAGGAAAACAATATGTGGATGTCATAAATCTTGTCAGAAAGAAAACAATATGAAGATGTCATAAATCTTGTCAGAAGGAAAACAATATGAAGCTGTCATAAATCTTGTCAGAAAGAAAACAATATGAAGATGTCATAAATCTTGTCAGAAAGAAAACAATATGAAGATGTCATAAATCTTGTCAGAAGGAAAACAATATGAAGATGTCATAAATCTTGTCAGAAAGAAAACAATATGAAGATGTCATAAATCTTGTCAGAAAGAAAACAATATAAAGATGTCATAAATCTTGTCAGAAAGAAAACAATATAAAGATGTCATAAATCTTTTATGAACTAAGATAAAAAATTTAAGCACACTTCATGGAATGCTATTTGGTAGCTGTTTTATTTTCCCCAATTCTATAGTCCAAGCATACTGTGTAATCCAGTAGATTAGGGATCTTAGGGTTTTGTAAGGAATACGTTTCTGAATATTTGTTAGTTCATTAATTACGGGGCTATATTATTGTATCATTATCACAGTACAACTGGCAATGTTTTGTTCATTTTCAGTTTACATCCCGTAGCTTGAGGAAGTGTCCATGTTGTCCTTGTAGAAAATATAAATGGATCCTCCTGTTATTGGCTCTCTTATGCTTAGTACTTTTCTAACAATCCTGGCGGTACCTATAAGACATGCATTCTGTAATAGCTGTATTCCTGATTCAAAGTCAAGTGCTACAGTGAAATTCTTGAAATTTTTCAAGACTTATTCAAATGTTCCGATAGCCAGTGGTATTAATGCAAGTTTCTTTGCATCATCTTTCCACATTTGCAATATCTGGTATTTGAGATCGTTATTATGTTCTAGCTTCTCCTCCTCTTTCTGCTTCATTTGAGCGTCAAATGGACATGTTACATTGATTATTTGGCAACTCTTTTCTTTCTTAATCTTCTGATTTGTCATGGGTTGTCACGTTCTCTAAAATGCCAGTTGGATTATGTTCATACCATTTCTCTCCACATTCAGAACCGTACTTTTAACAACACTCCAGTGATTCAATTTCCCAATCTTATCATGTCGCCAATTCTCGTATTGAATCTGGACCAGTTCCTCATTTCTAGCTACCAGATGGGCAATAATTTCTTCTCATTTTGCAAACATTCTACAAACTGATGAAAGATCTTGTCTATCTATTCTTACAGCATTTGACATCGACGCCCGATCTTCAGCGGCCATAAACATACCCTCTATCTCCCTCTGAAGCGTACCTTTCCTCAGCTATTCCCATGATTCAGCACTTTTTATTCTTTCAGTAAGCTCTCCACACTGACCATGGAGAACCCTTTCTTTATAAGCTTTTATTTTTTTCTCCTTGATTGCTTCCTTTGGAGTTCCAGAGCTTAAATAATCTTCTTCCTAAAGGTTTTTGAAAAAGGTTCTTTGTTCTGTTCTACATAGGTGGTCAAATTGTTTGCTTTAATCTCAACACAATCCTCAACACTGATTAAAATCTCCACCACCATCTGCTCTTTTAAGAGTCTGTCAACATCCACGTCTGGGTGCAATGGTTTACATAGATTGTCAGAAGCTTCCTCGTTTTCCTATGTACAGCTTTGAATTTATCTATTCTCCAGTGAAATATTCCTGTGACGTGAAGTTTGATACTACCCATTTATTGCATGGGTGATGTTTTCACTATCATTGTCTCTTTAGCTTCTTCTTCATTTGTTTGTGCTTTACATGGTCGATCTCTAAAATTTCTAAATATTTGTACCCCTCTTCTTCCAGACCTTTCATAATTTCATTACCTGGCAGAAAATAGCATCACATTTCACAATCCTTCCTCTTTTCAGGATTAAGAGCGCATATTTGCTTATGACATACTCCATTCTGATATCATCGCTAATTTTCCTCACCGTGTTGACAGGTGCATCTTTATTTTTTTCATTTTTGCCTCACAATTTTAGGTCATCCAAAAATAAGAAATAATTTACCCTGGCTTTTTCTTTCGCAAATCACATCCGACTTTAACATCTCTCAAAACCGGTGTCATTGGAATTAGGGCCAATACAAAAAGAAGGGGAGACAGCTTGTCTCCTCTTCTTGTCTCCTCTGAATTAAGGTTTCGCGGGCTATTGTCTGGTCTGTTTATTGAACTATTTGTGTAGGCTTATCTAAAACGCGAGTGGTGTTCATAATCAATCATTTTTTATTGTGTTGTCAGTGGAAAATCTGGTCTGTTGTTATCCAATATCTATGCCGTTTGAAATTTGAAGTCACACAAGAGCGCACCACTTCTATTCTCTAGTCCACTGCTCTGTTTGATGAGTAGGTATTCCTAACTTTAGCTTCCACATTCAAATCCAAATTTTTTACAGAAATACATCACCGATAAAAATCTATCCTGCCTCCCTTTTGTCGTAATAATTCTGTATAAAGTACTTAATCTCAGTTAATACGGGCACAATATGCTTTCTTACCGCAAATCAAGCCATAGATGTGGTCATAGTGACATGGTCGTGTCACAGGGGCAAAATTAAATCAAACTCGTTTTTGAGTGTGATTTTGATATGTTGATTAGCACGCCATAAGAAGAGTACTTTCCCCAGGCATTTCACGGTACGTTTATCCGCAAAGTTGGTCCAATGTACGAAAACCTTTATCCTAAGGAGATCTGGGTTCAATAGAGTTCCATTGACGGACATAGAAAAAGGCAGCTACTTTTTCCTGGGTCACATTTAACGCAAAAGGGCCTAGGATACTAACAAGCAAAATCGAGGGAAGGCGTGACCACCTAGACATTGTATCCGAAAAGGGTATAAAGAGGAGTGTTTGCTTATGGTTTATGGTCAGACCATTTCCACCAAAAAACGCCAAGAAACAATCCTTTAAGCTTGAATTCACGCGGCAAAAATAGAGGCTGAAGGCAGTACTCACATGGATAATTAAATTCCAGAAAATTAATTAAATTGGAAACAAATTCATGGAAAATTTGTACTAGTATGACCAACTGTAGACGAGTTGAAAGGCAATAAATGTACCTCTTCAGAACACTCCCCTGTACAAAACGGATCTTCCCAAACTGCGTTTGAACGAAATACGGAATAAAGTTTTTCCTTTATTGTCAGTGGTTAATAGATGGATAAAGCAACAAATGAATTTCTGCCAGAATATCTCTTTGTCTGTTTTATTATTTGCCCTTTTCTGTCTTTACATTTCATACCTACTGCATGCCTGTATTTCTACTTGTAAACCTTTTACAAATATATTTGAACTATGCATGAGGTATTATACCGTCACTGCCTGGTCCAGTTTGAGATCTGGGCTACGAATTGTGTTTAATCTTTTGTTAAATTGTTTAAAAACCACATTAAAATTAAACCTTTATTATAGGTTACACTTTTAGTATTAATGCCCCTTTCCCGAATGCCCTTTAACAGAAAAAAAAAGAGATTAAAGGACTTCAGTCTCCGATCTATAAGACTATTCAATTTTCTGATGCGCTAATTTATCATACTGTCTCTTCTGACTTCCAGTAAGTAGTTAGTTTCCCCGGGACCAAAAAGGGGCTATAAAGTTGATGGTAAACATAGATTCCGCCACAATGGCTTCCGAAAAAGCGAGATAACGTTATTGACATAGTCATTAAAATATACAAAAAGGAGAAAATACAGATAAAATCATAATCATAGGTCAGTGTTAATGCGTGATACTTTTTGTTTGCGAGGTATATTAAGATAATGGCGCCATTGATCATTGATACGTACAATGTATGTCAAAAGACATCAGTAAATATACCAGACATTTTTTATCAACTTCCTGGTTTATTGCACAAAACAGTGTTTAGTTTAGTCCTGAAACACGTATAACACCATAGTGAATTTTTGAAAATGTAGATTTTTTACTGGTGCTTTTGTTAGCCGTATGGTTCTGAAACTTAGGTATTAAAAAAGCAGATAGGAAAAGCATGGAGAGTTTGGAGAAGTTGTTCTGAGAAGGATTTTGCCGGTTAACTCAGTGGAGAGAGGAACTAACGATTGGGTGCTAAAGGAGACAGGTTCTAAAAACAAAGGCAGGTTGCTGGCGAAAGTTGATCAGACAGAAATGAGATATTTTGGGTATATGGTGAGAGGGAATAGTTCAAAAAAGGAAATGTTGCAGGGTATGTTTTTTGGAGAGAGGAGCAAAGGAAAACAAATGACTCGCTGGATTAGCGGCATAAAGTCATTGACAGGGAATGACAGTCACAAAGGCAACAAGCGGAAAACAGGAAAGGCTGGTCGGAGTTCATTCAACACGTCACAGCCACTAGCAAAGTGAATGTAGCGAAATTGACCAACCAACAGACTGATTTCAGCCAACTTCTCTTCCCAAACAAAAAAGGGTTTTCTAATTTGGTGTATTTATCAAGACCACAAAATGTAAGTTTAAATACTCAACGGAATTCAATACCGTCAATGAGCTGCAAGAGTACATGACGATTTTTCAACCTTCAAATTATGGCGGGTTGTTTTGCAAGGAGGTCTCAAGATGTTTTGCTATGGTACTGCGTTCCAAAACCGCCAACTAAGATGACGGTCACGCGTAATATGCTTTTTTACTTTTTCAGGGAAATGTTCCCAGTTACATTATTTTCAGTCCAACCTTTTTCAAGCGGAGGTTCACCAAACAGAAGGAAAGGAAAACAATAAACTTTCTTAATCTGGCTGCATCCTGTGGGCCAAACAAACTTCATGTATCAGCTTATCAAGCATGTCTGATGAAGTCAATCATTAAGACATCACAAACTCTGAGCTGTCTGGTTCAAGGTGCTTAACTTCCAATTTTTTTTTGCTTAGTGAAGTGCGAAAATGGGTTGATTTTAAGACTATCAACTGTAATGATCATTGATAATCCCAACAACCAAAAGCCCAAAACAGCGATTTGTTTGCACAAATTCTAAAACACTGATCAGTTGATATGGAGTCCTACATCTGTTTTAAGATACATTGGAAGTTTTTTTTTTAAAATACCCTGTTTTGTGTTAGTAAAAGAATCATTTCATCAGTAGGCAAAATATATGAGACGAACAAGCAAACCTGCTGTCACGAATACAGCCACAGAAACCGATATTTGTAACTTTGAGTTTGAGAATTTAAATCAAATTGTAATTTCTGTGTGTATTATGTTGTAGTGGTTACTGCTAATATGTACTTTAGCCACGGAACTGCCTATTTGATTTAAGTCAATACTTCTGACAACCATCTACTTTCCTGGCCCGGTACTTCAGCCTCGATATCGCCTGTTTGATTTAAGCAAATACTTGTGATAAAAAATTTTTAACTCGTAATCATTGTTTAAATCAGAATGTGAAGAAAGAGTTTTCTTGTATCAACATCAGTACAAAACCATTTACAATGGTTCCAGGCTTAGAATAAAATACGAGATTTCTTATAATCATGACATCTAATTTTGCTTTTTTCGATTTTAATGTCATTTCCCCCAGTAACTGGGGCTCAGACGGTGCCCTTCACAGGAAGTTGGATTTGGCCTGTGAGGATGTTCTTGGCCGGATGCCCTTCCTGACGATAACCAATGGCTTTATTTTCATTTCATCAAACCCGATTGGCAAAAGAACACTGCTGTGTTCTTCTGCCAATCACCCCACCAAACATTTTTTGCCAATCAAAGAGACTTTCGAAAAACGTGAAGGACAAAGTACACAGAGTAATGGTGAGCTCGGCAATGATCTATGGAACAGAAACAGTCCCTCTAACGCCAGGGCTCGAGAAAAAATTCAATGTAGATGAAATGAGGATGCTATTTTGATCTCTGGATGTTATCAGAAAAGATACGCTACGCAAAGAGAAAGCGAGAAACAGGTTGAGATAAAGAGTGCTCTCTCAGAAACTGCGAGAGGTGAGGCTGAGATGGTTAAGCCACGTGGAGAGAAAAGAAGCGAACTTTGTTGGTAAAAGAGTGTTGGGAATAGTTATACCAGCAAGGAGGAAAATACTGCAAAAACACAGATGGATGAACAACGTCAAGGTCGGTATGGCAGAAAAGGAATGCGGAGCGAGGACAGTCAAGACTGGGCCATATGTAGATCAAAAATTTGCTTTGACGACCCCTGATCATAGGAAACAGCCGAAAGAAGAAGAAGAAGAAGAAGAAGACGAAGGAGGAGGAGGAGGAAAGAAGATGACGATGAAGAGAAGATTTAACGAACCCTTGTCTTATCGAACAAAATCAGAGGTCCACCATATAAGTTATACTAGTTATACTAAAAAAAATCAGCCAAGGAAATAATACTTAAAATACCTTTTTCACAAGTAGTGCTAATTGATGTCAAAAACAATAAACCTTTACAATATCTCAGTCAAAACATCCTATTTAATAAGTACTGAAAGTTTTTGTGTTCAAAGTACATTACATCATTACCTTTGTCATTTCTAAAGACTGCAGGAGAAATAATATGAAGCCTTTTGTCATTCTGTCACCAGAATATCGGAGAGCGTTTGTTTTTTATGTTAACAGGTATTGCAAAGAAACAAACGCCAATACAAAAAATTTTCCTTCTGTTTTTATCAAAATTATTACGGTAATAATAAAAATCTTGTACTTTTTACCTCACTACTTATCTTTAATTTAACAATAGAACCCATATAATGATCTGCACCATGGACCAGGATTTTTGATCGGGTGGGAATTAACATTGACCGATTGCCATATGGCAGCAGGAGCTAGTCACTTTAGCATCCGCCCCAGGGCCCAGTACTGCAAGGACAGTACTTCACTGTTAGGTACGGAATTTGAATACATATCTTCTGGCTTTTATCAACATAAATAGGTGGTTAACTGTTTCTCTCCACTACATGCTGGTTTCTATCTCCTACCTTCTTACCCCTACTTCTCTGCTACCTCATTTGTTCTGTCGGTATCATTTGTTCTGTTGGTCTCATTTGTTCTGTTGGTCCGTCTCCTAATGTCTCTCTACTATGTTTGCACTTGATGATTCCATGTATTATATGTAGGTGGTGTTGTCTTTATGTAAAACGTAGCCCATGTCGATATAGAAAAAATTGTTTCGAATTTTTTACTTGGAATGTGTCGCTGGAAGAGATACTAGCCATTTATCTTCATTTGAGCAATGATTTAAAATGCTACTTATACTATATATATATNATAAATAGGTGGTTAACTGTTTCTCTCCACTACATGCTGGTTTCTATCTCCTACCTTCTTACCCCTACTTCTCTGCTACCTCATTTGTTCTGTCGGTCTCATTTGTTCTGTTGGTCTCATTTGTTCTGTTGGTCTCATTTGTTCTGTTGGTCTCATTTGTTCTGTTGGTCCGTCTCCTAATGTCTCTCTACTATGTTTGCACTTGATGATTCCATGTATTATATGTAGATGGTGTTGTCTTTATGTAAAACGTAGCCCATGTCGATATAGAAAAAATTGTTTCGAATTTTTTACTTGGAATGTGTCGTTGGAAGAGATACTAGCCATTTATCTTCATTTGAGCAAAGATCTAAAATGCTACTTATACTATATATATATATATGTGTGTGTGTGTGTTTGTGTGTTCAACAACAGTAAAAAAAATGACTCCCCCAAATTATCGTGAATATGCTTGCAACAAGCCTACTTCTGATCCTTCTTGGGAACTCCAGGTAATTTTACAACTTGATTAGGGGCTGTTTTTACAAATGTCCCTTTATTTTCTTTCCGCAAATTACAAACTTGACAGGATATTTTTGTCAGAGCTAAATTACCAGGGAAAACTGTTGAGGGTAGCTGCAATGCATGTTTTAGGACAAATTGTCAAATTGGTGATAACGTTTTAAAAAATATTTTATGATCTTAACAAAAATAGGACATTTACGATTTTAACTGTAACTCTACAAATGTGATTTATGGCCTTGTATGTAAGACCTGCACTATGCAATAGGTGGAAAATACGAAAACAGGCTTTAGGCATAGATTTAATAACTGTAAAAGTCACTTTTGTGCTTAGTTGAAGAGAAAAAAATACAAGCACAATTAATCAGGGATGATAAGTCCCTCAAGCAGGGTTTTTTTCACATCTTCAGAATGCCTTCAGATTTTACAAAATCATCTTATCTTGGTTATAAAAGAACAAAATTCTTCACTGATGAAGAAAAAAAAGAAACGAAAGATGCTATCAATTCATGGCAAAACAGAGAATTTATTTGTCCAAAATGTAATAAAACTTTTAATAAGTTTGTACATAACAAATATAAGTGTAATAAATTACCAATAACATATCATATTTTTGGTTATTATTAAATAACAAAACAACTACATAATATATCAAATTAATATATTGTATATTAGAGATTTTATTAAACTGTTATGAAAAATTAATATTTTTTAAAACACTTTATTTATCCTTTAAATCATTCAATTTTTATAAGATCAGCTATACTAAGATCATCCAATTGATGAGAACTCATTTTATTTATTGATTTACCATATTTGGATGTTTACCAGATACTTTAATATATGTTGCTGGTAGATAACAAGACATACGAAATTGTTACATTTTTTATCAATCTTATTATTTTCATCAACAGTATATTTACCTTTTTTATTAACACTATTCATTTTTAATTCACATTCTAATATATCATTCTGGTGTTATCATTTTCTAAAATATACGTAAGAAGCTCTTCAGCCTGTTTTCTATCAGGTGCAGCTTTTAATATCATGTTATTATTATTATGTTTTATTATTATGTTATTATGTTAGTGACGTGGAAAGACAAGATGGAAAACAAAAATCGGTCGAAATTCGGTAACCCAACGATCGATGGAAAAAGGCCGACCATAAACAATGGATGGATGGATTATTATGTTATTATATCATTCAAATCCCTTACAACATATTTATTTCTAATCTTCTGTATCACAAGACCACACTCTTCTATTTCAATAAGATCATTTTTATTTTCATCACCTTTATTCTTTAATTTACTAATATGATCTTCCATCTGCCTACAATAGTATAAAACACTATTTCTTTTAAAAGTGTTTTTATACATTTTTAAAGCTATCCAGTGGAATCCAGCTATTAAATCTCTTAGGATATCCTTTCCATGATACATAAGCCTTATTTTTGGTTTTCTTTATCACTTTACCAATGTGGAAAACATCTTGTTTAGCCTTCAGTAATTCTGGTTCATGGAAACTACCCTGTCTCTCTTCATTTTTGAGATCTTTTATTTTGTAAGCAACTGGGTTACTATGTTGGATCTTGTCAATAATAAAGAGCTCTTGAGTCGAATTAGGAACTAATCCTTTACTGAAGGCCTTTTTCAAATTTACGTATTCTAACTATATCATTTAGTTCAAATTTAGATTTCTGTTCTACTAGTTTCATATTACCGCATAGATTACAATAAACAGTTCCTTGATTCTTCCTTTTACTAGCTTTTGTTGGCGTCATTTTAATACTTGAATGTCTATTATTATTGTACTTTTTCAATTTTTAGGTATGGCGTCTAAATTCTCAGTATAATTACGAACAGTAAAGTACATCCACATCTTGGTTTTAATTGTTTGGTTCCATCGTTCAACCACTGATGATTTTTTTTCAATTCTCAGTAGAATATAGACATACTTCAATTTTCTCTAAAAAGTCTTTTAATTATTTATTTTAGAACTCTTTACCCTTATCAGTCCAAAGATATTTAAGAACTTGAATATAGCTTAAAAGGCTTTCAAAACAGTTCCACTTTTTTGTCTTTCAATGAAGCAATCCTTCCATATTTACTAAATATATCAATCACCATAAGTAGGTACTTAAAATCTTTATTCCATTTACTGAATTGTTGCTTATCAACAAGTTCTGCACACCATATTCTGTCTATTGATTCACTATACACAGGTCGTCGAGTGAATTTTCGTATAATGGGTTTATGAAGCTCATTAGCCAACTCTAGTTTCCAGTCTTCACTCGGCGACTCTTTCTGTTTTTCGACTTAATACCTAATCCAAGCTATTGTTTTGTATTAACAAGAAATCTAACAGTCCAACCACATTTTACCAAACGGAAATTTTGTATTTTGAAATATTCTCATGATTCTGGTAATGCACAGGCAGCTATTACTCTTTCTAATGGTAATTATAGTTAAACTGATTTGAACAATACCATTCAATCAGCTTTGTTAGCTAATGGGCATTCCAAGACTTATTCATACAAACTAATCTCAAAGTATATATTACTCTCGAAACTAGTTAACAACTTGATCTTAGTAATAAAGATTTTGCTAATGTCATAGGTTTGAATTAAGGTATTATAACAATGTATGGATATTCACATAATTTAACATATATTACAAGAAATGTAGATGGTATAATGGTTCATACATCTCTGATAAATGAATCTGTTTTAGGTAACTTATCAAATGTAGTTGATCAATTTAGTATTGATGGTTTATCATTGACATTTCCATTCCACAAAGTGTCTGAAGAGCTTTTATTCAACAAATTGAACACAAATCATGTTCGTGACCTTAGAATATGTATCACTGATTATTAACAAAGTTCATGTCCAGCATGACAGCCCGCACAGGGAGATGGTATTCACCTGCCAGACGAGAAAACGTAACCTCGGCTAACCGACCAGTAGCTTTAGAGGTTAAGCACCTTCCTCAATATGTTAGTGGTTCCAATGATGGTAGATGTTTGGAGTCCAGCCAAGACACCAGGGATGTCCAACTCTTTTAAACTGCGCTCCAAGCGCTTCGTCACCACTCCTAAGCTTCCCACAACGATTGGGACAACGCTGGTACATACGCTGTGTAACTTCAGGATTTGTTGGGCCAAGGGAGAATACTTAGTGACCTTTTCTTCTNAACTCTTTTAAACTGCGCTCCAAGCGCTTCGTCACCACTCCTAAGCTTCCCACAACGATTGGAACAACGCTGGTACATACGCTGTGTAACTTCCGGATTTGTTGGGCCAAGGGAGAATACTTAGTGACCTTTTCTTCTTCCTTAGCTGTCACATTTCGATCGGAAGGCACAGCAAAATCTACAACCAGCCATCTCTTCTCAGTACTACTACTACTACTACTACTACTACTACTACTACTACTACTACTACTACTACTAGTAATAATAATAATAATAATAATAATAATAATAACCAACCTGTTGATTTAACTCGTCTTCCTGTCACTGTTATACTTTCAATTAGAAAAGGTAATTCAACAGGTCAAATTACAGGCATATCCTATTGGTATGATATTGATAGTGGTGAGAAAACTGATTCTTAAACATATCAAATAGATAATGGAATTATGGATAACTTAACAAAAGTTGCAGAGAAAGTTGCTTCAACTCTAACAAGCAAGACTACTAAAAACCTAACTTCTTAAGCAGCTTTTAAAGCAACTGAAGAAGTTGCTAGAAAAGTTGGATAAAAAATGGGAGAGGTTGTAACAAAAAAGATTGACAACAAGATTAATAAAGAAACATAGGAGAACAAACACACTCAAGTGAATAAGAGTGATGAAATATTAGAGTTTCTTAAAGCCCATTCGGACAATAACAACAAAACACCTACACCAAGTAATCAAAGAAATGATTTACTTTCAACTGAATTACACAAAATTCTAAATACGTTATTTTTATCTAACATAATAATATATGACATTTGGATTTTCAAATAATCGTGAAAGGTATGAATATTTCAGATATGAATTAACAACTGCTATTATTCAACCTGGAGCAAACATAACCCAAAATATATAACTGATATAAACTCAATAAATCAATCAGGAGCTATTGAATGGCACAATGCTTTTCTTGAAACTAATTTTAGCATAAGCAAGTATGATGGAACTGGTAATTATAGTGTAACCGATAATATCAGTACTATAAACGGTAGCTTTGGAATAATTAAATCGATTATTATTAAATATAATGATCAAACAGTCTTGGAAATGAAAGTTCGTAACCACATTGTAAAACTTAAAAATTTGGTAGAATATTGAAGGAGCTACGTTAAATTTATCGGTGGTTCTTAATATCATTATCCTGATTCCAGTCCTTTCAGTAATATACAAAAATATACATCTTAACTGGAGCAGCTTCTTATAATATTAGTGGGAATGTTAATTAAAATTTAAGTTTTCATAAGTGGCAGAAATTACTAACTGACCCTGCTGATAATAGTCAGACTGTTTTACTACCATTAATCAGATTAGGATTTTTCAGTCAGAAAAACAAATTCTGCAAAATGGAAAAATTTACTTCAAAAATCCAATTAGAAACTGATGATAATGTTATCATCCGTGAGAACAGTTAACTAAGAAAGCTAGATGTACTCTTTATAGAATGGTATTATACGTTGCAAGACCACAATTCAATCCACATTATGAAGCAAAATAATCATCAGCCTTTTAACAAAGTCATGGTTAGTCTAGTTGGTCATAGTTGAAAGAGTGGATTGTTACTTCTGATAGTACCAACACAAGACAAGGAACATTAAAAATAACAACTAGTATTCAAAAACCTAGACATGATTTTCTATTTATACGTAAATCAGATAAAATGGAGAATAAGTTACAAAACATGTTGTTGATAATACGTTTAACATTGCTTGCAAACGGAGTTAAAATTTATCAGCACAACTTGAAATATAAGTTGTGTCCTTTTGAAAGAATGGTACCTGATAAAGAATTATGTAAGACTTATAGTACAATATTAGAATATCAACTTGATTTTAGTCCAAATCAAAATGATCCTTATGTTAGTTTTGAAGAGTTTAAGCCTATGTATGGAATATCAAATTTTGATTTAACAAAACAAGAATCTGAACTAAATCCAGTGATACTAAACTAGAGCTTAGATATACTTTATGAGGTGTTCCAAATAAGGCTTACACAATATATGCGCTTGTACTACAAGAAGAAGAGGTCCATGTTGATAATACAAATGGTAGAGTATTGTTAAGCAAATAATCTTTTCTTAAGAGAAAACATACATATTTCATCTAAACTATTATTTTATGACACAATACCTTAGTTATAAGCTGTCTTTTACAGATAATCAAAAGCAAAACTTGCTAAAGCTCTTGTTAGTTAATCTCCTATTACTTTGAGATTACCAAGTCCTGGATTAGATGGTAATGATCAATTGATGTTAAATAAATCACAAATTAATAGAATCAAAAAAAGTAAAAATACCTTAAGATTTCAAAAACTCAATTAAGTCATGTTGTTCAAATTAATGGAATATTATTTTCTTGTTTGATATCACTTTTACCAACAGTAACAAAAGCAGCAACTAAAATACTTCCAGGATTAGCAACGGATGTAATCCAAAGACTTTCTAATTTCAAAATACTTGGAAAAGGATGAAATCACTGGTGGCTACTTAATTTCAAAAAGTAAGGTCAATTAATTAGCTCCATATGCATCTCATCTAACAAAAATACGAAACGATCAGCTTATGAAAGCAACTAAAAATGATAAAAATTATTCAATTAGACTTAATAAAAAACAACAAGGAGGTTTTTTAGCCAGTCGTGTTGGGGCTATTGGTATTCCATTGCTTGCTAAAGCTCTTCGAGGGGGGCTCCAAAATCAAAGATTTGGTAATGGTCTTCAAAATAAAAGATTAAAAATAGCTGTTGCTTGATTGCAAAACAGACTTTATTCTGATAGTGCCGTATGAATCACCTCCTTATGTTGGTATGGGTGTTAAAGAATCATAAATCACGCATCAAGCTAGACAGATTTTATAATTATTTAAAAATATTTTCGAGATTACTCTCATCCTCAGATCTAAATGTAAAAATTAGAAAATAATAACATTCTACTCAAGCATTTCCAAAGTAGGTATGGTAGCTAGGGAGCTAACAACAACTAAAACTTTATTGTTAGCGCCCTGCTCCTATATTCATCTTTGGTGATTATGGTTGGTCTGATCTCCTCAATGAACAAAGCTTCCAAGGTCTCTACGTATTCCTATCCCCTCGCTGGAGATTTTAGGGATCACTTTTTTACTGATACAGACGTGGAGAATTTGGAATTCACTTTCTTACTGATGTAGAGGGTTTCATGTGTTCTTTAAAACGGGTGGTAAGATAACGGTTTGTTTGACCGACATAGCAAGCATCACATCCTGGAGAAGATGTCCTGTAAACCACACCACTTTTCA
>RDPX01000297.1:439304-467917 GCA_003991215.1 Morbakka virulenta | reverse complement strand
GGTTTGTTTTGCTCACGTGATTAGAGAACGCGTGGGCGTAAATGTGTATGTTATTCCCAAGACGAGGTTTTTTTTCCTCGTGTCCAAATATGATCAAGAGATTGTAGATGTTAAAGAACGGCACAATTTCTGTCTCTGTTTCTATGGCCTTTACAGTTTCAATACTATATAAAAACCAGAGTTAACAGTTTTTAAATACTCACTCGGGAGTTTATAAACAACCATTTCACTTTGTCAGTACCCTTCCTTCAGTTGTTGGCTGCTGTGTCCATTCAACAACAGACCTGCCTGAGGTAGTGACGGACATATGTTCGGGAATATGAATGGGAGTGAAAATGATGTGAGTGAAGCAGAAGATGAACAGAGCAGAGATGATAACGATTTTACCTCACGAATAGAATTTGATGGGAATATTTTTGACGGCATTGAAAGTTTAAAAAACAGTGACGTTCAACTGAAAGGTTATTTCACGCAATAGTTTTTTCTCTTAAGTTTTACATTTCACTCGGAGGTATCACCCCTGATTCAAACTTCTAACCCCCTTACAGTTAGAAACCCATAAACTAAAAAGATAGTGTCAGTATTTACCTTCGTTTGCAGAAAAAGTTCAGGGAAAAAGTACCCAAAATTAATGTCAACTTTAGGGGGGGTCAGAAATCCAAAAGTTGACAAGAGTTGAGAAGAGGGGGGAGGGGCATTAAAATGGTGAAAAGTGGTTGACGTCATTTTCCCTAGTAACTGTGGCTAAGGCGGTGCCCTTTAGACAGACTTAGTTTTGACGCCCGATCTGACGCCAACCAATGGCTTTTGCCCTTGTTCAATTTGAATTCTATTCCACCTCTTGGAGAATCGAATCAAGAAGCTCTTGCTTACGTTGCAACTACTCTTACCATTAAGCCACGCCTCCTATTTCTGACTCACAAATAACCTGTACTTTAGCAGGAAACTGTGATTTGAAATTGTTGTTTTTTGTCACCAACAGCATGTCTTGTATAACCCGAACGTAATAATGTTGTAATAATAATAATAATAATAATAATAATAATAATAATAATAATAATAATGTTGAAACAATGCGCCTAGCGCTTTTGCGTCTTATTTTTAAAAAGAATGACCGGATGTATCTCACCAACTGGCGCCCAATTTCTCTCCTCAATGTAGATTACAAAATACTTGCAAAAGTATTATCTTTACGCCTGCAGCCTCTGCTTCATGAAATCCTACATGAGGATCAGACATGCAATGTCCCTGGTCGTACAATTCATGATAATCTACGACTGATAAGGGACTCCATGTCTTTTTGCCGACAAAGAAATATCCCCCTTACCCTTTTGAACCTGGACCAAGAAAAAGCCTTTGACCGAGTCGAATGGTCTTTCCTTGACAAAACTATGGCCAAAATGAACTTTGGACCAGTCTTCCGCCAGTGGGTGAGATCCATGTACAATAACATAACAACCAAAATTATTAATAATGGACATACCTCAGACCCTATCTCCCTAGCAAGAGGTGTTAGACAAGGTTGCCCCCTTTCCCCTTTACTTTACTGTCTTGTGGCTGAAACTCTAGCAAACGCAATTCGGAAAGCCCCACAGTTTGACGGCTTGAAATTACCTGGTGATGTTGAAGAGGCACGCATCTCACAGTATGCTGATGATGCTACGATATTCTTAACCAGTCAGAGATCCCTTCGAACAACATTGAATATAGTTTCAATTTATGAAAAGGCCAGTGGTTCAAAACTAAACTTAAATAAAACCAAGGCCTTGGTAGTCAACCTTCACCACCCAACACAACTCCATCACCCCACAATTGAATTCGTTCAATCCGCCACTATTCTGGGAGTTCCTTTTGGACAACCAAAAGATATCATAGCGTACCTAAGTTCCGTCATTACAAAACTAAAATCCAGATTAGATATGTGGAGTAGTCGTTTGCTGTCCCTCAGAGGTAAAGTCCTCATTTTGAATAATCTCGGTTTTTCTAAATTAAACCATATCCTTTCAATCCTCCCCATGCCAACACGGTTGTTCCAACATATCGAAAAAATCGCCTTTTCATTTTTATGGAAAAAGAGTCATGAGCCTCTTGCTCGGACATCCTGCTGCTTACCTGTGGACCAAGGAGGTTTAAATCTGACCCATTTGGTCTGTAGAGCACAAGCCCTTTCATTAAGCAACCTCAAAGACATTCTTGAACCCTCCAAAAAGAAATGGACATCCCTAGCGAGGTATTGGTTAGCCCAGCATCTCCACGGCACCTGGAGAACTCTCTGGAACAACCTATACCCAACAGTGTATGGTCAGTGCCCTGCATTTTATAAGATATTACTAAATGCGTTCAATACAGTTAAAGAAGAAATTCCATTTTTAAAAGAAAAAGATTTCTCAACTAAAGCATGTTACAAAATCCTATGCAAGAAAACACTCCCTCCTATCCAAGCTTTTGTACCCTACCGGGGGATTTGGAAAACAATCCATGCAGGCCTCTCAACAGGCCACGAAAATGATACATCGTTTAAAATTCTTCATAATATCCTTCCATCTGCTGAACTTCTACACAGATGGGGAATGAGAAATGTTAAACTCACATGTGACCAATGTAATTGTGTGGAAAGCACTACCCATATATTCACCTCCTGCAAAGTGGCCAGGAGATTTTGGAGAAAAATCATCCCCGCCCTGGAGAAATTGTTAGGTTCTCAGTTTTTAAGAGATACCGACCATATTCTTTTCCATCAATTTGGTGGTAAACAAATCCCGGCGGTCCCCAAAACTCTCCTCTTTTACCTAATTAAATTAGCAAAACACTGCCTTTGGCATTGGCGATGTAAGCGACGCTTCGACAATACCACTTATAATGAAAACAATGTGTTTACCCTCTTTAAGAACATACTTTATTACCGAATTTATACCGCATTCAGATCCCAAGACCTTTTCCTCCAAAAGGAATTCGAGAATGTCTGGCAATACAAACACATATTGTGTTGCGTCCGTAATGGTAATTTACATTTACATGTAAACTTGTAGTTTCGTTTCTGCCTAAAAGTAGGGTGCCCTCTTTTTTTCCCCTCTCTCTGGTTTCCTGTGAGTACTGTGGCTCTTTTAAGAGCCACAACAATGCAGCACCACATGTTCCAGGATATGTAAATATCTTTCCGTAATATATAAAATATAAAAATAAAAAAAAATGAGAAAAAGGTCTCCCCAGAAGATGAGGATAAAAAGACCCAAAAATAATAATAAATCATTCTTAAAAAATCAATCCTCCATTTCCCCCCTGTTTGTTTGTTTCTTTGTCTTTGTCTTGCGCGCGCGCAATGACCCCATTCTGCTCTCTTCTCTGCCTATCGGATTTTTCAATGATTAACTGGTGGACGTCATTTTTTATTCTTGAACCCAATGGCTCCCCCGTTTGCCACTGTTTACCAGGGTAGACGTGTGAGAAAGATCCAATAATGTTGCAATCAAACTGCGGTTCAGAGAAGTAATTTCTATCACAATAATCAATCGCTCTGAGCGTTTTGCACTACTTTGCTTGAAACACATTAATAGTAAACAGCTGATATCGCAGAAAATAAACTTCTTTTTGAGTTTGGAAATGCAGAATTTAACACACTAAAGATTAATAAATTTGTTGATAAGATGAAAAAATGAAATGAGGCATACTCGCCTTTTGCTTGGAAAGCGCGGTTTCAACTTTCGTTCGTTTGCATTTCGTTACTCTACCTTAAGTCGTGGGGTCTAATCCATCAAATCAATAGATGGCTAACGTAGCTTGATGGCACTATATATATAATCAAACAAACTGAACGTGAGTGAAGACCTGTATTGAAAAGATAAGAAATGCAACATACCCTTGGTGCTGAATAAAGATAACACGATGCACAAAAGCTCTTGTAAATATCACTAAAATTACTGATAAGTACCTGACATCTTGCTAATTATCTGCGACTCAAGTGCTATATTGTTTCACAAAACTCTTTTTCGATAAGTTGCCTGCCTTCTTTGGGTAAACTTGGGAATTCCCAAATCTTACAGCAAGTTTCAAACTGCCTCCTGTCAAACTGCAGAGAAGTAAAGTTTGTTGTTTGGAGGTCTTCTTTATTGACATGGTTCTTTACACAAAAACAAAAGAAACGACTCTAATCTCAAAAGAAAATTCACAACCAAGTGTTATGGTGAATTGTTTTCTGAGACGAATGACAACATATCATGTCGTACTCATTATTTAGAGACAAGGTACAAAAATTATGAGACGAATATATGAACCCTTAACCCTGTCTATATTCGGCTCTTGGTACCTATCTCAAGGGAAAGCTTACTGACTTTTAAGACCAGAGTGTCATCTTTATATTCGGGGTCCGAGATTTTGAGGACCGAAAATTTTCTGGTGTCTAAAATTGACAGCAACCTGACACATTTTGTGTCCGAGATTTCGGTTGCCAAAATTAACTAATTTTGGTCTCGAAATTGAGGCCAGTTTATTACTTAACAAAAACAAATAAATATGGAGATCTGGAACATTCTAAAACTATTGTCAATAAAAAGCAACAAAAGGCGATTATTTATTGCTTTCAAAATTTGTCAACATACACTTTTTTAAAATAAGGAAGTTATTTATAAGCAAGTACTGCTCGACTACTCAGGCATATTAAGGAAGTTCAGTACTGAATCGTTGAGACCTGAGGTCGATCAGAGTTTATTTACACTTAAAGTTCCAGTTTTCACAACCAAGTTTTTTTGTACTCCTTCATGCCAAAATGATTGAAAGTGGCAGAAAATGAAAACGTCTTTTTTTGGCTTTACACATGCAAACAAAATCAAGATGGCAATGGGTGGTGGTAGCAGTCAGTAGTGACGGCAACCGTATCACCAGATCCGCAACAGTAGCTTTCATACGGCAATAGAAGATAAAGCTCAGCAAAGTACAATGTAAAAAACGATTCAACAAGGTAACAATGAAACCTAAGCTCATGGAATGGCATTGCGAGTTGAGAAAATGGCTTACAAATAGGAGCAAACAATCCGAATAATGACAGAAAATAGGGAAGATTTCCTTCGAAGAAACGCTTTAATTTGAATCAAGTACCGCTTTCATTTGCGATCGATCGAAAAACCACATATTGAAAAACCGGAATCATAAATTATGGGTGATCAAACCTGTGAGTGGCTCAGAGAGCCGTCAATGTATGTTGCAAATTGAATTCAGTAAAAGATAGCCTCCGTATTACAGTCATTTTTCGAGGAACACGGCAAAGGATAACGATTGAGGAAATAAAAGCATTCTATTTTGATATAGATGGATGTTGGCAGCAAAATGCTTAGACCAATACAAAAACGTCTGCAGAGAGGTTGAACTATACATTAGCACCCGCGATTGCTAACTTAGACGAGTTCGTGCTTTTTTGTGACAATCTCGAGGCGCAAGTAAGCCTTCCTTTTCTGGAGGCTGGCCGTACATTTAAGGGCATTGTATGGTAAGGTGTCCCAACGCCAACGATTTATGGAAGCCAACTGATGCAGTGGGAGGCTGTCTGCTTTAAAAAAATGCTAAGAAATTTAGAGACGGCATTGTCAGCCAAGGAACGAAGAACTCTTTTGACGTATTGGATTGGAAAGGCATATCGAAAATTTCGATCGAAAGATTATAACAAATCGTGATACAACTATTTTTAAAAGAAGGGCTGCTTCATGACTGCAGATAGCTCAGAAGACACAGACAAACCTAAAGGACTGGAGGGTTACAGTGTTCTACCACCCTTATCCAGCATTTCTTCATTTGATGCTGTTTTTTGTAAAGCCACTGAGCCTACAGTCACACCACATCCTAATGATATATAAAAGTCTTCAAAAGATTTTACAGCGAGATGATGAAAATGAAGAAATTGACAACGAAAAGCGTTGTACCCACTAGCACCACCTCGAAGGAGAAGCACTTCAGGTCCTCTATAAATAAGGGTGGTGTACGGGTGTGGCCTCTTGGTATAACGGAAAAATGTGGAAAGTTCAGCTGGCATTTGACGATAGTTCCGATGATTATACTGAGCCAGACAAAATAGACGGTGTGGAGATTATCTCTCTATCAAATGACTCTGTTTCAAAATACTCTCCTCCCTTTTTTCGTTTATGTTAAATTCGTTTTTCCTTAACAGTTTATCTTCTGTTTTTGACTAAGAGTTATCATTTTTTCAGGTCTTCATGTTGCTCTCGACATTTTCCTTTAATACGCATGCGCAAAATATCAATAAAAGACGTTTTGATAAGAAACTCTTAAGAATGTTTGGTATTAAATTCACAAAAAAGTCTGTCCAGAAAATCGTAAAAGCAGTGCTTGAAAATTTTTACTGCCACAAAAGTCAATGGGCAATATGGACGTATTTCAAAACGATCAATTTTCTCTTCGGCCAACAAGATAGGTACACAATTTGTCTATGCGTTTTATAAACGTGGAACTGAAAAACCATAATAATTGTTGGGTGATCTAAAAATACTTCAGTAAGCATGTCATCTTTTTTGTCTGTAGTTACGAAGCCTCTGGTTCCATTTAGAAAACCCATCCTTTCTTCAGTCCATATCAAATTTGGCAATTTGAAGCAGTTTGTTCAAGCTTTGGATACATGGAAAAACGTTTTTTTTTAATCTGCATCCCATTCTCCCGTTTCACCAACAAAAAGGAATTAGTTATACTGGTGGGGTATACTGTAAGGACTGCTAGGGTATACTGTAAAGGTGTAGTGATTTCTGTCTCGGTTAAGGCCACAACATCACCAAGATGATAATTGGCCTCAAACCTGAAAATGAAAAAAAAGTTGGAAACTTCGTAGATTCAATAAACTGTCAAGAAACAGTAACATAATACTTATTGTAGCAGTTGCAAATAACTTTTTGGGAAACAAGGAAGCAGCGAAATTTTTAAGCATTTTCAAACGTAAGGATGAAATATGAGCATTTACCTCCGCAGTAAGTAACCTTGATAACTTCCCTGGTATACTTGGCGGTGTGACAAGCAGCGTAAACATTTTCAACGTGACATAAAATCGATGGAAAAGAGAATTTTAGGCAAGAAGTTTAGACTTGGATATGATGGCACACTATTGCGAAAAAAAATGTATGGCTTTTGTGAGCTTCAGCACTTAGAAAAACTATCCAAATGTATGACTTTTGTGAGCTTCAGCACTTCGAAAAACTATCCAAATGTATGACTTTTGTGAGCTTCAGCACTTAGAAAAACTATCCAAATGTATGACTTTTGTGAGCTTCAGCACTTAGAAAAACTATCCAAATGTATGACTTTTGTGAGCTACAGCACTTAGAAAAACTATCCAAATGTATGACTTTTGTGAGCTACAGCACTTAGAAAAACTATCCAAATGCAAATTTTTGAGAAATTGAGCATTTACAATACTGGAATTTACTTGTAGAAATTTTGATGCATGTACTACTTTTCCATTAAAATTTTGAAAGAAGGTTCTAGTGTTTAAAACAAATCATTTTCATGTGTTCAGTGACCTTATTACATGAAAATAAGACGCTGAAGTTGTAAAGCCGCTCAAAATTAAGCCCCCATTACTTAAGCCGCAACAACGAAAAAATCGTATTTTTGGTGACATTAATTAAGCCGCTGTGCGAATGTAAACATGCAGAGAAATTAAGAGAACTTAAGAGATCACTAAGTTTCATTGACTCTTTCTTTGAGAAAGTCAACAAGATCGTATATAACACCGAAGCAAAATAATGACCGCACGNGTAAATTTTTTGAACTTGTGCCGCCCCTGGTGGTAAGTGAAAGTTTTTTGTTTCTGCCTTTTGGCGGTGAGGGGAGGTTTGTTTCCCGTTTCATGAGGCCGGATCGAACTCACCGGGGTGGTCTTCAAATCTACCTCCAGCAGCTTATACACACACAAGCCTCCATTACTTAAACCGCAACAAAGAAAAAATCGTATTTTTAGTGACATTAATTAAGCCGCTGTGCGAATGTAAACATGCAGAGAAATTAAGGGAACTTTAGAGATCACTACGTTTCATTGACTCTTTCTTTGAGAAAGTCAACAAGACCGAAGCAAAATAATGACCGCACGTGTAATTGTCGAGGTAAAGTCAACTGTCCCCTTGAGGGGAAGTGAAGTGATTGAAATTTTGCATAGTCAATAAAACCGAGGTGATAACGGCCTCTGATGTGTTAATTTATTATGGTGCTTCGGAAGGAGAATTCAAGACTCACTCACCACACGAAATCATTTAGATTAAAGAGGTATATTAATGGCACAGAACTATCAAAATGTATCTAGGACTTAAATGAAAAATGTACAAATATATGTATATATGTATATACATCTTAATAAGGATCTAAAGTAAGTTTTGCCTCCTGTGCTTCCTTTCCTGAATTAGTAATCCCGGTAAATCGGAATCCCGATGTGATAATTTCATGTCCTTCTTCAGTTTTGAGGGATTGAAGATGCAATGGCTTTAACGTGGTCAACTGTAAGTCCACTTTGATGGTCGTAACATCGCGATTTGGATCTTCTAACACTTCCTACATAATAAGAGACGTCAAATATTTGCTGAATTCGTTATACTTCATTTTTTTTAAATGTTGCATTCGCAGTCACATCGAGTGGCTGCAGGAGGTGTGTCAAATTTTTCGGCACCGTGACAGATTCGATCCCTAACTCAGCCAACCTGGCTTCTACTTTTGGTGTATTTTGACCAGCGAAGGTATCCCAGATGAGCAGACATATCTGATTTTTTTGAGTTTCAAATCGGTTTTCATGTGTTCAATGTAAGGCGCTAATATACAATCAATCACACGAATAGTTTCCTTTTCGTTACTCCAATGAGTGTCATTATATGAAAACAAAAAATATTCGTCACCTAGGCGAACTTTTGGGAGACACTTTTCCGTTTTTCCTTTGTATATTACTTACAACGGCAGAAGTTTACCACTCAAGGTCTCAATTAATGTCAATGTTATCACGCACTTATTGCTTCCACCAGGAATTGGAATGTGCTTTTCACCCTCACCAGCCATGGTTACCTTACTAGCGGAGACAAACTTCGATGGCGTTTGATTAAGATTAAGAATTAGTTCATCGGAGATGTTATGAACCTAAACTATCGATGCGATATCGTGCAAATATTGAGTTCGAACTTACCACCATAATGCACGCGTAACGACTGGCCGAGACGTAGTTGTTGTTCGCCAAGAGAGCTTCATCCGTAGTTAGAGAGAACGTACCCATGATCTGGTAACTTGAAATTCTACAAACATCCCATACTTTTTTATGTCAGAACGAATCAGTCTCCCTAAAACTCCACGTACAACGTGAATATTGATCATAGCACCAGCGGTTCTCAGATTAACAATCATACATTTCAACTTTTTGTCAAGTTCAGAAGAGAGCAGCGTTGGTCTTCCGCGCTTCATTCCAATCGAGATATTTGTTGTTGTGGATTAGCAGTCAGTTGGAATTTATACTTTTCAGTTCATCGTCTAACTGAGCTTTCATTTATGTTTGGGAATTCATCCATAAAGTGCACTGCAGCGGGACTATTTCCATGTAACATAGCATAACGTGCAACTCTTAACTTTCCTTCCTCTTTTATACATATTTCGCTTTTTTTCATTATTTTCGTCTATGTTTCCTAGCTCTTGTGATACTTTACTTGCCTCTTAGCCCTGCGATGCCCTCGACCTCCAAAGAAACCTTGATCGAACTCGCTCCGTTGCATACACTTTTTGATTCAGATGGTGCAATATATTTAAACAAAGACATTATGCTAATTCTGAGTCAAACAACTTTGTGTACATGTATGGCCAACGTTCGAATATACCATATATATGCAATGTTCGATTATATACAAATTTTAAATAAGCAGCTTGAATAAGTCATGTTTGGATGTTCGATCATTGCAATCATTGGCAAATTTGATTTTATTAAATTACGAGTTGGCAGCACCGTAGTAATATAATAACATAGCTTCTGCAGTTACTCATTGCTATCAATTTAACACAGCATTGCGTGAATTCCACGTATATTATAATACCGTAAACTTGAAGCCCTTTGTTGGGCAGAAACTGATATATAATTGTGAACGCAATAACCCTTACGACAAGTTTGCGGTTTGTGGAAAATAATATTGCCAGGAAAGTTAGCGAATTCTGTTGTTGGTCATCTTCCACGACACATTCGGTTTGCATTACAAAAAGGAGCAACAATTTCTGCTACAGTGGTAGATTTAAAGCCCAGAAAGTCGCCTTTGGTTCAGGGTGGCCTGGAAATTTTAATTGGTATGACTGCCTTCTGGATCAGTGCTGAAAAGCTAGAAATTTTAGGGAAAATTATCGAGACCGTAAATTTGCATTCATATGTGGACGAGAGTAAGACATTGTTAAAGGAAATGGGCGTCAACAATGATGATGAAGATGATGACTACGATGAAGGCTAAATTATGTAAAAGAAATCATGTTAAAATAAAAGGTAAACTATAATGTAAAACAAGAGTCTTTGTTTATTTCTTGCAACGGTTAACATTTTCCCCCAAGTGCCATGATATCAAAATATCTAAATCATTAATAATTCGTTGAAAATAGCGATTCCAATTTTTGTAAAAATAAAAATTACTACACAAATTAAGCCGCCAAAAATTAAGCCGCTACATTAATTAAGCCACCACTTATTAAACCGCAACAGTTTAAATGCAGCTTAACTAATGTAGAGTTTTATTGTTGTGTAACACGGTAAACCATTCCTTGGTTCAAATAAGCTGTTTGGTTGAAAACAACCCAGCAGAATTCTGTACATCTAGTTTATTATATTGTTGTCTAGAAAATGAAATGTTAAAATCATGTCGCTCCGCGTCGTCGCATCGTTTCATCATCACTCATTATTTTGAAACGCTGTGTTTATTAATATCTTTAGTATTCAAATGTTGTAATGGTTCTTAAATGCATGCTCAGTTGGGGCATTTGTCAATGCTTTTTGAAAATGTCAGTCCCTCTGGAGAAAAGACCGTTAAGTTATTTGTTTCTTTATTGATGTAAGATCTTTATTATGTCATGAGTCTTAAACTTGTGAGCTACGTTTCGAGAGATGCGTCTCCTATCCTTATCTACTAACGTGATTAGGTACAGCTCTTTAATACGTGGACAGAGGAGACCTTCTCGGTGATAGGCATTGAGCTGTTTTTCAGTATTGTCCCCATAGTTTTTTTGTGTTTCTTGTGTCTCTTAGTGTAAGATACACTGTAAATGTAATTGCAGTGCTGTAAGGAATGGATTGTTTCTTTTCTTTCTTTTTGTTCAGTTGGTTTCCTTGCCTATAATCTCTCCATCTTTGCGATAATCTTGTGTCCAGCAGTGTTTAGCTATTCCTTGACCCTTGACGTCACCTTTTTGAACACCTCTCCTGTGCCCCCTTTACTTTTGACCCAAGGAACACTTTGATTTCCTAATGTAAGAAGCAGGGGAATCCTTACAATTTAGCCTGTAAACTATAATAGTCCTCTCTTCACGTAGGACTGAGGCCATTGGCTTTGACAGTGTCTTTCTTAAGAGGGGTGTAGTAAAGCAGAAACACTGGGCTTTGTATTGTCGTCTTAAGTGCTGACAGATATTTTTGGCATAGGGTGGGTATTCCTTTCAGATGTTCTATTTTTCCTTTCTACTTGGATTCAGTATTTCTGTATAAGGCTGGGTATCCTTGGAATGGTATCCACATGATAGAAAAACTATCCGATGGTGACTAGCTTCCTTGATAAGATAGTATGAATTACCAATGATTCCTTTTGCACTTCTACTGGTCAGTGTGAGTTGGTTTTCAGTCTGTCTCTTCAAAAGGACATCAAGGAAAGGTAGTCTTTGTTATTCTTCTTTCTCTATGATGAATATGATGTTTGAGTGAAGACTAATGATGTGATCAAAGAAGCCTTGCAGCTGATCTTTAATAATTGCAAAGACATTGTCAACGCATCTTTCCCAGACATTTGGTTCTTGGTTCGCTATTGATGATGCTGTGGCTTCTGCTGGGTTTCCTATTTCCATGCCAATTGGTTCCCCTTTCGCTTGTTCTTAATTTGGTTTTATTTCCGGATTGATATAGTTGCTTCTTCATGAATATTAAGTTAGAAAATGCTTGTATTTTTCATACAAGCTTATTGTTGTTCGTGACTCATAAATTTGTCGACACACTAAGCTCTCAATAGATCTAAAAAAAAATTAGTAATATTACTATTTGTTAAGGAACCCTGATCTAATGGTTAGTGCAATTCCATTGTAACCAAGAGGTTCCGGGTTCGATTTCCCGAGCCGCCGAAGAGAATTTGCAGCTCTACAAAAAAAACAAACCATTGGTTGGCGACCGGAAGAGCATCCGGCCAAGAAATTCATCACTGCCAAAACAAAGTCCCTTTGAAGGGCATATTGTGCGCCCCACTTACTGGGAAAAATAACGTTAAAACAAAAACCCCCCAAAAAACAAAAACACAATCTGTTAAATTATGGTTTGTATAACGAAACAGTCAAACGCAATATGTAACATAAAAAAATTTGATTGGTTAATACTTTGAGTAGCGCCATCAATGAAGTATGAATAAATAGTTTTATTATATGGTCCAGTTTGTAAGTGAAAATAATGAAACGAGTTAAGATATTTTTCAAGAGGTCACAAATTTCATGATTCAACCTCAGGAGAACCTTTTCTTTAAGGTCTGCTTTTGATTTCCATTCCTGAGCATTGTAGAGTTTCATCTTTAACTCCTTTTGGATCTTCTATCATGTGTTGTCACTTAAGGTGTTAAGGAAACGGTTTTAAATATTATTATTTTGTCACATCATCGAAAGACTTTTATATTTGATCAAGCTGGCTGGTGTGTATTTGGTCAATGTCTTGGTGATATTTCCCGAGGCTCAGCAGTCTTTAGTAAATCGGTTTTTAATACTGTAGTATAACTCGTTTATGTTGAAACATGGAAACATTGGTACCTTGGCGTAGTTACAAAATCAAACCTTATTCTCCTGCATGGTTTAATAGTCACCTCATTTGCTATTGCTTATTGCAATAGTTTCTTTGTTACGTTTTGATGAGAGGTTACTGATTAATCTAGAAAATCTTTCCGACGGGCTAGCACTATTTGTGCAAGGGTAATCATTTCTTTGTTACGTTTTGATGAGAGGTAACTGACTAATCTAGAAAATCTTTTCGACGGGCTAGCACTATTTGTGCAAGGGTAATCATTTCTTTGTTACGTTTTGATGAGAGGTAACTGATTAATCTAGAAAATCTTTCCGACGGGCTAGCACTATTTGTGCAAGGGTAATCATTTCTTTGTTACGTTTTGATGAGAGGTAACTGACTAATCTAGAAAATCTTTCAGACGGGCTAGCACTGTTTGTGCAGGGGTAACTACGGATGCTAAATCTAGCCATGTGGAGCCCATTTATGCATCAATTGTTTCCAAGATTTCGAGATTTTGGGGCATTTACTCTGGTGCTTTGAATTCAGGCATGGTGATTGCTCCCTCACGTTTTGATGATGTTCAGTTTTCTATGTCCTCTACGGAAAGGGATGGTCTTTTTGCTAATTGTTTTCCATCACATATTTTTTTAATGACACTGGTGTTTCTTTGCCAGAGTTCCCTTTGCAAAATTATTAGATTTTGGACTCTGTCATTAGGAGTCCAAGTTTTGGGGTAAAGATTAACCATGAGCTTGATTATTCTAAAGCTCCAGGTTCAGATTCTATTACAGTAGTTGTCTTCGATAAGGGTGCTTTGGAGCTATCTTTCTTGCTATCCAAACTTCTTAGTCTTCATCCACCGAAACCTTGTTTTCCGTCATCCTGAAAAAATTATGTTGTCCCTGTCATTAAGAATCAAGGTGCTCCACCCGATTCTCCCAAACATAGACTTGACCGTCATTCGTAATGGCTTTGAATGACTTATCACAAATGCACTGGTGAAATTCCTGCAGTAGCTAAGTACTTTCGTTAATTTTCAGTACGAATTTACAGGCTCTCGCTCCTCTGGTGGGCTTCTAACTTAACGTAACGTAACAATAGTTTGACGGTAAAGTGTGGTGAAGGATGTGAATATTTCTAAGGAATTTGTCAAGATGTGACACGCTGGTATGCTTCATACGCTTGCAGATTACGATACTTGTAGGTCCTGGGCATCAATTAGTCCTTTCTCTTAGATCGTGAAATGCATCTGGGACTTAGTAGAATTGCATCTGACGAGTATTCCATTAATGCAGGCTTTACTCACGGCTCTATTTTTATTCTCTTTCCTTCTCTATATCAGTGAACCTTCCAGGTAACTTGATTCAGTTTATCAATATACCGATGACACTACCTTTTACTCTGACAATAACTACAAGGCAACTAAGCAGGGAGGTGCCAAACTCATAAGATAGAGTCCAACCTTTAGGTTGTCAGAGAATGGGGAAGGAAAAGGTTAGTTTCTTTCAATGCAGAAAAAACCCAAACTTTAATAGAAAATCCAAGTCCTTACTCTCCTCAAAAAAAATATAAGTGTTCTGATATTAAGCTGGGCGAGTTTGCTTTTCTTGAGAAATACTCATCAAAGGAATGCTTAGTTTCTCCTTTTCTTTGTATCTTTCGCAGGATTCGTGTATTTCATCTAAAATGGGTTGGGTCCTCAAATCGCTTTTGAGAGCACCTTGTACCGGGGGCCATTTTATATCGATATCACCTCCCACTTGCATTGAGTATTTTTGTCACAATTCGTCAAATATTCCTTCAACTCACCACAATATTCTTGATGGAGTTCCGAGACGTGTCTGTAACGTGGTAGGTCCAAATCATGCTGTCACTGTAGCCTTTATGTCATCGGCGTAATGTGCCTTGCCCTAGTCTTTCTGTAGGTATCATTAGTGCTCTGAAGTTTGCTAGTACAAGGTGTTGCATCACTTGCGACGCTTTTCTCTCAGTGTCTCTTCATACTGAAACAATAGTTGCCTCTGTTTCCAAGTGTCTATAAATTATTTTCCCCTTCAACTGCTAGATTGTGTAACTGGCTTCCGACTTCTTTCCCCAACATATGACTTTAATGTTTTTAAGTCTAGGGTCAACTGTTATCTCTTAGCCTAATCTTTTCTGCCCTTATTTCAGTTCAAAATACCTAGAGGATTTGTCTTTAAGGTTTACTTATCATACTCCCCTCTTCCAAATTAAAAAAAAGCAGTCAAAAAACAAACATTAAACCCTGAAAAACAACCAAAAAGAGAACGAAATTCGAAAAGGGAGTGATAAATGCCATCAGTCACAGCATACTCAGTATAACCGAAATAATGGAAATGGAGTCGCGATGCATTCTATATTTGTAGCATATCGGCTGAATAAATCCAAGAACAATTTTGTCACTGAAAAAATCCTAGGAAGTGCAGTTTATTAATTCAGTTTGGATGAGTACCCAGGAAGCTTATATTATGTTCATGTTTTTACGAGAACCTCATTAAAAAAACAGAATTTTAATAAAATAAAGTAGACAACGGGTGAAGGTGTCGTTAATTCAAATGCTTAACCATCAAGGCTTTTCTAATAGGCTTTTCTAATAGGAAATGCGGACAGTGTAAAAAAAATCGAGTAATGAAGAGAGACGGATAAACTCTAATCTTTTATTGTAAGTTGTTATCAAAGCGTTTTGTAAACATTCTCTTCAATCCATGTTTTCAAGTAGCAAGATAAAATTATAATTTTTCGAAAAACGTCTTTGCTTTTAAAAAATGTCTTTCTTCGCAATTTTTTGCAACTGCATGTCGCAAGTGAAAAATGTCGATGCAGTAGGACTTTTGCAGCAAAGAAAGTAATTCAAAATATGATTATGATAAAAGATCAGGGTTTTTTTTCAATGACAGATACTGTACTAGGTTTAAGTCACATTAATACAAGGTTGTGCCCTCACCAAATATTTGCATTAGGCTACATCATATTATTATAATTTTAACTCCAAGAGCATTCCCTGTTCGGAAAAGTCAAAAAAATAACAAACCCTTGTTTCTTATCACATGATGTCACCAACCGATACCAGCACTAAATGTATTTAAAAAACTAAACTTCATTCAGAATACATAGTTTGATACCCCGGGTTACTTTCTTATGTAATAATCAAATTAGAAGATAGCAAGCACAAGCCAAGTGAGTTTACCCTAACTCATAATCAATATTAATACATGGGCTAAAATCCTTGAGCTTAACAGTGTTAAATTGGTTTTAGCAGATGCTTACCAGATACGTTATAAATGCTAAAGGCATTTCAGAAATGTAGGAGGCACCTGTACATTATGGCATCAATATATAGCATTGAGCAAGTATTACTGTGGGTCTTTAATAGTAAAACTCATCAATTAACTCAAGTGCTTTTCAAATAAGATGAGGAACTCCACTGAAAACGAGACTAAAATAAAATAATACAATGATTGCGCGTCATATATCTCCTACGTCTCCACCCACAAGGCTATAAATTGGGGACAATAAAGAGTATGCACTGAATATATTTGAATAGAAAATCAATGCACTAATAATATTTATAGCATCAAGTTTGGATATTGTCCACCTTGATACACAAAAAAATGTACCAAAAAAAAAAAATTAATAAAAAACCCCGGAGTGAATCAAACTGAATAAAATGAATGACCCTTTAGGAGTTCTAAATTTACTCTGGACCCTATTCTATTTCTTTCTACTAAAAGTTAAAAAATTATAAATTTTCACTAAACTTAAAAAAAAGCTAAGTACGCCTTATTGTTCTTATTAAAAACTATAATGAAGGCCTGGCTTTCCTTCAATGAATGTAAAAATTTACATATCTACTGAACATCGTCAATATTCAACCCTACTTTCGGGTAGCTTGTAACAGACAATTACAAGTGTACAAAATGCGTATCACGTCAATCGTCTTTTACGAATTTATTCTTTATTCACTTTCTTTATTATATAACGTTCAATTCTCAGCAGGGCACAATTAACTGCAATGCAAGTAACATTAATACTAAGAGTGAGAAGGTTAACACGGAACACAATTAAACGAGGGATTGCGCACCAAAAGGAAAGCCGAAGGTTGAGGGCTGAAAAGTTTTAAATAAATTAACGACGAAACTAAGACAATAGTCGCGTGCTATATGACCACATCAACAAACGAATGGATAAGAACAAGGTGGGGCCATAAAATGCAGGTATAACACATTTGTAATGGGCCAGGCGGAAGTAGCAATGAAGAGAGAAGATACAACAACGAGAAAAAAGGTAAGACCACGAGCAGTAAGCTGTACGGAACGAGAAATAATACCTTATGTGGAACAAACAGACCAAGTTATTCAATTAAAAAGACCTGATATGGTTATAGTGGGCAACGAAAATAGCAAATGCCACATTATAGACTTCGCTGTCCCATATGATACGAGGGTTGATAAAAAAGGAAGACAATAAATTGAAGAACCAACACAGGGAGTTAATGGTGATGCCAATTGCATTCCCGAAGGAGTACGGGAGAAAGGAAAATTTGGTTAAGGGGCAAGTATTGGAAAACACTAGTAATAAATGATGTTCTGGCATTTTGAGTTTAACTTACGTAAAACAGCAATATCTAGAAAACCAGATTTGGTACTGGAAGGCAAATAAAGAAATGTGATATGGATTTGTGATATGACATGCCCGCAATTGGCAAATATAGTAGCGAGAGGAAATGAAAAAGTCGCAAAATATCGACAACTCGCATTTGAAATAAGAGTGAGGAGACCTGGAGGTGATATCACGATAGTCGTTGGTGCTCTTGATGACGGTATAAAAGAAATGTTGCACAAGGAAAAAGTATTTAAGGAACACTTAAAACGAGCATGATTAGCTAAGATAACAGTTGCAGAGATGCAGAAAACTCTATTAATCGACAATGAAAGCATGATTCGAAAAGTACTTTCAGGATTCGTGCGGCATGAAGATTAAATACTGCTACAAAAGATTCGATGTATAAGGGTAGGATCTGGAAATGATTAGAACATGCAGGATCAAAGAAAGACACAGAGTATTATATTTGCAGCCCAAGAACAAGGAGTAAGAACAAATTCAGTAAATAACATCATTTACAAAAAATGTAAATGATGTTATTTAGCCTTTATAAAGCCTATGCAGAAACGAAAATAAAAAGATTGCCCACATTGCATCTATCAACAGCTAGTGTAAGTACAATTAAAGAGTGGAGACATGATAAGGTAGCTCAAATTGTTAGTGGAAGTTATGTCAAAAACTTGGATCAATCAATGGAGATCTCTGGTACAACAATAAAGTAGAAAATGTGATTGAAATATACAACATAAGGTTATTATCTTCCAACACAGAGGGATAATCGACTGAAGCATAGCCGAACTGAAAAGAAAAGGTATATAAAATGCGCCACTGAACTTCTACGGAAACCTTATCCGTTAGGAGCTGCAAGAATACTAACAAACGTACCGGAAATCCAAAGCCAAGCGACTTGGCATGTTATTCAGCAATTAGCCGGCAGTCAACCGACAGTCAGCATCAACGTTGAGTGAACAATGAACAAAAATAGTTTTTTCTCACCCTTGTAGGTATAGTTTATATGTCTGCATTCACTTTTCCTGGCTTGTTGTTGGTCGGTGAATGCGGGTCTTTTTACCCATCCAATACCAAATGTATGTAACCACTAAATAATAAGTGTCTTACAATCTCTTGACCTTTTTTCGTAATTACATACTTGTGTAGCTGGTTATCATCTGAGCAGCAAAAATAAAAGCACTAGTGGCGGCTCTCTTTATACTACTAATACCTTGTCTGCTAAAGCAGATCTAAGAAAATTGCTTTTGCTTTTAATCTGGGTTAGTAAAATGTACCTTGAATCGTTAATAAGCCAACCTCATAGCCGCCCCACTTAAGAGTCAATTTTTGTCAAAACGCCCTCTTTTCATATTCTCCAATCCATAAGGCACTGAATTTCAATAGTAATACACGCTTTTTTTAAATATAAAAATAGCTTCTATAAGAATTTCAGGGTGAAAATTGCCTAATTTGTAAGAATATCTTAAAATTATTTCCAGGGTGAGTTTCATAAGAATAAATTTTAGTAAAACAGAAATATTATGGGAATTAAAACATTCTGAACATACTTCATGATATATATCGGGTGTCCAAAAAAAACAACAACACATTTTTAAAAAACTTTAAAATATAGTAAAAAAAATAATTAAAAAAAAAATTATATTCCTCTATGTTTGATTGACTTTGTGAAGCCAAAATGCCCGAGTGCTTTTTGTTTCTTCACTGGGGTAGCCATCACACTGATACTTTAACGCTTCTCTTACACAACTTCACGAGAAAAGAATTTTCTCATAACCCCACTTTCAACAACGTCATCGAGTAGAATGTTACCTTAGAATGTTGACGTTCGAATTCTGACGTTGTGATTATTCAATGAATTTTCAGGCTGTTTAAAAAAATAAAAACTAAAATACAAGCATATATTAAGAATATTTCACCCTTACATTTTGTCAAATCATAAGAATACTTCACCTCAACGAAATTTTACTATTCTTATAAAAAGAAAAGCGTGTACATTTCTTGTCTTGTTCAAGCAGCACTATGCTTAAAATTAAAATAATCACCAGCTTATTAGTTCGGAAAAACACAAAAATAAAAAGGCTTATTTTGCAATTGTCTGCTTACATTACAAGACAACTCTAACTACATTCTTAAAGTCGGGACTAATCAAAGAGTAACTTTTTATAGCTCCAGTCTTAGTAATTAGTTCCTTACCTTTTTACAAGTTCGATATACGTTTTAATACTGAAATGAAATGTCATACATTGTCGATATCAATAAGTAATACAAAAGCGCCTGCACTAAGCATTCAAACTTGAGTCTTGATGCCAAGACTAAGGATTCGGAAATCTCTTGCTGTCTTAAAATGTTCCTGACATTGGCACTATTATTCAACAATCTATATTATAAAAAGTTTTTCAATGACTACAGCTGTGACTAACATACAAATTTATACATCACTTGAATTAATTATAACTTTCACATCGCTTAATGTTTCTGCTACAATTTCCTTATTTCTGAATACTATTTTAAAAAATCAACTTACACTAGGGATGCTGATATACTCCGAAACCAAATTCTCTACTCAGCATTATCATTGCTATTATTTTCGTTCTTCGCAAGCGTTACTTGAAAATGCGAATCATAACATATAACCAAAGGTTTCTCTGAACTATACAACCTTCATTGCCAATAACTCCACAGAATTTTAGCTCTTATTATTATTACATCATCATCACCACCACCACCACCACTACCATCATCATCATTACTATTATCACTGTTTTCATTCTTCACAACCAAGTGTTATACCATTTGCTTGAAAGAAAGGACGTTTTAATATACAACCAAAAGTTCCTCTGCATTGTTTAGCCTTCACATGGCCAATAACTCCAAAGAATTATGCCTATTATTATTATTGTTATTATTATTTAATAAGTGTTTGGTACGTAGCTCTTGGTTTTGGGATGAAATCAAAGCAGTTCTTCCACTAATAGTCGAAAACGTTTCTCGCTAGGCTGAAATTGCTGTAGTAATTCATGTTACTACTACTACGATGATGATGACATTACCATTATTATTATAATTATAATTAATATCATTATTATTATTATTATTATTATTATTATTACATTCTTTATTTGACACNATCTTGTATTACTTTCAGTAAAATGTGCAACGCTTTGAACATCGACAACAAACACGAGCGCTTTCTTTTAACCAAACTTTCCAACATAATCATTCGCACCACATACTACATATTCTGTCGTAGAAATAAACCATGGACCAACCCTGAACTATTGTCGTTTTATTGATTTTGTTAGTAAAATATTTAAATTTTGATTTTGTTAAATAGGCAAGTCAATGCAAACTACCTTGATTAGTGAGGTTTGTAATTGTATGTGTTCAGATGAAAAAATAAAAAGTTTCCAATATTATTATTTAAAAAGTGTTTGTTTGGTACGCAGCTCCTGGTTTTGGGATGACTTCAAAGCAGTTCTTCCACTGATAGTGAAAAACGTTTCTCGCTAGGCTGAAATTGCTGTAGTAATTCATGTTACTACTACTACTACAATGATGATATTATCATTATTATTAAAGTAGTAGTAGCAGAAGTAGTAGCATTATTGCCAAAAAGGGGAGTGAATTGCCGGAGGGTGGAAATTGATGGGCCAGAAAACCTTAAAAAATCCACAAAAAATAAAAATAACCGTGTTCGAAAGACTGTTTTTCTTTGATTTTGTGGAGCACTGGGATAAAAATATGCTAGTTGATTAGGTTATCAAGAACTATTACAACGTGGCGAAAGGAAGTCCAGAACGATGCACAGGTCCAGATATTTACTTTGCATACGTTACACTTTTACCCCAGCACTTATTTCATAATGGAGAGAGTAATGATATCTGATATTTCGTGGCTCAAGCGTAAGGTCCAAAGTAACGGAGTTCTTCGAATGCTACACATAGACGGAAATTCGAATAACAGCATTTTATTGCCTGGGTTCCCGTTTATGTAATGATGTTTTTAGGCCAACTACTTTAATTTGTTTATTTTGTTTACGAACTAATGCAGCTCTAAATATTTTCAATAAACTATTCCGGTCCTCAAAATGTTTCTTGACAAAGTTTTTTATCCGTTTTTGTTGTAACTGGAAAGAAAATCCACACCCGGGGGTGTGAAACACGTAATGTAATTAGAGTAAAACTAAAGGAGTAAATACAGGAAGTTGTGTTTTGTTTGACGTCAGTCCCCCCCTCCATCCTCCACAAGAGAGAGGGCACTGTTTAACAAAATATAACTTCACATTTTTACTGTTCTAACTACGCGCTATGCAGGGAATAAAATATATAATAAAATAAAACTTTATAATACACATCACAACGACAGTGATACGAATTTGAAATACTTAAAGATTTTGCAAGTTGAAATAACAACCTGGTACTTATTTTTGTTAGTTCCTGATTCACAGTTTTTGATTGCTAAGAAGCTTTGGTCTTCATTTCTTCTTCAGGCTTTTCCTTCACTGAAGAAATATCCTTGTCGTCTCTTTTTTTCTTAGGTAAAAAGCTAGGTAGTACTATGAAAAGGAGTATAATCCAATGTCCAATAAAAAACATCTTCTTCCAAACACGCAATACTGAGCTCAGCTTTAGCAGCATAAAACCGACACCAGTGTATTCAAATGCACGATAAAGAAAGAACCATGACACCCAATCATACCAATACTGTTGTCTTTGTGACAAGTAGGGTTTAATTGCATTGCCCATTCTTGTTTCTGCAAGCACCACAAGAGGAACTGACATAAAGGTGAAGTAATAACCTGGGTGTACCCCATGCCAGAAGGCACTGACAAGCAGAACTGCACTCATTCTAGAAAGTGAAAACAACAGTTACTAAAATTCCTATGTACAAGAAAAAGGCAACCAGCTCCATAGTGATGTCCTTAAGAGTTAAACAGCGGGGTACTAGCTGTCTATCCCCCCCCATATAAAAAAAAGATTAAGTAGACTTTTGTCCTACACAAAAAAATTTTTCCCCAATAAATTATATATCAAACGAAAGAGCATTTATTCCTCTATAATCGGTGTAAATATCTTGTTCAAAACGATGACTATACCAGGATCGGCAAGTGTGAATTTTCCCCTCTCAAAATCAACCCTGAGGCTCAAACATAAAAAGTCATCTCTAAACAAGTAAACAAGATACAGCAAGCGAACTTATACTATTTAAGTCAATAATCTATGGGGAATAAAAATATATGTTTTAAAAGTATATCATTTACAAAAGTGCTCTTTCGTTTGATGAATAATTTACCTCAGGGTTGATTTTGTGAAAAATTTTTCACGCAGGGCACGCTTCTACTTGTGATTGCCAATTTTACCAAATCACTCCAAATCTGGGGTTTTAAGACTAATTTATTCAAAGAATAAGTTACCTTGTCCAACGCAACTATCGTTTAAAAGAAGCAGGTACTAATGGAATTAACATAATACGGCTGACACAACAGTGCACATGTGGCTATTATTTTTTTAGTGCCATTTTTTTCTACGCTATCCGTAACAACCAATAAATATGAAACCAATGGATTAACGAAATATTATACCTCTTTACTTGCTGTTTTCGAGAGATGTTTACGGACGATCTTGAAAAGCAGCAGAAAAGACCGTATCTAGTAAACGACAATGCGAATCAAACTTCCATATTTGATCTGATCAAATACCTTATGGGTCAATTCAACACCTTCGTAAAGATAGTAGGTTAACGTTCAACCTGGTGCAAATATGGTATTCGACCAGAATGAGAAGGGAGTGTTATGTCAAACAGCATGGAAAGCAAGAACTACTAATGGGCCAAGGGGTACTATCCACCTGTGAGATGACATGCTACCTGACAGGAAGCACAATCAAAGTTGTAATCTCAAAATTCTACACAAGTTATATTTTAATAACGATAAAACTCAATCATTACTACCGAGTGGATTTTGTCCTCGCAACTTGCTCGGCCAAATCCCCACAACATTTATCAAAGTTATCTGTAGAAGGGAAGATCTATGCAACGTGTGTGAGGCCTGTAATGGTTTATGGTGCAGAGACATGGGTTGTGAAAGCAGATGAGGAAAGACTACTGACTAGATGTGTAAAGAGAATGTTGAGATTGATCTGAGGAAAAAGACTTTGTGGAAGAAAAAGTAAAAATGATTTGATGGATTTGACTGGATTAATGTCTGGAATTGATGATGTTGTGAGAGAGAGCTGCCTGAGATGTTACAGGCATGTATTGAGAAAAGTGATAATGAAGGTGTAAAGAGAGGACGTGGAAAACCTCCAGTGAGGTGAAGAGACAAGGTGGAAAAAGACGTTGGAAAGATTGGTCTTAAAAATGAAGATGCACAGGATAGAACGAGATGGAAAACAAAAATTGGTCGAAAGTCGGTAACCCAAAGACAGATGGAAAAAGGCCGACTATAAACAATGGATGGATGGGTGGGTGATCTGTAGAAGAGAGCAGCGGGAAACATAGATCAAACTACACACGAGCGCTGACTCTAAATTCTACTCAGACCTTAAAATAACATACAAGTTTATCAGCCTAAAGATGAGAGTAATACTTTGCACAAGATCTTATTGGACAGACCTAATAAGATACACCGTAGCCTCTGCGGACAAAAAGTTTATGTAACATTAAAGTGCTCCAACTTTTCAGCGATTGGCTTAGCAAAATCGGAACCATGGTGTACCTTTTTATACAAACATTTCAAAGGCCACATTACCTATCCAAAGAATTAAATTTAAAGGTTTAAAGCATTAAAACTGATAAGGCATTCTCCCGTGGGCAGGCAAATACTAAGCGTATCCACACCTGGGTACAAAGTACTTTTACCGGCATGAACTGCAAGCTTATGTAACAAAGGACAGAAACAATGAATCAGAAAGATTGATGTAGGAAAGAACGAAAAGCCCCAGGGCCAGAATTAAACATTGTGGTACTGCAGGTCTGAGCCCCACTTCAACACATACTGTCCAATAAAAGCTTTTAACTACGAACAGACAAGAACGATATGACGTCAAAGGCATCCCAACCAACTCCACAAGGTTATAGTCTGCCAAATAAAGCAGCATGCTAAACCTTATCAAAAGCACTGGTAATAATAAATAAAATAGCCATGGTTGAAACAGACTTTCTGAGGCATCTATACTCTCTCTGCCACAACAGTAAGACGAAGACTCGGCGATGAAGAAATACATTCATATTCTGCATTTGAAAAACTGCCTGTGTCCTCAAAGTACACTAACAGCTCCACGTTGATCAATTTCAAAAACACCTTACTAACTCTGGACTATTTTTGAAGAAAGGAACAACAGGTGATCTCTCTTAACATGCAGGAAATGGGTCTTTCAAATAAACATCTAAAAGGTCTGTGGCCAATTCTGGGTCAAAAAACACTGTTACATATTTCCTGAAAATCTATAACTGAAAGATTATAAGTCGTTGCTACCTTTTTTCCCCTGTATTTTGTCTTTGCTTTCACTAGGGAACTCTAAACATTTATCACTGGGCTGTGTAAATATTAGTCTAAGCTACTCAACCTATTTGCAAAGATACTGTTGAAAGATTTGACATAACAATAGCAAGTTTCCACAAGGAAAATATATTTACGTCGAGTACGTTTAACGCTGTTGGTCATAATTAATATTACCCTTTTGCTTCCTGAATACTTTCAACCGATTCTGTAATTGTGTTGAAAAGTTCTTTATGTTGATTCACTGTTAATAACACTATGTGTTAGCAAAAAATAAATATTTAAGAAGAAAAAAGAGCCAATAATGAGTTAACATACCTAAACCTCTTGAAAGGAATTGTTTTATGCACATACATTGCCATCCACCATTGCACAGTTTTATTCCAAGCTTTCATGACCCCTCGCATCGTAGCGGCAAACTCGACATTAAATATCTCAATATTGTGCACTGTGGCAAAACTGTTGATGGAAAAATGTACAATATGACTTCAAATCTGCACTAAATAAACACCAAATTTCACTGCCTGCTTACATAAAAACCTCACTGAAAACCAAACCAAACCAATACTTGTAAAGTACAATATAAATAACAAGCTATTTACTTAAAGGATAACAACAAAATTCTACAGTCACTAAATACAATAGTGCATGTAACGTTTCAATTATGTTACATGCTTGTTAATGGCGACATTCCAAAAGTAAATGAGTACCATATTAAACATAATAAAATAATGACCATGACTATGGAATATGTGGAGTGGGGTGATCTGGCATAATTCTAGCATCAGGAGGGAATATTTCTGTCAATTTTGCATTAGCGTAAAGAGTATCTTTAAATTGCGCAAAACATGCCATTTATTACACATTTCCTCAACCCATGGTTAAGTTCACTGATTCGTGATTTTTTTAATGAAGAAAGAAAAAACACAATAAATAAAAAAGTAAACACGATACCTGTTTTACTAATTAATATTTGTTATTAAAATGACGTTGGTACCCTAATGAAATGACAACCGGGAAAAAAAAGAGTCAATCCAACCTTCCTTGCTATTCTTTCTTACCAAATACTAAACGTATGAAGTTTTTTAAGAAGTTAGTTGAATGTTCATACAGAGCCAAATAAATGTAAACACCTTTCTCAAAAACTCACCTGTGAGTTTGTCCCTCATGAGCTAGAGCTGACTTTTCAGGATCAAACTCCTCTGATATTGGTTTGGTGGGTCCAAGGCCTGCCTTTGGTTCTGACTCAAATGGATATGCACCCAAACCAAGTGTGATACACATCGCTTCAGCTAATAACCACCCAATATAAAATCTTAACCGAAACCAAGTGAAAGCTGGCACCAAATATGCAAGTTGATGAAGAACACCCCATCTGTGGTTCAAGTATTCCTCACTTTCCATATAATTCAAAGGAAAGTTCATATTCAATATCAAATATGGCACACAGTAAATTGGTAAAGTCTGTAGTCTTCGTAAAGCAGGAATTACTGTTGAGATTTTGGTGCCATCTTGTTCTAACATATCTCTGTAGGTACTATATTTATAAAATGGTCCTGTCATTAATCCACAATAGCAGTATCCAAAACTAAAATATTCTAAAAAGTTCAGATTTTTGAAGCGCAGTACCAATTTTGTGTCTTTTTCTTCTTCCTCCTGTTTACCAAGAACACTATTTATTTCAAATGCTAATCCAACCATCTAAAATAAAACAGATAAATTTATTTAAAGAACTTAATACAGTTAATGATTTTATTATTGTTCTTAATGCTATTTTATTTAAAATATCTGCTTACATTAAAAACATATCACATTAACAGGTGATAATAAATGTTGAATTTACTTGTGCTGAGTTTTCTGTTGTCAGTTACTCACATCATTGTGGATATTAACTGATAAAAGTGCTTATATGGTTTGTTTTTTACTCTTATAGAATAACAGTTTCACACATTACAATATCTTACCTTGTAAGGATAGAAGTTTGGCAAAAACCGATTAATACAGAGGAGCAACTAACTGCACAAATAGTTCAAGGAGCCATCACAACCTCTCAAGATTGCACTCACAATCAATGAAACTTCAACCACTTTGTTATTCTAAGTAAACACATCAATTACACAACACACAAGAGAACCCAGGGACAAGACCAGGGTCACGATTAATTCTATCCCATTGACAACACTATTTTATTAACATATATGGACAATGTGACTATTGAAAACAGAATACAGTCATACGTTTTGGTGTGCAAACAAAAATGATGATTGTAGCTATTCTCTTAAATGTTTTGCCTTTCTTTTTCTAGTCTGACAATATAAGGTGGCAATATTAAGGTGCTGTCAAGCTAGCAAATTATATACATCATATAGCCAAGTTCAAAAAACAACTGTGCCACAAAATTTTGATGCATGAAAATACTTGAGAGTGGTTAATCAGTACAATGGACTCTCTGGTAAAATGTTGTTATTTTGTTCTCAACTTTCTGTTGAATATAAAGTTCACCACAGTACATAATGTATAACTTGTTTTACTGGAACACAATTTTTCAAAGTTAAGGATTGCATTTCACTGAATGCAACTTGTTTGCTCCAATCTTCAGATACAAGATTAGACCAAAACAAAATGACTATCAAAATTCTAAAACCTTCCACACATACTACAAATTTAATGCAATTGGGCACTGAGCCTACATAACACTCATAGACTATTTTGGACCCTTGTACAATAGGTGAATCAGTGACAGTCTTCTGTAATAAAACAAATTTTGTAAAGTGACCATACATCTGATATGGTGATTGATGTACCAACCAGAAAATCCAGCACCTTCATGCTCTTGCTCAATATGGTTTCCCCCTTTGGTAGGCATGGGGCTGTGTAAGCCATATTTGCTTGACCACTGGGGTTCAGTCTGGTTTGTCACTCATTCAAGATCCACCATGAAACAGTCCCACTATTTTCAAAAGAAAGCTGCTTTGAAAAAGTCCAATGCATTGTTGCAGATGTTTCCACAACTCATCCTGGGCCCAAACAAGAAAGAAGAAAACACTACAAGACATGCTAAATCACAAAAGCAGTATTAAGATAACAAATCATATATGTATGGTGGATGCAGTGAATTCACCGATTTGGCCTTATTGGCATTCTTTGTGTCTCCCTGACATGACTTAAGGCCATAGTTGGGTGGTAATTACACATTTACCAAAACAGATCCAGCTAATGCTTTTTGCATGACAAAGCTGACAGTATACAGTTAACAACACCTAGCTATGAATGCCTATATTAGTGTACTAACCTAGAAAAGCCTAACTTCTGGTATTACTTCAGCACTTGATAACTTTCAACAAGTGACAGCTTAACTTACTCTAAATTTCCTGGGAGTTTCTGTCTACATGGCTGACATTCTGTTATGCAAAATGAGAGAGAAAAAGAGAGAGAGAGAGAGAGAGAGAGAGAGAGAGAGAGAGAGAGAGAGAGAGAGAGAGAGAGAGAGAGAGAGAGAGAGCGAGCTACAGAGAGAGAGAGAGA